>CM076578.1:1028152095-1028470274 GCA_034641835.2 Pinus albicaulis
TTGTTGGAAATGTTGTCATTGATGGCAAAGGAAGTGGCACGGAAGGAGCATCTGAACAACAACAAGGAAAAGAGAGAAGCAAGGAGCAGCATTACACAAGAAACAGAGATAGTAACAGAGAGATAGCAGAGGCAGCAAAGAGACCAGCAGAAAGAGCAAAGAAACAAAGTAGGAGAAAAATGCCATCAAATAGAAAAGAATAAGTGAATGGTAATCTGTGATAAGTAAGACATCCATTGAAGGAATTAATGGCTGCAGAAATATGATGAATGTAGCGAAGATTATAATTACGATGGACCATAGTACAGTGATCAGCTTGTGGAATCAAGAACTTGAGTGTGTAGTTAGAAGAGGAACTGTAATAAAAGGCAAAACCTTAAAGCGCAACTTAATTATAATAATACATTGAAAAGGCGACGGAACCCTGCGTGGAAGAACGGAACCATGAACAAGTGAACAGTGAAGGTGGTTTACGGTTTTCATCGCACCACCTATGCGGAGTGAGTGGTATTTGAGGAGTTGGGAGCGATTCCATATATCACTCGACACGTGGCAAGGAGGACCCACAGAAAACTGCTTGTCACTATGCGTCATCACGCATTATAGCTCGACCCAGGGTGCCCAGCGATATCGTTGAGCGTCGTTGATCTGGGAAAGGGTCATCGGACGGTCATCATTTGTTGAAGGTGCATGAAGATTAACACAGGTACGGCGGGCCATAGCACGTTAACGGTCGGCATCGGAGGTCGAGCGATATGCATATACACCGTTGATCTGGAAGCTTGCTAATCTAACGGTGATTGGACGCTGGACTTGCGCGAAATTTACTTATGGTACCGTGCGTGTATTTGATTGTCTATTGACTATATTTGTGGGCCTGGGGTCAAAGGTTTACCATTTTGTTTAAAAGCATTAAAATGCAAATGGTTAACCTTAATCCTAAAGTTAAGTTCAAAAGTATTAAATTAATTATTTAATTACCAAGATCAATAGAACAGTGAAAGTTATGGAGACCCCGCTGGATTATCTATTTTGAACCCGTCCAGGAATACCATTAGGAATTGAATGGTTTTGACCCAAGGTTTTAATAAAGGCGAAAACTATATAAGGTGATGAGAATTATGAAGAACGTGAGGCAGGCAAAAGGGTTGATAATAAATGAATCTCTTTTAGAGATATCTGTATGAAGAAACTCTGATATATCCGAATCTATGGAGCACCTGTGAATATGATGATCAAGATCTCTAGATCAGATGATGATGAATTCCTGGTTTAATCGACTGACGAAATCATGAAGAACGTATGCATGCGCAAGGGTGGTGAATGAATGAATTTCTCTAAGGAATATCTGCATGGACGAACCCTGTTCTTAATTGATAAATCTGAATCTACGATGCACCTATGGATATGATCTAGAAACGATGGATCTCTACTATGATCGGCAAAAGAAATGATGAAGACCTGACGGAAGTCTGATGAAGAAACTGAAGAAATCTGGTGAATCTAAGGGTTGAAGCTTTCTGTATGAAAGTGGAAGTATCCTGCCAGCAAAAGCTAGTGTGAAAATCAGGGGGTTGGAGCTCCCTTCCAGTAGTGACTGGAGAACGAGAATAAGGTTGTAGCCTTTCTGCAGGTGGGTGCCTGCGTGCTGGTATAAGTCTGCACCAGCATAAATTGTAAGAAGTTTTCTTAATAATAAAAATTGAAGACTGAGATTACAGCAGCAGTGGTTTTCTCCCAAATTGGGTTTCCACCTTAAATACTGGTGTTCATATGTGTTACTTATGTTTGATGGTTTGTTCTGTTATTTCTGTTCATGCTTACTGCTTACTAAACATCTGATGAGTAAATGATGCAATAAGATCTCTGGACATACAAGTTGGTTTCAGTAATGTAACATATGGTTTTAAAGAGAAAGGAAAAAGTAAAATTTTCAGTCAGCTCTAAATACTGATTCACCCCCCCCCCCTCTCAGTATTTTTCCCAACAATTGGTATCAGAGCAGGTCCTTCTGAAAAAGCTTATCTGCTAGAAGGAAGATCAAGCAAGATGAGCAATTAAGATGGAACAGCATCTATCAGGCCTCCGCTCTTCAATGGAAACAATTTAATCTTCTGGAAAACAAGGATGAGATCCTATCTTCACTGAGCAGAGAAAGAAGGGCAATTTGCGGAACAAGGATATCAATATTCAGGTCATAGTATCAACTAATTCGACTAAAGAAAGAATTATGAAACAAATGCAAAGGCGGTCAATGCTCTATTGGGAATTCTAACTGAATCAGAATTTGTCAAAGTCATACAGCTAAATACTGCAAAGGCAATATGGGACAAAATCATTCTAAGTTATGAAGGTGATGCAAAGGTAAAAAGTGTTAAACTCCAAACTCTCAGAATTCAATATGAGAATCTAAAAATGGATAATGAGGAGAGCATTACCAATTTCTTTTTACGTCTTGACGATATTGTAAATAGTATGAGAAATCTGGGAGAAACAATAACCGAATCTACTTTGGTTGAGAAAGTCTTAAGATCACTGATGAAAAATTTTGAGTCAAAAGTTTCTGCTCTTGAAGAAAAGCAGGATCTTCAAAATCTTACTGTGGTGCAACTTCATGGCATACTGACTGCATATGAAATGAGAAGAGGAGGACCATCTGAAGTCAAAGAAGCAGTCTTTAAAACTTCTACAAAAGGGAAGGAAGTGAAAAAACCAGAAGGATCAGGATATATCTCAGAAGAAGATGAGATAAACTTTATAAAGAAACTTCAACTTGGCACAGGACAGTTTAGAGGTAAGCTTCCTTTCAAATGTTTTTATTGTGGAAGAGTTGGTCATTATGCTGCTAAGTGTCCTCATAAAGAAACACATAAAAAGGGGAAGGAAGTAGTAAGAAGGAATAAGAATCGTTATAGCACTAGAAAAATTTATTATACTCATGAAGACAGTGATGGGTTATCTGATAGTGAGGAAGAATGTGAACAAGATCTTAGACTTCTCATGGCATTTGAAAAGGAATCTAGAGAAGAAAAGGATACTTTTTTGGATGCTCTAGAAGACAATGATCTTCTTGATGAAAACAATCAACTCAAAATTAGCCTAGAAGAGAGTAAAATAATCATAGAAACTCTGAAAAATCAGCTTGAAGAAAAAGAGAAACACAATGAGAAATTAGAGTGTGAAGTAGTAAGTCTAAGAAAAGAACTTGAGAAAGTGAAGACTCTGAATCTTAGATTTGCTAAAGGATCTAAAACCTTCGATGAGATTATCAAGGTACAACGTTCTCCCCTTATAAGGACAGGTCTTGGATATATCGGATAATCTTCTCAGGCTTCAGCACCAAATTATCTAAAAGCAGCTACTGATGGGATACAACATGCTGCCACTCAGCAAGGGAATAAAGAAGCTTTGCAGGTAAATCATGATCATCTCAATTCAAAGAACACTAACAGGAATATCTTTCAAAGAAACACCAATCAACGGGTAAATTAAAGAAGGAGACTTTATGATCGTAGAAATTTCTTCTTCAATGGACAATGTTTCTCATGTCACAATTTTGGTCATAAAGCTATTCAATGTGTAGCATATAAAACCATCATGACAAGAGAAGAAAGAAAGAAAAGGATTGATATTGAGACAAAGAGGAATACCTAAAACAACTTTTCTCCTCTTCAAAATGAAGTTGAATGTGCTTATTGCAATAACTTTGGCCATGAAGAATCTGAATGCAGGAGAAAAGTTCAGCCAAAAGAACATGTTTCTTCAAGCTTCAAAGCATGGAAAAAGAAGGAATTACAGGTTGAAAATTGTGGCATAGCGTTATTTGCAGAAGATGAAGAAAACCAATGGTACATTGATAGTGGATGCTCGAGACACATGACAGGTGACAAAAACAAACTTCTTGCATATAGTGCTCTAGAAAAGGAAAAGAATGTTACATTTGGAAATGATACTCCTGCGGTCATTAAGGGAAAAGGGTCTATTTCTCTAAAAGAAAAGGTGAAAGCTAATGAAGTCATGTATGTGGATGGATTAAAGCATAACTTGTTAAGTGTAAGTCAAATGTGTGATCAAGGAACTGAAGTTGTCTTTAGTTCAAAAGAATGTGTGGTACGTGATCTTGATACATGTAAAGCAATTATAAAAGGAAAAAGAACTCCAAGCAACCTGTATGTATTGAAGAACTGCAAAGAACAATGTTATTTGAGTAAATCTTCAGAAAATTGGCTATGGCATAGAAGGTTGGGGCATATGAGCTTCTCTCAAATCAACAAATCATGCAGACTTAAAGCTGTTCGTGATCTTCCCAATATTACTCTACCTGAAAATATCATATGCAGATCTTGCCAATTCGGTAAGCAAACCAGAGTACAATTTAATGCCAAGGAAGGATCATCAAGTAAGCTTCTTGAACTCATTCATACTGACATATGTGGACCTATGAGGAAAAATTCACCACGTGGTGAAGAATACTATATCTTATTCATTGATGATTTCTCTAGAATGTGTTGGATTGGGCTGCTTAAACACAAAGATGAAGCATTTGAGAAATTTCAGATATTCAAAGCACTAGTTGAGAATGAATTAGATCTAAAAATTAAGTGCCTCAGATATGATCAAGGAGGAGAATATACATCATATGAATTCCTTGAATTTTGTGAACAACATGGCATAAAAAGACAGTTCTCTGTAGCTGGAACTCCACAGCAAAATGGTGTTACAGAAAGAATGAATAGAACAGTTCAACAAATGGCTAGAGCAATGCTTGATGATTCTGGAACACCTGACACATTTTGGGGAGAAGCAACACATACATCAGTAAACATTCTCAACAAGGCACATGTTCGTGTAAATAGTGATAAAACTCCATATGAACTCTGGTATGGTAATCCTCCTACTATAAAGCATTTTAGAATTTTTGGAAGAAAATGCTTTATCAAAAATAATGATGAAAAACTTGGCAAGTTTGAACCCAGAGCAGATGAAGGAATATTTCTTGGTTACTCCTCTAGGAGTAAAGCATATAAATGTTACAATAAAAGACTTCGAAATATTGTTGAATGTATTGATGTTGTTATTGATGAGTCTCCTGCAGCTCCAAAAGAAGAAAAACAAACAACAAATGAAGACGATGATGATGACATATATCCTTCTACATCAAATAGTAATGATACAAACAGTGAACCCAGTGAAGAACCCAAAGATGATTTGTCTGAAAAGGCTCCATCCAGATATGTTCAAAAGAATCATCCAGAATCTCAAATTTTGGGAGAAAAGGGATCGGGTGTACAAACAAGAAGGACTCTTGTGGGATCTTCTAGCAATATGGCATTTCTGTCCACTATTGAACCTCACAGTGTTAGTCAAGCTAGCAAAGATGAATTTTGGATTCAAGCCATGAATGAAGAGCTTGATCAAATTGAAAAGAATCACACTTGGGAATTAGTACCAAGACCTCATGAAAAAAATGTCATTGGAACTAAATGGATATTCAAAAGCAAGTTAAATGAGAATGGGGATGTTATAAGAAATAAAGCTAGACTTGTTTGCAAGGGGTATGCTCAACAAGAAGGTATAGACTTTGAAGAAACTTTTGCTCCTATAGCCAGACTTGAAGCCATAAGAATGTTTCTTTCTTTTTCAAGTTTCCAACAAATCAAAGTTTATCAAATGGATGTTAAATCTGCTTTTCTCAATGGTGATCTACAAGAAGAAGTTTATATAGAACAACCAGAAGGATTCATTTTGGGAAATGATGAAAAACTTGTTTGTAGACTTAAAAAGGCTCTATATGGTCTCAAACAAGCTCCAAGGGCATGGTACTATCGTCTTGATAAATATCTTCATCAACAAGGATTTTCAAAAGGGTTTGCTGATAGCAACTTATACACAAAAACTGAAAATGACAAACTATTGATTGTGGTTGTATATGTTGATGATATCATTTTTGGAAGTAATGAAGAGTCTATGAGTCAGAAATTTGCTTCTGATATGCAGCAAGAATTTGAAATGTCTTTACTTGGGGAAATAACATTCTTTCTTGGCTTGCAAGTGCAACAAGCAACATATGGCATATTCTTATCACAAGCAAAATATCTTAAGCAAATCTTGAAGAAGTATGGCATGGAAGATTGCAAACCTGTAAGTACACCAATGATAACCGGATGTAATCTCAATTCTAATGATGATTCCCCCACGGTGAATCAACCTGAATACAGATCTATGATAGGAAGTCTACTTTACCTCACTGGGACCAGACCAGACATCATGCATGCAGTTGGGATTGTTGGACGATTCCAAGCTAATCCAAAAGAGTCTCATCTTCAGGCTGTAAAAAGAATATTCAAATATCTACAAGGAACTCAAGACTTTGGACTATGGTATCCAAAGAATGCTGATCTTATTCTTCATGCATACACTGATGCAGATTGGGCTGGAAGTGTTGATGATTGGAAAATCACTAGTGGTGGTGCATTCTATATGGGGCCCCGGTTAGTATCTTGGTTTAGCAAGAAGCAAAGCTCTATTGCCTTATCTACAAAAGAAGCAGAATATGTGGCTGCCGCATCATGTTGCACTCAACTTATCTGGATGATGCAAACCTTACAAGACTTTCAAATCAAATATTCACCTCCTATCTCCATTATGTGTGACAATAAAAGTGCCATCAGTATTTCAAAGAATCCTGTTATGCATTCCAAGACCAAGCACATTCCCATGAAATATCACTTCTTACGTGAACAAGTGCTTGAACAAAAGGTGAAATTGGAGTATGTTCCCTCCAAAGAACAAGTTGCTGATATATTTACCAAACCTCTACCCAGAGAAGCGTTTGAATATCTTAGAAATAAACTGGGAGTAGTCTCTGCCATGTAGAGGATCAGATCTACTTAAATATAGAAGATTAAATTGGTTGTGAGGTACTGTTAGGCATCTCTGATTGCACAAGCTAAGGGGGAGCATTGGTCATATGAAAAGGATGCATTGTTGGTCATATTATGTTTGAAGATGCAGCATGATCTCAGGGGGAGCATGATATTGTCAGTTCAAAGGATCTTGATCAAAATCTTTGCCATTGATGTCAAAGGGGGAGGAAAAGCAATAAAGAGCTTCTATAAGGCAAACAGAGGAAGAGTATTGCCATCAATGCCAAAGGGGGAGATTGTTGGAAATGTTGTAATTGATGGCAAAGGAAGTGGCACAGAAGGAGCATCTGAACAACAAAAAGGCAAAGAGAGAAGCAAGTAGCAGCATTACACAAGAAGTAGAGATAGTAACAAAGAGATAGCAGAGGCAGCAAAGAGACCAGCAGAAAGAGCAAAGAAACAGAGTAGGAGAAAAAGGCCATCGAATAGAAAAGAATAAGTGAATGGTAATCTGTGATAAGTAAGACATCCATTGAAGGAATTAATGGTTGCAGAAATATGATCAATGTAGCGAAGATTATAATTACGATGGACCATAGTACAATGATCAGCTTGTGGAATCAAAAACTTGAGTGTGCAGTTAGAAGCGGAACTGTAAAAAAAGGCAAAACCTTAAAGCGCAAATTAATTATAATAATACATTGAAAAGGCGACGAAACCCTGCATGGAAGAACGGAACCATGACCAAGTGAACAATGAAGGTGGTTTACGGTTTTCATCGCACCACCTATGCAAAGTGAGCGGTATTTGAAGATTTGGGAGTGATTCCATATATCACTCGACACGTGGCAAGGAGGACCCATGGAAAACTGCTTGTCACTCTGCGCCATTGCGCATTATAGCTCGACCCAGGGTGCCCAGCGATATCGTTGAGTGTCTTTGATCTGGGAAAGGGTCATCGGACGGTCATCATTTGTTGAAGGTGCGCGAAGATTAACACAGGTACGGCAGGCCATCGCACGTTAACGGTCGGCATCGGAGGTCGAGCGATATGCATATACACCGTTGATCTGGAAGCTTGCTAATCTAACGATGATCGGACGCTGGACTTGCACGAAATTTACTTATGGTACCGTGCACGTATTTGATTGGCTATTGACTATATTTGTGGGCCCGGCATCAAAGGTTTACCATATTGTTTAAAAGCGTTAAAATGCGAAGTGTTAACCTTAATCCTAAAGTTAAGTTCAAAAGTATTAAATTAATTATTTAATTACCAAGATCAATAGAACAGTGAAAGTTATGGAGACCCCGCTGCATTATCTATTTTGACCCCGTCCAGGAATACCATTAGGAATTGAATGGTTTTGACCTAAGGTTTTAATAAAGGCGAAAAATATATAAGGTGATGATAATTATGAAGAACGTGAGGCAGGCGAAAGGGTTGATAATAAATGAATCTCTTTTAGAGATATCTGTATGAAGAAACTCTAATATATCTGAATCTATGGAGCACCTGTGAATATGATGATCAAGATCTCTAGATCAGATGATGATTAATTCCTGGTTTAATCGACTGACAAAATCATGAAGAACGTATGCATGCGCAAGGGTGGTGAATGAATGAATTTCTCTAAGGAATATCTGCATGGACGAACCCTATTCTTAATTGATAAATCTGAATCTACGATGCACCTATGGATATGATCTAGAAACGATGGATCTCTACTATGATCGGCAAAAGAAATGATGAAGACCTGACGGAAGTTTGATGAAGAAACTGAAGAAGTTTGGTGAATCTAAGGGTTGAAGCTTTCTGTATGAAAGTGGAAGTATCCTGCCAGCAAAAGCTGGTGTGAAAATCAGGGGGTTGGAGCTCCCTTCTAGTAGTGGCTGGAGAACGAGAATAAGGTTGCAGCCTTTCTGCAGGTGGGTGCCTGCGTGCTGGTATAAGTCTGCACCAGCATAAATTGTAAGAAGTTTTCTTAATAATAAAAATTGAAGACTGATATTACAGCAGCGGTGGTTTTCTCCCAAATTGGGTTTCCCACCTTTAAATACCGGGTGTTCATGTGTGTTGCTTATATGTGATGGTTTATTCTATTTTTGCTACCGTACATGCCATCGCTACTAACCTTCGATGAATGAATGAAGAAATTATCTAAGTAAAGAATCGAATACAAAAATTTTCAGCCGTAACAAAAATTACCGATCGACCCCCCCCCTCTCGCATTTTTCCCAACATAATGCTCTAGGTATATTTTTTAATGTTTGGCACAAACTTGCACTAGGAGTTTTTTATGAATAAAACTAGGTTTTCTTCAAAATTAAGATTTCTGGTATAACATTAAGTTGATAAATTGACTAAAATTTAAATTGTGAAACCATTTCCCTATTCTGCTAGAAATCGCTTCAACACTTCTCCTTTTCTACATACATTTTTGTAGTAACCATATCAAGCTTGAAATTTCAACTTTGGCTTGCAAGTTGATGGTTTATCTTTTCTATACAAATATGTTCTTGCATTTCAATTTGTATTCACCGACTTTCCCTTTAGCATTTTTTCGTTAAAACAAACTAGAACAAACATATATGATTTCCTTTATCTCAACAGAAGCTTACAAAGAAGACATCACAATTGGTTGGTGGAAAATCAAGTCTTCCAACCATCTTAATAGCTTGAATAACAGAATAATGTGTAAGAGTAAAACTAAATAAAGGATGCATAGGAAAATAACAAAGACTAACATACCCTTGCTATCAATTTGAATAACCCACAGTAATGTTCTGATCAAACAAAGAGTTGAAGGGAAAAGTGAATAAACCAATAGGATAAACCAATTGAAGGGTATGTTCGTGGATGTACCTCTTTTGTTTTCTGCATTCTTCGAAGGAATTAGCATGGCTATTATTATCCTCTACCTTATTATCCCTCAAACAAAAATGGCTATGAAGAGATCTCATTTCGTAATCTCTCCTTGTACCCAAAAATAGATTTAGCATGCTGTGCATCACAAATAGATCAACTTCGCAAGTCATCTCTCGCAGACTAAATGCCAATATTAGTGAGGCATAAGTGTAACCAATGGATATGATTGTTGCGGCCATAGTTGTGTCACAGCTAGCAACCACACAAAGTTATATTACCCTTGTGCGCCCTTCTCTAAATCGAAGGACGCCAACTCTAACGGGTGTCACTACCAATTGCCTAGAGTATTTTCTGCATTTCCCGGAGTATTTTCACACTTCCATACAAAACAATCTTCGGCGAATTAGCAAGGAATGCTTTATAGGAAAATAAATTTGAATAGGTCAATTAAGATTTTGGAGTAGCCGCCAAATTAAATTTCCAAGTGTTTTCCCTAAACGTCATAATACTCTGGCGACTCTCTCCTAAACATCGCAAGATCACCAGCTTTTCTCTTAAACGTTGGTATTCCGACAGTTTGTCCCGAAATGCCGTATTTCGATGATTGTCTTAAATTTCGTTGTTCCGACGATACCTCCAAAAATGCTCAGAGCGACGCTCGTTGGTGGGGATTAAAAATGAGGCAAAAATCTGGCGAAATTTCCGACAATACATCAAAATTTTCGAAAACTAAAGTGTCGGAATTTTGACCATATGTACCGGTGTGAGGCGGTGTAAGAGTTTTAACAGACTACACACATGAAACAGAAATAACACAACAATTCATCTATAAAGGAAGTTAGAGCATTACATGAATGAATTTTGAGTATTAAGGATGAAAACCATTGCAAATGGTACACATAAAAGATATAGATAAGATAGGCACTAAAAACTCAATCGTAATCCTAGGTTGGTCAAGAACAAGTCTCTCAGACATCGAAAACAATCAACTTATGTAAAGCCGCAACATTGCCAAAAATCTCTAACCTCGACAAATTTGAATTCCTGCCCTTAATATACTTTTTTCATGATGAGATGATATGCCTTCGTATAGATTCATCGAATTCTCCCTAACATACCTTGCATAACAATAACACTTTTATTTTAATGAGAAAATGAAAGCTATCCTACTTGACAATCCTTTTCCTAATAGGACCTAAAATGTTCATTATTACATTAACAACCTTATCTCCTAAAAAGTACATCTTTGACAGATATGCCTTCACATACCAACAGTGTGATGGGACTCATCACTACATGACATCTTAATCGACCTCCTCTAAAACCGAAAACCCTCGTTTTTAGAGAATTGGTCTTTATTCAGCCGAGGGGTTTTATTTCAGGAGTTGTCTTCATCACGTCTTTAAGTCTTGGATGACTACCGGTAAGAGCCCCCGAACCTTTTGAAAGTACCCATCTGGGTTCCAAAGTGCAAAGCCTACTCATATAGCTTCAAAATAGTATGCTACGAAATTATGATAGTTTCGTAGCGTACTTCGTAGGGTATATCATAAAAATGCCTTTTTCTTCCATACCATTTTAACCTTTGAAGCCCCAAAAAATGGTTCAAAATGCAAAAAGGAAAGCTATATTAGCTTTGTAGCATTTTTCCGTTCTTTCCAAGCTCAGAATGCTACGAAACTACTAAAAATAGTGAAAATTCTAGATTCGCGTAGCTTCAAAAATATGCTTTCCAAGTGTAAAAACTTAGTTTATAACATGATATTAACCCTGAAAATCACAAACTAGCTCACAAAACATGACTTCTGAGGGGTTTCTTCCTCATCGATGATGATTTGAGCACTGGCTCCTCAATTATCGTCATTTTAAGGCCTTTTTCTCCAACTCCTCATGGATTAAAGGTTCAAGCTATTCCCGGAGGTATTTAACCCGATCCTTCACCTTCGTTATTAGATTTCAAATGCAAATTCATCTTTCTTGTCATGTTTCGCCTCCTTCCTCAATGGCATGGTCCATTTTATAACCCGTTGTGTATTATCCGGGGTCTTGGAAACACCGTCGACCTACTCTTCCAAATCGTTTCATCTTTCTTAAACTAACCTTTTGGACATTGTGTCAGTTTTCTTCATAACAACAATCTCATGGTTGTCCAACTTCAATTTTTCTATTAGAGTTCAAACTATGATTTTTCCATTACTTTCTCCTTCCCTTTTTTGACTTGCGAACTATATATTTCTTAGTGATGAAAGATCAATGATGTCTCGTGGTGGTTGGACTCGTGCCGCAGGTGGATGAACCTCTTTTACTACTCTCTAATATCTTTCTTACATGGCTTGTCATGGGCTTTCTTTCCCGAACATAAAAATTGCATCTTCTCTTTCTTCAAATATAGTTTCTTGTGATTTGGCTTTCTTTTCGTTTCTGTCCACCTTCCTCTATATCCTCACTCTCGGGACTATAGAGTCTCTTCAGCAAGTCAATGTCATGTAGTATGTCTTCTATATTTTTAGCTACCGCTTCGTCTTATAAAGCCACTTATTGTCTTATAAAGCCACCGTTTTCACCCCTTGTCATCCTTTGGTTCCATGTTTACTCTGTTTGTTTTTTTTTTGCAGGTTTGACCACCTTGATTGCTGTAGGTGGGACATTGGGTGTATCAAAATCTGCAATTTCTCTGCTTTCCATCATGATCTGTCACTTGAGTCACTTCCTTACCACTTGGTTCACCACAACAGAATTAATATACTTTATTTTACTACTACAGATGGAATTCTCCTAGGTTTAGAGTTCTTCAAGGAGTAAGAGCATCGAACTCAAAACCACTAATAAAACAAAACAACACCTCGCCCCTACCTAGTCTTTGGAGCTCATCTAAACCAACAAATTTAATTAAACCATGATGAAACAATGAAGTCTCACCCTTCGCATTTTTCTTTGACCTTGTTTTGACAACTTATGTAAAATAAAGGAATATCAAGAGATTTCTTACCAGTAAAGTGTAGGAGAAGCTTGAAATTATAGGAGTAAAATTTATGGTATCTCTTCATAAGTAAAAAATATTTATGGATGTTGAGAAGAAACTTTGAATAGTTATCTTTCATGTAGCTTCTTGGAATAGCATTAGTAAGGTCCATTTTATTTTTTTCTGGCTTCATAAACTCTTTTGCAATGTTACATGTTGAACTTGAACCCCTTGAACCACTTCTGTCCCCTGAATCCCTTAAGTATGTTGGCAATGACCTCTGTGTAATGGAAAGATTAAGCATCCCATATTTGGTAACTGCTCCACCGAAGTTTAAAGTAAATTATTTGGAAACATGTACATGGAAGCCTTGTAATCTTTCACAAATGTAAGAAACATGTCCTTCTTTTTATGGCCTAAATCTACCTGAAATAAGAAAGGTTAATCTAGGTAACATCAACCATGCTAATCTGTAGCTAGCCCTACCGCATTGGGAGAGGGCCTTCTCTCCTTGTCAACTTAAAATGACTGCTGAGGTTTGAGATGACTTGAATGAAGACCCATTTTAGGCTAGGTATAAATGCAAAAGAGTCTTGACTGAATTTGTTTATTTTGTTGGCTCAAGAGGAAAGGCACTGGGGTCCGGGAAATGAGGCTAAGTTTTGTAGAGATATGAATGGGGCAAGGTAGGAAATTGATTTGACACTAATTTGAAAGAAATGGAGAGTTGAGATAGAGAGGAGTCAAGCAGGGAAAGAAATTTCAGGATCCTCTTCAAACATCTGAAAACATAGAAAAATTAAACAAACCCCAGGTAGAGTACCGCAAATTTTAATGAATTATACCTTTATCTCTATTCCTTGCCAAACCTAGAGATGAATGTATAATGATGCTCAAAGTATTCCCAAAAGTCCAACCAAAGAAGGACTCAAAAACCACAAGATATAGACAAACAATAACCTACCAGCCTCTAGGGTTGAGCCTGCAATTTTAGGATTGCCCAAAAATCTAAATTGAGAAATAGAAAGTATGAAGGACACCACCAGCCTCTAAAAACTAGGAACCGATTCATTTAGTTGCAAACTACCTTTGATGGATGAATCTACCTCTATGAGTGTAAATTTAGAAAAAAAATTACATAAATATCCATCAAATTACATTAAATTACATAATGAGTTTGAAATTTAGAAGTAAGAAATTCAAACTCGGGCTAAAAACTAGGCGAAAATGTAGTTTTGGCAAAAATGAGCAAATCCTCCATCAAAAATGGTGGCTCGATTTCCCCTATGCATCATGCCATTGCAGCTGATTTCGTAGGACTGACCGTGTCCAAATTTTCTCCAAGTGGTCTTGTTGGAAATGTATGCCTGTATATCACAAAACAAGTGAATTATAAGTCATTTCATTTTCCCCTCCAAAACTGAGTTCTCCCAAGACTCCAAGCCAGGTGTCAAAAAAGGGGCAAAAAGGCTTGTTTTAAAAGTTGACCTTTTGGAAGCCCAAAACTATCAAAATTTCTTTGCCATTGGTAGGGAATGTATTTTTCCATGAAAACCAAAAATTTTGAGTTTTCATCTAAAGGATTCCCCTATCAAAAGCGCGCATCAGTATGCCAGCGATAGAGCGAAAAGTCTCGGTTTTCAGAGGGCCAAAAATTTTCAAAAAATGCAGAAAGTGTCCCAAATTTTTGAAATTTGGGCCGAGTGTTCTTCATCAAGTGACATGTTGAGCCAAGGAAGTCAACCAATATCTGAAGTCTATCATGATTTTTTCGCCCGCTTTCAGCCTCGTTCAACTCGCTCAAGATCTTCGATCCCCGCTTTGCAAACATGGTTTCTCGCCCAATAATGACAATGCTGTGTCTCTAACACATTTTTCTCGTTGGCCTTCTCAAAAGTTTTTCCAAATTCATATTTACCCTTTCAAGCCAAGTTTCACGTTCGGCTTCAATTTCTTGCTCAAGTGATGTCATCTTGGTTTTGCTCCTTTTCAAAATGCTGCCATCTCGTATGTTTTGCGGTACTCTCCAATGGTTTGTCGATCCCTTCATTACTTATTTATTTTCTCAAGGTGATTTCATTATCCATCAGCTCTTTACAGGTTTAGGGACAAAGTATTTATCTCCGTCCGTTGCTCCCGAAAGATCTCTCTAAGCTTTGAGCTTGCAGCCCAAATCAGTTGTCATCCTCCTGGGCCGAGAATGAAATCTGCTCACTACCCTCCCTAAGGCCCCTCATCATGTATTGGCCCCTTACCCTTGTCCCGTACCTCGCACCGCCGATGGAGGAAGCGAGACCCTTCTACCCCCGGTGAGAGATAATACTCGCTCTACCGCTCGCAAACAACCCTCTAGTGCCCTCGTATAGGTGACAACACGCACACCAGCGTCCGTGTCTCATGACCCTCCCGCCGATGGGAAGGTCCACTCCCGTCTCATAAAAAGCTTCCTGAGTACCTAAGGAGTCAGTGGAAGAACTCATGAGAAATGAAATCTCCCCATGAGATGTCCCGCAAACCAAGCCGATGCATAACCATTACCTTGATGAGTGCAAAATGATAGATACTATTATATTGCTGCTCAGAGTTTTCTTTTGCAATAGGGTGGTCATCTTCTCAATATTTTGGCACATGAAGTAGGGAGGTTCATCATTCTCACCCCGTAAAATGCACGTTAACCGATGTGATAGGCATATAGGCGAGAAAACCGACCTCACCGAAATAATTGATTATGAGTTTCATCGAGGGGCGTATGAATTTTTCAAAAATCGAAAGGAAAAAATCTACCGAGCCGTCTCAAAAAACTAGGATTGATGTATGCTTTGCCTATAGTGTTCCTCGTCAATTTGTCGCCTTTTATTCCATCGTCTTCCGATATTTGGAATATCAACAGTTAGAGAGATAGACTCCGGTGTCAAAGTGAATACGCACCCGCAAGAGTGACTTAGCCATTATGGGGCAGATGAATCACAAACAATCGGCCAACTCATGATGGTACCGGGACTCTAGCAACCATCTCTTACGAACCGAAAACAAGACTATTGTTGAAAACATGTGAGGCAAGAGGGCAGCTCAGCCTCAAAGCAAGTGAAGTAGGCTCTTCCCGTACATGTTTACCACTTCGTGAGGTCTCCTTTGTGCATCATTAGGGGAATTTTTTGAGGTCTAAAAATGGGCCTCCTAAGGAAATTATAAAATAATAGTGGAAAAAATCAAATAAGATTTCAAGGACATCATCAAATTTTAGAGGGAAAAAGAAAAACTACTTTTTCAACTCGCATTTCAACTTATCTCCCAAAGTGTTTTTACCAAACTCCCAAGTGGAGTACTTTTGGATGCAAAATTTAATTCCTCATCCAAGGAGCATGTCAGAGCAATTTTCGATGGACCTCGTTACACGAAAATAAGAAATACATGAAAAACATGATTGCAATAATGTTTTTCCATGTATTTCTATTTTTCACATAGTAGGGTCCATCGAAAAGTATGTAACATGGGTGCTCCTTGACAGGAAATTAAATTTTGCATCCAACGCAGTACTCCCACTCGAAATTTGAGTAAAAAATTTGGGAGATAAGTTGAAAATACGAGTTGAAAAAGTAGTTTTATTATTTTATTATGTTTTAATATTTTTACTCCTTTTACTTAAAAAATGGTGAATCATCCCCCATGGTTGACATCATCATTTTGAATCCTATCGTCTATAAAGTTTATTTTGGTTGTACATTTTTCTAGGAGGCCCATTTAGACCTCAAAATTCCCCTAATGGAAATTCTGTTGAAGAGTCACTGTATGTTTCTTCATTCCCTACTACAGAGGAATCTCGATCTACAAGCTCACAGTTTGTGTTGTCTTAGATGAGTATGAAGAGTTTTAGGGTTTCAATCTTTGTTGCAAAGTGTATGAAAATGTGAGGGACTATGAAGGGAGAGGGTAAGGGGAATTTTGGGAATATCTCCAATTGAAGTTCTGGGGAATTGAAGGGTTTTAGGGACAAACTTCTCCTAGGCTTTTGGGATAAAAATTAGGCTTGGGAATAGCTAAGATTTTTGGATAATGGGAATTTGGATAGGGGTGGATGAATTTTTGGATATGGGGGATAGGGAAATGTCTGTATTATGAACTAGAAAATAGTGAAGGAATAAAAGGTGAGGGAGTGATGGCTACAAAAAACCAATTTACAAACCCTAAGAAATCATGTCTTGAGTAAGGAAGTAGGGTTTGAAATTCTTTTATAAACTCATAAACATCTTAAGACACACATTTATTGGCATTGGAAAAGTTGTTTGACTTACTTTGGACCGTAGGAAACCAAGCAATTTGGAGATTTGAATGAAATCGTGGTGAAAATAGCTTGCGCTCTACGCGTAGCGTCATAAACCCAACATGCCCCACTCGGTTATATGCATCGCGCGCGTGTGTTTTTAACACCGGCGAAGGCTGGCCCAATGCGTGTCGCGCCACTTGTATACGTCAGCACCTCTTAGCCAATGCGCCGTGTCCACAAACTTGCACGACTTTGCCGCAATTTTGCTCCCTTTGTTCAACACGGCCTTTTCTTGCTCACTCTTTCTTTCTTGAATGCAAATGAGCCCTTTGAAAGATGAAAATGACTTATATACCAAAGGCTTTAATTTTCCACTCCAAAAACCCACTTTGTAATGTTTACTCTTGACACTTTTTTTTTTAAACTCTCGTTTTAGGAAATTTGCTTCACTTTCATTTCTCCGATTAACCGAATGACTTGCTTTTTGTTTGCCTTGCAGGGGATGGATTTGTCAAGTTTGAAAAGGTGAACAGGGTTTCATTGAAATTTCTTACATATGAGAAAACTTGAACAGCATCAAATTTATACATAAAAAGATAAATACTTATTTTTCTCAAAACAGTTTTGAGGAAAAACACATTTCTAGGCATATGATGATGAAATTTATTTAGTATTGGAACTTTATTAAACCTCCTCATGCACTGGCCGACCATTATTGGAAATTTTGAAGAACTTTCTAATGAAACCCTAGACTCAATGTGAACCGAAACCCTAAAAAAATGACTCTTGCAAACTATAAGACAAAAAGTGACTACAAATGATCTTAATAAAATGGAAATGGGCCAAGAGGTAAAGGACATGAGGGAAAAATCTACAACAAGCCACTACCACCGAGACATCCATGCTCCTAATGGAATGCAGCCGACCGAGTGAGACACCCAATATGCAATGCAACAAGAGAATTTTGATCACTCGGCGAGGGATGAAGATACCGACACAACACTTCCGAAGACTTTTACCGTTGTCGCCCCTACTGATCGACTCGCATCCACCTGTTCATATCCTGCATATCGACCACCCTTATTTGTCCTTATTTTTTCTTCCATGGTTTCTTTAATGCCTTCTCAACCTTTTCTTGATAGTTCTCAGCCTCGCTGATAGTTTTCACCACTTCGACGTTGACCTTGGCCTTTGAAAACACCAAATGACAACTTTGGCTCAATGAAGTAGTTGTCCAGAGCTTAATATCATGCGAAGGAAGGAATGAATAATGAGAAGCAACTAAATTAGGAAATATTTTGAAGTTTTATGTCCACTCATAACACAATGATGACTCATACATGCCTAAAATGGTGATGATGGCTTTAGACCCGACTATGTACCTTGATTTTATCCCTCAATGACTCAAATGGAATTCTAACTTACCCTTTCCCAATGATATTCTCGACACCTAATGGGGCCTAAACCGACAAGACAGACAGGAAACCACACTTTCACAAAATTATTGCAACCGTGCTGTTTTCACTACGAAAGTAGTAGCAGCTTTCGTAGCGAAACTCGTAATTTCTCGTTGTATTTCGATACGAAACTTTGGTTTCTCGGCCAAACCACTACTTTCCGGCACAAAAAAAAATTTCTGATTGGAAAATTTCAGAAAATTATGAGTGATGGACACAGGCGATTTTAAAGTAGTGGATTTAGACCTTTAGGGTAAGCTTAAAATAAGAAAAATTTAAAATTTTCCTTGAAAACAAACAAAAAATGAATCCTCGACAACCTTCTTCATTATTGATGAACCTACAGACTTGTCAAATGAAAGTCACTAAAAGATATAACACCTCAAAACATATCGGACACATATATTTGTATGTATATTCTCTCATATAGAATACAATTTATTTGGACATGCATGATATGATATGTACTCAACACCCAACATTTTCAACAATTTCTACTGCCTTCTTCTGCAGTCAATGTAAGACATTATCAATTTTCTAAGAACTTTATCTTTGAATAATTGGGATAAGAGATCAGGAAAATATATTAATAAATGTACATCATTTGTCGATATAATTATTAGCATTCATAATTATAATTGTAATGTTCATTGTGCATCGATTATATTTCAACTTATATAAGGGGATACTTTTACAGTATCTACCTCAAAATTATAGAAACATGTATCTGATAAGCTAAACTTTTCTTTCAATTTGTAAAATAACATTGCTTTCCCCAACCGGGTAGACTTTGACCCACCGCCAGTCCAAATGGAGGGTGGTGGAAGAAAATTTAAGACTCTAAAAAGGTAAGCTATCGATATGCATCATCCCCTCAGACATCTATAATTTTGGAATGTATCTAACAACATTATCTCCATGGTGGTCGTATCCTTAAGTAATCATCCATACCAACTTCTATTTGATTGCCTCCATTGCTAGCTTGTGAAGAACTACTATTGCTATAGTCATTCCCAATTGGTGAATTCGATTAGATAGCAGAATTGGAATCCTATGGTTGATTCAACCATTCTTGTATCGTCTTCCATCTTTTTTTCCTTAATTGAGTCTTCTCTCAATTTGACGTTGTCGTGGGGTGCAAAGAAGAGGTAGGTAGGTCGTTTCATCATCGCTCAGGTAGAATCCTAATAATTTAAAAAAAATATTTTAACATGATTAAAATAAATATAGACATTTACTTGAACTACCATGACAATACTTCTATGATTATAAATTGGTTTGACGTTGAAACAATTACATTAATCAATATACCAAATAATTATAATTATTACCATCATTGTCCCAGGATTGTGGCTAGAAGATGCAATATAGTTACAATTGGTAGGTTTAAGCGGTTGTCCATTTACCTACCAACAAGGGCCATGGGTATGCAACTCCTATTAAGAGCTCCACGTTTTTGAGCCGTTTCGACTATTTTCAGGTATCCGAACCTCGATGCCGAATCTGCATCATGAACTCGAAAATTTGTATACATTATACCTTTGAATTAAGTCTCCAGATGATTATTATGATAAAAAACATAAATTCAATTAGATACGAAAATATAAATAAAATACATAAATATTACGTCTCGAGATGGATAGGAGAACTGGCCGATGGAATTTGAGAAATATTATGTGAATGAGCTACATTTTGAAGAATTGTCCATTTATATAATTATAATATTTTCTCCCCGCATTTGAGAAAAATCAACAATAAATTTTGGTGCACACACTTGAAAGTAATTTTGGTGCCTTAAAAAATGACTCCCCGTTATTGGTTCTAATGTACAGACGACCGCACCGTTGTGTTTTTTAGAACAAGGCACCTAAGTGCCGTTTTATAAAGAAATGCACCGCACGAATAATTGCAAATAAAAAAAAGCGAAACCTCTATTTCTTTTAAGTGAAAAATGAATTGAAATATGGGCGAGAAAATATTTTCTAAAATTTAATTTTTCATAAAACATTCTTTTTAAATACTAAAATACTTTTCATTATTTTAATTATTTTTTATGGTAAAAATTTTCAGCTAGAGATTTGCAGACATGCCCTGGAGCAAACAAAGTATGAGAGCACTCGTAGAAATTTAAAAGGTTTAAGTATTCAAACAATCAAAAATTCCAAACCTTTGGTGATTCAAACCTTGTAGCATAGAATTTCAAACGATATCGTGATTAAATTTTTTTTTTTTTTAAATTTTTCTGCAGTTTTTTTTATGCAAGAAAGAAAAACTCAAAGTTTATTGTTTTTTTTTACTTTTTCTCGTAGTTTTTTACTTTTTCTCAGCTTTCTAAACAAAATAAAAAAGAACATTTTTAGAAACAAACCCTAGATTTTTTTCACCCTTTCTTCTCCCTCTTTCTTTGATTTCAGCACTAGGCTTTTCAATTTAGATTTAGGTCCGTATTGCTAAATATGTACGTAATAAATCCAACCCATGGGACAACTTGCATAGTTGGATCTCAATCATGCCTGCCTCTTCCGTGAAATTTAAAAAAATAGCTTTTTTTCATCAAAAGGCACCTGGCTTAACCTACGGGACGTGTCGTTTTATACCTAGACGCACCTGTGGTGCTATTACATGATGCACGAGTGACGAATAACCACAAATAAAAAAATAACAACTCGTTTTCTTTAGGTGGAAAAAAAAACGGTAAATTGAAAATTGGGCGGAAAAATATTTTCAAAAATCTAGTTTCATAAAACATTTCTTTAAATACTAAACACTTTTCATTATTTCACTATTTTTTAAGGAAAAAAATTATAAGATATTTGCAGAGACATACCTGGAGAAAATAGAGCATACTAGAATTGGGGAGCACGGAACATGTTCGAATAGAAGTATTGAGACAATCGGAATCTAAACCTTTGGTGATTCAAACCTCGTAGAATAGAATTTCAAAACATCACATGATTGAAGTTTATTGTTTTTTTTTACTTTTTTTTTTCTGCAATTTTTTTTTACTTACTATAGTTTTCGCAACAAAATAAAAAAAAATTCCATTTTTAGAAATAAAACCTTATTCTTTTGTTTTTTCCATTTCTTCTCCCTTCTCCGTTCGTGATTTTAGAATTAGGCTTTTCAATTTATATTTATAGGTTTTGTATTAAGCAATATAGGCGTAAGACATCCAAGCCACCGCACGACTTGCATAGTCGCATCCCAATCATGTCGGCTCCTTCCGTGAAATTTAAAAAAATATTTTTTTTTCATCGTTGTGCCCGTGTAACCTAATAGTGATCGGTGCGCTTAATACAAGCGCACCACGAAAGTATTGTGTTAAAAAATTTAAAATATATATATATATATATATATATATATATATATATTTTTTTTTTTTTTTTTTTTTTATCAAGGTGCCATAAGTGTAAAATATGACACGTTGCACTATTTCATTATGGCTCATCGTTAATGTGTTGTTTCGTCAAAATAAAAATCCATTTTAGAAACAAACTCTACATTCTTTTTGTTTCTCGCCTTTCTTTCTCTCTTTCCGTGATTTTAATTAGGCCTTTTCGTTCTAGATTTATAGGTTTTTATTGCTAAATATAGGCTTCAAGATATTCCGATCGACGTGACAACTCGTATATTCGTATCCTAATCAGTCGTTTGTCCTTCCATGAAATTTAAAAAAAAATAGATTTTTTCACCTGTGCCCGACATAACCCATACTAGCACTTTATTGTACAAGCGCACCACGAAAGTACTTGTTAAAATCAAAAAGAATTTTTTTTTATGATTGCGCCATATGTTAAATATGCCACCCATGCACTATTCATTATACACCGCCAACGTACGTTTCGCAAAAAAAAATCCATTTTAGAAACAAACCCTACATTCTTTCATTTTTTCCTTTCTTCCTCTTCTCGCGATTTCGACCAGCTCTTTTCATTCTAGATTTATAGGGTTTGTATTGCTAAATATAGGCCTAAGACATCCAATGCATGGGACGACGTGTATACTGCATCCCAATCCATGTTGGCCCTTAGTAACTTTTTTGAAAAAAAAAACAGATTTTTTTTTCATTGGTGCGCCCGACGTAAACTTCAGTGCACCGGCAGGGCCGTATCGTACAAGCGCACGCGAAAGTATATTGTTTCAAAAAAATAAATAAAAACAATTTTTTTTATCGCGTTACCATATGTAAAATATGTACCGCTTATGCTACAAAAACTAACACTCGACGATTTTTATTATTTTCTTTGTGTTAATCGGTGCGATGGTTAACATGTAACGCATTGGTGCTCCTTGTTGAAATTTAGCACCGTACGGTCTATTATACGGTTTGTGTGGTGCATTTATAATACCTCCACCCACCGACGTCGTTAACATGTATAGAATAAATGGTGCACGGCTTAACATTTTTTTTTTACCTAAAAATTGACAATTTATTTATAAATATATTAATGAATGATATGGTACAGGTTTTATTGCTAAAGAAATGACTCACAAGAGATCAAGTAACAAAAATACCGATAACACATCAAGAAAAGAAAAAAAAAGCAAGTTCTTTGTAAATTCCTTACAAAAAATATTATTTTTGAACTATATGTTAACTAATATGTATTGTTTATCGTAATGGCAGACAAAATGATTAAGCTCGATAAGATTATTTTATATTGGACCAGGAAGAGCGTAAAATATTGATGGAAAAATTGCAAAAGTATGAATTAGGCAATGAAAAATTACTATCGATCCAATATGAGTTTCTTTTTTTAATTTTCATTAATAATATACTTAAAATTATTAGATAACATGTGTCAAACAATCTATTAATTCACATCCTGCTTAATGTTCTACATCTAACAACTGGTAAAAGGAATGTTGTTCTAAGAAAATAAAAAAAAAATTTAACATGCAAATGAAATGAATTGCTCCTTAGCTCATCCGGAGTGGTGCCGAGGTTAACGAAAGGGGGAAAACTTTACAAAGTTTGAGGGATCAGTGGAACGAATGTGTTATCACTTAAAAATTTGAAAACATCATTATAACAAGTATCATTTATGATCATGGGTCAAAATAGGGTCTTAGAACCATTCTTGAATTCTGAACAAGGGAAGTGTTAAATTTTAGGTTTGAGCCACCCTAGTGTTTAAATAAACTCATTTTAAAGGTTTTTCATGTCAAGTCTTTCATCATTTTAGGATTCATTTCACTTCCCAAAGCTTTTGCATCGAACCGCCAATTAGCTAAGAAACCACAATTTCGTAGCACCACCCGTTGAAAAAGTCACTTTGTGCTACGAAAGCGCCGATAGTTACGTAGAGCAAACAACAAAATTACACTACAGCACTACGAAAGCGCGGTTTTGTAAATCGTCTTGTCAATTGAGCTATCAAATGTCAAAAACCATTGGGAAAGGGGTAAGTTAGAGGTTTGTTGAGTCATGTAAGGATGGTATCAAAGTAAACACCCACATTTGTAGTCATCATGTTTAGTATAGGTTATGAGTGGGCCATCATTTCGGTTATGAAAGGACATTTGAAATTCCACCTCTTTCCTAATTAGTCATTCTCATTCCTTTTGCTTTCAATTGTAACTTCGAAGCTCGAGTACTGAAAACTTTCAAAATAGTCTCTTACAAAGGGTTTATTACATCCATATCGGCGAGGTTGATACATATTCAAGCGAGATGATACATTTATTCAAGCCGTAATGTTCCAAACTCGAATTTTATACAAAAATAAGAATAAAATTAAGCTATTCCGCAGTTGGAGAATAGAAATTAATCAACTCATGTAATGTGTTTGAACATATATCCATCATAATAACATTCACAACAACAAAACTATGCATTTACACAGCCCACCGAGTGGGGAAAAGCATCTATTTTTTCCGAATAACGTTATTTTCTAAGTATTGAGCTAAAATGGTGGAAAATAATGGTTGAGTCCCCTTAGAATACGAAATATAGGACATGCATGCAAAAGAGTTTCAGAAACAAAATGCAATTATCCAAGTTAAACAAAAGCCTCCCATGCTCACAACTGCTAAAAATGGGCAAAACCCCAAGACTACAAAAATGACAAAGAGTTAAATCGCACTAGTGACTGTGGAGTCAAGAGAGAGGTTAACTCGTAAAATAGAGAAATATGAATGATAATGTTATTATAATACTCAATGATGTAAAATCGTAGACTTAATCTTCTTTTACACAAATCCAAGAATACCCAACAAGGATTTCTATTTAAAATATATACAAAAGGAGTCGCCGTAAAATATGTGGCCGAATAATGATGTATGGCTGAAGCT
This sequence comes from Pinus albicaulis, assembly GCA_034641835.2. Classification (NCBI taxonomy): domain Eukaryota; kingdom Viridiplantae; phylum Streptophyta; class Pinopsida; order Pinales; family Pinaceae; genus Pinus; species Pinus albicaulis. The sequence goes on from CM076578.1 coordinate 1,028,176,808, forward strand.
ATGCAATATGGCTTAACACGCAAATAAATGGCTGTAGATGATCCCTCTAGCTTTCCCAAAGAAAGTTGATCCTCCTCTTGGGAAACTAGCTCCTCAAAATGGGGTTTCAACCTTCCACCATAAATCTTAAGAAATAACGTAGTTTTCTCGAAGGAGAACGCATTTTTTTCCGAATGTAGATGCTTGGAACAACACCAGGTAGTGGAAAATTCAGATCAGAAACCTCCTTAGATTTATTGAACAAGAACTCCAAGAAAGAGTAGGGAATCCTACCCGGTAAACCCTCGTACCTGCCGTGCGTAACTTAGCTAAACATCTAAGTATGTGAAGTCTAAGAAGACTCATGAAAATATAATCTCCAATATGCTCATATGCTTTCCATCTCCTTCATTATATAATCGATGAGCTTCCTCACCAAGGGTCCCACCCACTATGAGGTTGCTTCCATGCAAAGGCTCCTCCACAAAACCTATACTGTCCAACAAGGTGGTGCAATGTATCTAGAAAAATTTGTTGACTTGTTCAACCTTGAATGATTCTTCAAGTGCCTCGTCCTTTTCACACTCAATGTGCCTTCATTTTATCTAGTCGGGAATTGATCTCTATTCACATCGTATTTGCTTTATTTAGAATCCACTTCTTTGTGAATAAATCATGTTGACTTGGTCAAAATTGACCTTGTCCACATAGTTTAGACCTTTGCTCTCACACATGTGGATGCTTGAATTGGTTATTTCATGATCTCCTTTCACATTAGAGAGGATTTTTGTTCATACATTGAGCAATTTAAGAGCCTCCTTGCTCAATTATTCATGCATCTAGATTTCAAAAGAAAAATTAATATTCCTATTAGTCAAGATAGTTTAGGAATATTACAAACTTCCCCTCCCAAATTTTTCTTGTCCTCAAGCAACTGCAAGGGTGCTGCAAAATCTCCCCTCTTGTGGCCCTTTCATCGGATAGTCTCCTCCATTACTTTCCGTAACTTCGTAAAAATTCCATCTCCCAATGGCTCCTCCCAAATGTGCAAGTTGGCCTTAGGTGAATAAACACAATGGTCGATTATGAAAGAATGGAAGTTGTTATGGAAACCTTCGCTGACCCATGTCCTCCTTAAGATAGAAGTGATGAAAATCATGGGGAATTCTCATCATCAATGGAGGCCTCCCTCCTCCATGCTATCATCCAAATAAAATGAATCACCTTCCAAATTGGTAATTCATATAAAATATCCTCCCAATTGCTCATGAGAGGCATGCCCCAAGTGCTCCAACCAAACATATGGTCCACATCATGAAGAAACAAGTGGTATGCAATGGTGGCCATATAGTTTCTCATGCTCCCCTGGAACATGTAGTGCAGAAAGTGGGGACTTTCTTCCCCCAAAGACACATCAAACAAGTGTGCCTCACCTCCAACTATGCCTCCCATAAAGATAAGAATATCTTTAACATGTGGGATCAATAATTAAGATCATGCTAGCTTCCATATACAATAAGGGAGAGGGACAATGGTCCCCCATGTGCAACTAGCGCAATTTTCCTCCTAACTCGCCATAGGATATGATATGACAAGCGTTCTCCAACACTTGTTTGCTGCCCATCCTTCTTGCATGCTTCGGGAGAAGGTATGATAGTTGGTGTTGATGAATCAGCATCATGAGGAGTACATCATCTCTCCAAGATATCCCAAAGAGTGGTCAACATCACCATTGTTCATGGCCCAAAGTGGCTCATGAAGCTCATTAGAAAAAGTGCCCCCTCTTGGAGCTGTAATACTTGCACATGAGTGTTAAGAAAATGAAAGTATATAATTAAATACATCATGAGGTTCAGCAATACAATGTTTATCATACACTTGTTTAAAATCAACAGGGTAGCTCATGGATGAGCTCTCTCTCACACTCAATGAATAAGGGGGTGATAATGATAACTCTTCCCAAGAGCTATGTCCCTCCTCAACCAACAAATGATCGATGCACTTACTCATATGAGAGTGCATATCCTCTTTGAAATTTTCCCACATGAATCCATTTAAGATAGCATGACATGTTTTAATGAAACTAGTGGGATTTGAAAGCAAGACTTCATAGATTGTGTTAAGTAGATTTTTTCTTGAGCTTGGAATCTTTAGTTAAGTAGATCTGATCATGAACATAAATAATTCCATTAACTAATTTTTACTTTCCATCCATTGCTTACCCATAAATAACCTTACATGTGAATAGGTCCTTAGAATATTCCATCAAGAGTTGGGACTCCCAATAAGGGTCTAGGCTTCCCAACATTGACAACGCTGTAGAAGTATGAAATGATGCATTTGTCATATGATGGCTCTCCTCCTTGACATGCTTGATGTCAAAGTCACATGTTGGAGTATTCCCAACTTTATTTTTCTGCCCCTCTTGTATCTAATATTTTTCAAGACAATATTGGAGTCTAGGAGAGTCACCCTCTTTTTGAAAGGATTCCTTCCTCAAAAAATTCAACAATTTTTCTCTTGCATACAAAAATGAAATTATTTTTTGAAATGTTCAAAAATATTCATCATATATTGGAGTATCCTTTTCTGTTCCAAATTTATGGAGTAGCCTTTTGATACTATGCTCATATCATCATAAATTCATGAATCTATTCCCTCCAACGCAAATAGATGAGTGGAAGAAAGAAAGGTCAATTTCAGAAATTTGCCTAGCCTTCCATCAATGATTTTCAGCGCAGTAGTGGCTCCTTCCAAGGTTCCCTTTCTAAAAAAATATGTTGCTACTGCATATAGTTGAGAGAACACTTTAGTTTCCCTCCAATCAGGAGGTCTTCTTGCTGAAATGCCTCCTTGCCAAGAGGCACCAAGGCATAGAGTATGATGTGAATGTAGGTAGAAAAATTTTCCCCTACCTTTGTTGCATAGGTCCTCTTTCCTTCTTTGCTCTTTCAAACCTTGAGATAAAGAAGGGTACATTCTCTTCATCTCATGATGCCATTCCTCCTCTCTTCCTCCTCCTATCTTCAAGATCTCATCATTTGGCAATGAAGGTACATGCTGCTCATGTGTTTTGCCAAGAGCTCTATATGTGAGATCTTTTGGAACTCCTTGCAAGAGTGCAAAAGTTTCTTTCCTTGGAGAAAATGCTCCATCCTCTTCTTCATGTGGTGTTTGAGGTGCATTTGTTATGACTGCCTTATCTTGTCCTGCCTCTCCTTTCTCTTCTTCACTAGTTGAAGTTGCCTTACCTTCAACAAGAGACCTTAGATCTTGGTCCTCTTTTGAAGAAAGAATCTTCATGTCTTCCTTTTGAGAAGGAAGCCCTTCTTCCAAAGGATATTTTACCCTTGGAAAAGCATAAAACAAGATCACCTCCTCTTCATTGGTTTTTAGAAATGGATTTGTATAGATAGTCCCTCCCAACTCATGCAAAAGCTTTGTTCGATGTGGTTTGATAGTTGCAATAGAAGATGTTCCACATGAAATATCATCAAACCTCTATACTAATATTTCAATGAACTTTGCATAAGTAGATGTATTTGCATTCTTTAAGGAAAATTATTCAAACAACCACCAAGCATAGGCCTTACCCTCAAAATGCAGCGCTTCTACTTTGATGGCCTTGAATTTTGAAACTTGATGTTGCTGCACAAAGGTGTCTAGCTCCTTCACCAAAGCCCTAGCTTGACATAGAGGTGATCCATCAAAAGTGGATAGAAATAATCTACCCTCACCCTGCTCCTTGCTCCTTGTGCTCTTTTCCTCCTTCATTTGGAAAAACCCTTGGAAGTTCAAGTGATCTTTGAACTCCTCGGATTGATCTTCATATTCCTGCAAATAATCACCAAGAGTATCTCTCTTTGGCACATATCCTTTATTCCTCTTCATGAAGAAATTGCTGATAGAACGTGGTAGATCTGATGATATGGCTAAGTGCTCATATCCAAAAGATGAGGACTTAGAATCTTCCTCTTGTATAGATTTTTTTGAGGGATCTTCATGTGTTTCCCTCCTCATTTCTTTTATGCCCTTGCTTTTTCCCTGCAGATTTGTCAAGAGAAGTTTTGAGAACCTCCTTCCTCTAGAAAACAAGGGTTTTCTTTGATTTCTTCTGCAAATCTCCTCCTCCCCATGAGAAGACTCCATAATTCTTGAGCTCACAGGCTGAGCCAAGATTGTTGCTTCGATACCACTGTAATATCCAAAAACTGGAATTTTATACAACAATAAGAATACCTTAAGGTATTAAAAAGTTGGAGAAAAGAAAGTAATCAAATCATGTAATGTGTTTGAACACATAGCCATCATAATAACAATCACAACAACAAACTATGCCTTTGTATAGTTCACCAAGTGGGGAAAATCAACTATTTTTGCCTCAAAAACACTATTTTCTGAATATTGAGTTAAAAAAGTGGAAAATAACGGTTGTGTACCTTAGAATGGAAAATATAGGACATGCATGCAAAATATTTTCAGAAATAAATTCCTTTAGCCTAGTTAAACAGGCCTCCCATGCTCAAGACAGCTAAAAATTTCCAAAACCCCAAGACTGCAAAATGTCGAAGCAGCTGCACAAGTGACTGCGCAGTCTAAAGAGAGGTTAACTCAGAAAATAGAAAAATATATCTGATAATATTATTAGAATACTCAATGATGTACAAAAACAAAGATCTAATCTCTTTTACACAGATCCAAGAAGACCCGGCAAGGGTTTCTTGTCAGAAAAGATGTACAAGAGAGAGATGCTGCAATTTGTGGCTGAATAATGCTGTATGGCTGTAGCCCTGCATAATAATGGCTAAAAATACAAGAAATGGCTGTAGAATCCTTTTCTAGTTCTCCCAAAGAAAGGCTGATCCTTCTCTTGGGAAAATAGCTCCTCAAAATGGGATTTTCACCCCTTCCACTGCACACCCTAAGAAATAACATAGTTTTCTGAAGGGACTGTGTTTTTTCTGAAGTGCTTGGCCCAATACCAGGTAGTGGAAAATTCAGATCAGAAACCTCCTCTTAGATTTCTCAAGCAAGATCTCCAAGAAAGAGTAAGGAATCCCCACCCGGGCAAACCCTTGCACTAAGTAGTACAACAACTTAGCTAAACAACTAAGTATTCCAAAAGTCTAAATAGACCTCATGAAAATATAATCTCCAATATCTCCATATGCTTGCCATCTCCTTCATTATATAATTGATGAGCTTCCTCACCAAGGGTCCCACCCACTATGAGGTTGCTTCCATGCAAAGGCCCCTCCACAAAAACTGCATTGTCCATCAAGATGATGCAATTTATCTAGACATCTTTGTTGACTTGGTCAACCTTGAATGATTCTTGATGCCCTGTCCCTTTTCACACTCAAGGTGCCTTCATTTGATCTAGCTGGATTGATCTCTGTTCACATTGAGCTGGCTTTATGTAGGATCCACTTCTTTGAGAATAAATCATGTTGACTTGGTCAAACTTTACCTTGCCCATATAGTTTAGACCTTGTTCACCCATGTGGATGCTTGAACTGGTTATTACATGATCCCTTTTCACACTAGGAGGGATTTTTATTCATACTTGAGCAAATTATGAGCCTCCTTGCTCAATTATTCATGCATCTAGATTTCCAAAGGAAAAATTAATATTCCTATTAGTTGAAGCTAAATTAGGAATATTACATTGAACTAAGAACTCCAAGAGTTCTGTATGTTGCCTCATTCCCGACAATTTGAAGTACTTAAGTAGTCCACAATTTCTTAAGGCTCTTACAGTACCTAGATCATTCAAGGAAATCATATCTTGTTCTTCATGTTCTCTTTCCCTCCATGTAATCGTCATTATAATCTGATGGAAACCTGAAAATCAACCATAAGATCCATTAGATTCCAATCATTGCAAAAAACTTGGAAAATTTTGGACACAACATGAAAACCAATAACTTGAACTGTGCCCAACGCACTCCCTGGGCTGAGACAGTGTGTTGCACATGTAGGTACCCTTCACTGTACCTGCTATGCAACGCAGGTTTCAACATTTAGGAGTGCGTTGCCCTCATTTTGTGAAAAATTTACCCTAGGGGCCTCAAAACCCTAAAAATTTGCAAAGAATGGAAATGAAATGAATAATGAAGGAAAGAGGAGGTTCATGGCACTAACCTGGATCAAACGGCGATGAAATCTGTCCACAAAAATGGGCAAAATCAGGTTCAGAGCTCCAAAATGCAAATGGTAACTATGGAATGGTAAAAATGAATAGTGAAACTACTTTTTATAGTCATTTAATTGTTTTCAAGTTAAATTTATTTCTATGACTATAGTTTTATTATGTTTTTATCATGAAATAGGTATTTTTGATCCATTTGATGTTGTTCTGAATAGGAAATACAACTAATGAATAGATTAGTCATGCAGATTTATTCAAAGAATGACTTGACCACAAAGCATACTTTTTCTCCTTATTTTTTGAGCTTTATTAAAAACGAAAAAGGATTTGAAGCACACTTTTATCTCTTTTTAGAGCTTCGATAACAACGAAAAAGGAACCCATGGAGTCTTCTGTTAGCTCTTTTCAGACTCCGATAATGTGAAAATATTGCCGAGCACTTGTCTTTTCGAGCTCATTAAAGTAAATGAATCGATATCTACTCAGTATAAGTTTAACCCTTTTCTGGACTGAGATGGATTATTTATGAAAAAGGAATACCTTGGTTAAACATGACCAAAGAGGTTCTCTTAGATATTATTTTACACTTTTTCGGATCTGAGTGACAAATTTACGAAAAAGCACTTTATGGAGTTCTCTTTCGTCCTCTTTTTCAGGCTCTCTGAATATGAAAAAGGACCGGGTTATCACTGTCGTTAAGCTTGTTAAAACATAAAATAGTGACAGGCTTGTCGATCATGGCAAGAATCAAGTTTCATTCATCGCTAGACTCGTTAAATTATTAAATAGCGATACTTTATTCACCTGAAGGGTTGAATTATAGATCAAGCAAATGTTATCCTCCTCAAGCTTGTTAAAAAATAAACAGGTATTGGTCGACAAATGATCGGGGAAAAATTGGGAAAAGTAAGCAAAGTTTCTTTTTGGTAGCAAGTCGCTCTTGAACATGACACTTCTTTCACTCCATGTCTGTGACTGTTTGGGTTGGGTAATCATATTGACGATTCATTAACACCTATGGTTCATCATACCTTCACTTCGGTTTTGGGTCAATGCTGCCAAATCATCACAGTGTCACCGATATGTTCAAGAGAAGTCATCCAGTGATTAAAAACTCATCCTTCTGCAATACTCATAAACTTTCATTTTCATGACCGTCGTCCCTGAAAATTGCTATATCAAGTCATACCCTTGTCTCCGAAATCAGTAACTCTTGTTTTGCAATAATTGAATTCTTGTCGACAACAAATCAATATCCAGGAAGTTCACTTAGAAACATTAGATTCTAGTACCATGAGGCTTGTTATAGCATTGACAAGATCCCCACTTCCGTACCTTTGACCGAAATATTTTGTTTGGCGTTCGACATCAAATCATTTATTCATGCCTTAAAAAATGTATTAGAGTACCTTGAGGGCCATTGAAATTAATGGTGGTTCTCTCACGTTTTTTAACAAATCACATCATTGGATGGTAATAAAACAATGTCTTTCCATGTTCGACAATAAATCATATATTCGCATGGATAGACTTGTACTCGAATGATCGAGTGAACGAGATAAGAAGACCCCAGATCTAGTTTCATCCATCTGGGTTGTGATTTCAGGATTGTTGTACACATCATATGTACGGTGACCTTACATACAGATTGTCATCCAAACATGGGCCTATATCTGTAGGCATGTCTGCATCTGGGCAACATTCCAATGAAGACGACTTTTTGAATTATGTGCATGTTATTAGATTGTTTTATGTGCTGAACATGGGAATGCCTACCCTCAGTAATTATGATCAAAAGAGGATATATCATGATGTAATTTATTGTAAGATTGATGTAGGTTACCACTCCGCTTCGTTTCAGAACTCATCACAGTGTAAAGCATCTCAATCAAATGTTCTTATTATTTGGATCTCATGCTTTAGGGGGCAATTGTTATATGTCAATTTGGTCACCATTCCCAATGACTTGGTTTACTGGGCATCATCTCCAGGACCAATGATCAAGGGTCTATCATTCCCTATCATTTCATTTGCCACATGCCCTAAGACAAGAAACAAGACAAATCAAGCAAGACTTTCATCAAGCAAAGGTTTCCATGAGTTGAAGCTTATTATATAGCATATGAGAGCTCACCAATGCAGGCTCTAAGGGGCCTAAGTGCGTTGCATATGCATGTAGCCTCATGCAAGGCTGCTCTGCAAAGCACTTCCCGACATTCACAAGTGCATTGGTCACATTGGGAGCGAAATTCTCATTGTTCCGGAATGTACACTTGGCCAGTACCTTCTAGAAGAGTTCACATGTGTCAAGCTTCAGATCCAAGTGTCCATTTGACATCTACATGAATGGAAACATGTCTTGCCTATTTTTGGAAAGTTATTGATTGCAAATCAACCTACAGTTCATCTATACATTGAACACAGATCTAAGTGTTTGAGAGGAAGAATTTGAGTAGAGAAATGCTAGAGGATTTTCAATTGAGAGATAGATTTGTGAAGCCACTGCTGGAGAGATTTATACTGTGATGAGGATTGGGAATGTTGCTGGAAGGTCACTTCAAATCAGTCACTAGGTTTTAACCTCTCCTTCTATCATCAATAACGAGTACTTCTTATTTTTCCCTATATGCATCTGTATTGGCTTTGATTTTCCATATTGTAAGATCTTGGTTGATGTATATGGTTTATGCTTTACTGATTTAGCTAACTAGCTTGAATAGATATCTATATTATTGCATCTTCTGATGTTTAAGTGTGCTTTCTTGCAGGAAGCATTCAACTCACAAATCGCTTGAATTTGAAGCTGCAACAGAAGCGACAAAAGGAGCCATTTGGAAGAGACTAAACAAGTAAGCCTCCAATCCTCTCTGGTGTATCTGTTTTGAGTTAGGAGAAATAGTCGTATAGTATTTCACCTATTTTTATAGACTAGCACCTGTCTAGGGAAGCGTAATTTATCCGTAGATTACAATTATGGCCCAACAACATCATTGGCATTTTTAATCAACTCCTTTTGTTAAAAAATAATCTAGATGCAGGGTCAAATTTCATTAATGGAATTCATAATATCTGCCCAGATGATTTCCTTAACTTGGGCTAAGGCCTGTTCAATGGATGATTCTCTCTTTGATTTATGTAGTCTCTCTATTAATTTCTAAGCTCTCTGTGTTTCTGCTGAATGTGAGGCTTTATTCCTTGATCTCTGGTCTTGCAACACTTTGACTTGATCCTGTAACTTCTTGATTTCCTATGTCTAGATAAACAAATTCTCCACTGCCTTTGTCAATTTCTCTGCACCATCTGTTGTTTGAGTTGTAGAGGCTGTAGTTGTGGGGATGGCTATAAGAGGTACATAATCCAAAGGAACCATGGAAATTTTTGCAGCCTTATCCCTATATTTAATCATCTTTTCCAGTTATGTCTCCATTTGTCTCAACTGTGCATTTTTCTCCATGATGAGCTTCATCATATTGGTCTTTGGAGCCTCTAACTCTTCAATGTCCTTGGTGAGAGGGTCTTCTGTAGATGAAAAATTCAGCTATTTCCTCAATGCTGCTATGTCAACATTCTTCTTCTTTATTATCTCCTCTACAAAATTCATGTTAGAGGGATCATATCCTATCTTAACTACCAATTCTTCTAAGGATTTCATCCTTGTATCCTTAGCAAGAGAGGAGATTTTCTTCATTTTTAGCTGTGACTGAATGTTGGCCAAGGAAACCTGCAAATTAGAGAGACTCATTGCTATGTTAGTTGAAGTAGAGGGGATCATTTAACCTGTTTTCTTGTGCATCTCCATTTTATCAATGGGATGGACGTATTTTATGTCAAACTCAAAAGAAGTCTTCTTGTAATCAGCTGTTGCCTTTGGCTGTGAAATTTGTGCCTCAAGAAAGTCCATTTGCATTTTACCTTTCTCAGAGTCAAATGTTGACAACAACCTACTTTGAGAACTGGAATTATGCTTCTAGAATTGACTATATGTACTGTACTTCAAAATTTCATTCTTCAATTTTATTTCCCTAAATGTATCAAAGGTTGTCTTCTCTTTCTCCCCTAGAACAACATTAGTTGTCTGAATAGCCTGTTGTTGGTATTGTGAAGCTGAAGAAGTTGTAGGAGAAAGGGTTGATTGGCCACCAAATTGAGAATATGTACGTGTCTCCTTAGGGACTATAACAACCTCCTGTTCTGAATCTTTTTCTGTATTGGATTTGGGATTAAACTTGGTCCGTTTTCTATACGTTATCTTGAAATCCATGCTTGTAGTGTCAGTCACTAAAGGTGACTCTTATTCTCTCTACCTTTTCCCTTATTTTTCCTCTGGGACATGATTTTGTGATGTTGATGTGGAGACTAGCTACTCCTCAGCTTCCTGCAAAGTATTGTCAGCCCACTCCAACTGTTTCATGTACTTCTCTCTCTCTGGCCTATGGGTGTGTATGTAAGGAGTAGTCTTTTTTTCTGCCCTTAACTTTGAGATGCTTCCCAAAGGATCACAGGACCAGGTAAAGCTTAGGCTGAAGTTCATTTCTTTCAATATTTTTTCTGCTTCCTCCCCTACTAACCTGCTGTTGCAAATGAATGGCATAATTTGTGTTTTAATCCTAAACTATGATTTCTTATTTGCTGATACAAAGTGGATTTCATTAGCATTAAACATCTGTCTAATATATTCCAGAGCAAAAATCCTCATTGGGAGGAACTTTGGAAGCTTGTAAGGAGCAAGCTCATAGCCATATAATCTCAATTCTGTGTAGTTATGGTATAAATACCAATCCCCTATTTTGGCTTGATCTGATAAGTGCAAAATCATTTTGATGTCTTCATTAATTCTTGGTTCAGTTGTGCTTCTCAGAAGGCTCATTTCTAGATGTAAAAATATTTCAATGAACTGTTTGTATGAATACTCTTTATGCTCTTTCATAACCAATGTGGTATAGAAGATGGCTGACTGCTGATTGCCATCTTAATCCAATTTATGCATAGCAAATTTAAACCTATCTACCTAGTAATAAAAAAACATGTAAAATAAAACAAAGGAGTATTTGAACACCTCTTATGTCTGAAATTTGACAAACTGGTCATGAATACTATCTCCTAGGAATTGGATGAAATTGAATATGATATATGGTTTAGAATATGTGGAAAATATGGAGAGGAAACCTATGATGGGCTCAACTATCCATTGGTTATAATAGTAGCCAAGGAGGTATGCAACCACTATTATGATTTTATTTTATTTTTCTGGGAAGATGGAGGAAGGGTATGGAGGGTTATTCTTAGGCAACTGAGAATCTTCATCTTGGAAAAGGTCAAGGGTTTTAGCCCTTTTTTAAAAATCTAGCTTCTGGTATAATTCATTGAGGGCTTCTATGGAAAAAGAGGTGCTATTTTCCACAAAGGGGCTTCCATCATCTGATCAATGGATTGTGTAGTGATGGTGAAAAGGATTTCACCTGTGGGGTAAATTATGGCTCGTTGACTGGGTATATAGCAGGCTTGAAATTTCTGAATGAACTCAAGGGCACTGAATGTGGGGGAAAATATAATGTAGCAAGTTTGACTCCCAGAGTCCAATATAATCAGTTTTGTCTATGTATTTATCCTCTAACTAGCAATATATCTCGAACAATTTGAATTCATAGAGAGTTTCATTAATCTTATAGTTTGTTTCATCTAGGGGGAGATGGTATAAATCAACAGGAGGATGGATCAAAGGGTTAAATGGATCCTCCTGGTTTTTCTTTTTAGGAGGAATTTTTAACTGTTTCAGAGGAATTGAAAGGATTTAGAAAGGAGTAGGTTTACTGAGATTGTCCAAAGCTCTGAAAATGGTTGAAGGAGGTGTAGTGAACACAATTTCTTTGGTCGGTGATGAAGAAAATAATTGAACTGGAGCTCTGTAAACCTATCAAACCAATGGAATTCACAAAGAAATGAGGAGAGTAAAGGTCAAACTGGTTTATAGTGCATGGTTTAATAAGAAATTGGGTTTTTCCGTTAATAATGGCGTGGATTAGTTATATTAACTGTCATTATTTTAATTGAATGCACTAACGGATCCATTACTGTGGGAATGAATGTGATTGGAAATGGATACGTGAGCTTGCATGATGGGATTGGCATGTATAACAGACATGTAAGTGGTTTTGGTATTGTAGAGAAAGGTATTTTTCGAGTGGGGGGGACGTATCGGGTGGTAAATGGTATGAGCGGAGGGGGGTGTGAACTGCAGAGAAGCCACCACGTTGTCGTGGGCCCAAAACCTAAAACAACTAGAGCCCCCCTCCCCAAGAAGTAAAGCTCAGATGGAGGGGGGGGGGGGGGAAAGTTAATGTGGACCATAGATCTAGATGTGGAGGAGATGGATGACAGATAGATGGGGGAAATTTAAAGTGAAGTGATTTGATGAGTTGTCGGGTAGCGGTAGATTTGGATTAAAGTGAAACTTTGAATATATGGTCAATGTGCCAATATTTTCATTTATGCGCTCAAATGTTTAAAGTTATGATAAAGTATTGTTATCACTTTTCCTTCTTATGTGCATAAATACATTTGAAAACCAAACTTAGGATAACCATTTTAATTCTTTTCAAGCCAAAAAAACACTTCTACCTACCCATTGAATTTGATTTCTTTTGCTAGACTAACATTTTTTCTTCTTTCTTGTAAGGGTACATTTAGGCTAGAAAACCCACATCACTTTTTTTATGAAAAAAATTAATCTACTCTATCACTTATTTCTCCTATTGATTTAGATTAAGTAGTTGAATCAATTTCATTTTCTACCTAACTACTGATTTACCAAGATTAATTTTTTTGGCAAATATTTATTCACTAACCTAATTGACAAAAAAACACAATTGTTTAATCATGATTAAGCTATATTATTTGAAAAAATATCTAGTCATTGTGGCATTTTTAAACAAGCTGCACACAATATTATTTGATGATGATATAAAAAAAATAATCTATCAGTAGTGGCATTTGAATTTGCAGCACTTTCAGTGTTGTTTTTTCTATTTTTTCTTTTGTGGGGTTCTTATTTTATCTTTTATTCTTTTCAACTTTTCTTTATTTTTGATACACCCTCGTTTCATTTTCTTTTATATAAATATTTTTGGAAATCATTTGCATTTTTTTTTTTTTACAATATAATATTACTGAGACAAAATACTTAATCACCTTGAGATCCTATAATTTATAGGACCCTAACAGTTTGGAAAATTAATGTTGGAGTACTCTTGACTGGAAGAGATGAGACTGCAAATGGATGATGAATATTAATTACCCAATTATAAGTCCTAGGAATATAATTTAGATTATTGAATTTATTGTGAATTATGGAATTGGACAATTTATTACTTCCCTAAAAGGCACAATGTTGTCTTTGGGAGTGGGAAGAAAAATCTCATTAATGAGCTAGTAACTGTTTGCCACCTATGGGTGAGGTGGAGGAAGTTATCAACTACCAAAACAAGTGGTATATTGGTAATGGAATATTATCTTTTCATATTCTTGCTTTTGGATCTCACCTTGTCTAAAGGGAGGTTCAAGAGAAGAAAGTGAAAAGGATAAAAAAAAAATAAAAGGAAAATTTCAAACCCGTGCTTGAGGGGATATCTTCTGGAAGAAGTATCAAGGTTGGGAGGGGTCAAGTACTCAACTATTAATTTTCTAGAAAAATTTTCCAAGTCGGTGTTCTTATCTATTGTCTCACTTAGGAAAAAAAGAATAAGAGAAATTACTGTGATTTGTTTATAATTTTGTGCCTTTTATTTTTAAGATGAAATGTTTGAAGTTGTGATAAAAAGAGTAAATTGGTACACCTATTATTTGTTTAATCCATGTTAAAGGACTATGAAAAGTATAAGAATGGAAATTAATATAATGAACAATGATTATTTTGCAAAATAGATGTTTAATTATATTGTTTACTAAACACATTTAAGAATGACAAACTATGAAGGTATTTTTTCAAATAATAGATTGTATTGAGTTATACTGTATTAAGTTATAAACTCTCTATGTGTATAATAGTAAAAGTATCGATACACAAACACACACACACACATGTGTGTGTGTATGTGTGTGTAAATGTGGAGTAAAATTCAAGTATTTATCGATTAGAACAAAAACTAGTTGTAAAGAAGTATCTGATAGTTCATTTTTGAACTGACAACAAACTATGAGATAACACTGTACAAACATAGAACTTCTATAGAGTAATATTACGATAAAAATCTATATAAACAGATATAAATAATTTGAGCCATGTAAGGAAAAATCTCATATTAATAATTTTACATTAATAAAATAGAATTATGAAAAGATAATTTATAAATATGTGGATATTATTCTCCATGAAACACTAGTGTTCAATGACTTGAAGTCATTAACTCGTAAAGTACAAAACGTTTTTTATAGATCCCTAAGAAATTAATTCTAAGTTTGAATTTTTTTTTAGAAAACAAGGAACACATTTTCCCATAAGTTCATTACATTTCAAGTTTAAAGCCTTGAATTATCTCCTCACAGGAGATCAATATTTACATAAAACAAAAACATATAGGGATATCATATGCTCAATAATCGAAAATACTAAAACCATGTTCTTGACCACAGTGACATATCATTCAAGCTCAAGTAGATGACGTAAAGGCCATCCGACCTAGTAAGCTATGGTTGGCCAATTTATGAGAATATGATGAATTCTTTGAGTCTCCTCATCAAGATAATAAGTATGTAAATAATTTGCAGGCCATAAATTACTTGCAAATATATATCAAAAACCAAATACCATATTAAAATCATATAAACTTAAATACAAGGAAATTATTAAGATTCTCAAAGAAATTGTTAAAACATTTTGGAAGTAATATTGAAAGAAAAATAACCTGAATAAAGTTCAGAATATGAAAGCCTTGGACATTCACTGGATTCATAGAAAGAGATAAAATTTGTAAAAATGTAAAAGAAACATGAGAGAATTAATATTACACAACTAAGATAAGTATAAAATCAAATTAGTGAGGTAAGTATGTAAATACAGGTAATACTAAGATGAAAGTGCAAAGCTATAACTGTTAGAAGAAACATGAAGAATAGCTTAAGTATCAGGGGTTTCTTCACCCCTGTGAGCATCACCTGATGCAATGAGTGTTAAGTGGACTATTCAAAAATAATGATGAATTAGTTAGTTACGACTACCTCTCATGGAAATGGTCATACATGAATGACTTACTTAGCGCAGTTGAATCCCAAAATATGATTTCTAATATAATGCACTATGGAAACCCCTGATACTTAAAATACAAAGAGTAAGGGGATCTCTACTTGAATGGTTCATGAGGCACAATAATTTCTAAGGTTTTTCAAATGGGGTAGAAAGCTAAGTGGGCTTGATTGTAGGGAAAACTCCATAGTTAAGCGCACTTGAGCCAAAGGAGTTCTTGGATGGGTGACCTCCTAGGAAGTCCTAGTTACTGGGTGCCAGAGGAGTTCTAGGATGGGTGACCTCCTGGGAAGTGATGATTGACACTATGTGATTCATTTCAATAGTTTCAATCCCACTTCTTCACCCCTATGAGCATCACTTGATGCAATGAGTGTTAAGTGGACTATTAAAAAATGATGAGAAATTAGTTAGTTACGACTACCTCTCATGGAAATGGTCATACATGAATTACTTACTTAACGCAGTTGAATCTAATATGAAGAATATCTTGAAAACCCTAAGGGTTAGGGTATAGATTATAAATTCGAATTTAAATGTTTATTGACAATGTCACACCAAAGAATAAGGGATAGAGCCAAAGCTAGTATGTGGTCATGGTAAGTATAAGGTTAAAGGAAAACCCTAACCCCAAACATATCTTAATATATTAATAGTAATGAAAAAGAAAAAACCCTAATGTTAATATTATTATTTTATTCAATCTTTCACTGCATTATAGTCAAGACAATTTCTAACCTTGAGAGGTTAGACGAGCCAAGAATGATATGGGTAAAAAACATAAAAACAAATCACAAAGAAAAAAATGACCATTAATAAGAGAAACTGTGACACAGAACTATAAATGTCATAATAAATAAATTTGAGAGGAAATTTTACATATTTTACTTGGAAATCGATAAGGCGCTCAAATGAATACTAAAATCATGAAACCATGGAGTTTTGGGGGTGTGTCCAACAAATATACAACCCATGAAAACTATAAATTTATCCAAACAAATAGATATTAAAAACCCAAAAACTTGCATTTGAAAATTATAAAAGAAACCAAGGATTCAAATAGGGTTTTATCTCAAAATATCACTTGAGAGACATGTCTTGACGAGAATAGGAAAGCTAGAGTTTAGAACGAGAAATTGTTCAATATGACATTGATAGATCCCATAATGGTTTTTGCGGTCGAAGGCCAAGGTTATGTAAGAAAACTTTGGCAGAGAAACAAATTAAATGTAATTGCAAAGACCTAACAAAGACAATACCGAAAGTATTAGTTCACAAAGAAACTTAGCCTTAATAATTTATAGCAATAAAACAACTCAAGAACAAAAATAATGGAATAATAGTAGAAATTTCCTCTAATATAACCATTAAAAAATTCAAATAATTAACCTTCCATTTGATAGAATTAATCATACAGTAAATTGCAGAAATGAAAACCTATTTCTCACAAGTCGTTGCTCAGTAGAAATGACTCTCGAAGAATTATTTGCATAACAACAAGTCACAAAGAGAAAATGAAGGAATGGATGAATGTTCAAGAGGTTGTTAGAATAGTCATTACAACCTCATAATAACCCTAATCATCACATACCATTTATCAAGATATAAAAAATTACCATCGTATATTTTAGGGTTTTATTACAACGTTGTGTCATAACAATTGTTCAACACATGGAACAAAATGAATTAAGTCGAAGGTTCAAGAAGAGCCTAGTTAAAGCTAAGTAAATATACCAAATGGTTTCGAGAATTAACATTTGAAACATTAAGTACAATCATTGATGCTATGCGATGATACAATGTGGTTAAGACAAGTTAATACATTGGTGATTGTTGTCATGTATTATATACGAAGTTGTGTAATGTGCTATGCGATGATACAATGTGGTTAAGACAATTTAATACATTGGTGAGTGTTGTCATGTATTATATACGAAGTTGTGTAATGTATTATGATGTCTCTAAGGTCGAAGGTCAGGGTCGAGGTTAAAAAACTTGTGGTCAATCTTATTAAGTGACCCGAATACACAATCAAGGTTGGAGGTAATGGTCGGGATTAAAACACTTTTCACCAAGTTTATTATACGACATGACTACAAAACTAAGGTCAGAGGTCAGAGGTTGGGATTAAGTTGCTCCTTGATAAAATATTCCAAGCACTTACTACGCAACTAAGGTAAATCTTGATTATGATTTCACTTACTTGGTCCCACTGTTGGACTTTATGGAAAATGATATATGTGTGTGTTATTAAAATGATTCATTAGTTGTATAAACACTTGGGAAGGAATAATAAGTTTAAACTAGTGTATATAAATATATATTGATATACTTGATAAAATAATAACTATGCAAGTTTATTCTGAATGGTAAAGGTATAAGGTCTATAATATAAATTAACAAGAGAACCAATATGCAAGTCTTAAAGCCATAATGAAGTTCGAGACCTGGATATTTTCACTTAAAGATATAGAATAAAAGGGTTATGCTAAGTTGTAAATAAATAATATGTTATGAAGGATGTCATTAAAAATATTATAATCGTATAAGAGTGCTAATGTACTCGATCCATTTTTTTTTGGTTGTATTTAGAGATATATTACAAGTAGTATTAGAGCTATAGGTTACAACATTGGGTCTTTTATGGGTCCTAAACTAAAATACTTATTTTTATTTATGTCATGACCAAATAATCAAAAGACTGTTAGAAAACGTTGAAGTATGGCTAAAGAATACAATGGGAAGACTTCCGTAGGATCACCTAGAGGTAGTGAGGAGCTTGATACCAAGATTGGAATGATAGGTGGAGGAACTGGTAATACAAAAAATTAAGAATATAAAATCCTACAAGTAATGCATATCTTGAAGGCATATTTAGATAATATAAAGGCAAATCAAGAAATACTATCTAAAGTTAAAGAAGAACAAGAGGAGATTGATGTTTTTTTTTTGCGAAAACTAGAAGAAGATAGAACCAACAAGAAAACAACAAAAACTCATAAGAAGAGAATCGAGAGTGAATCAACTGATACAACTGATTCCATAACTTATAGTGAAATTAAGACCCATGGATATGACGAGGGAGAAGAAAAAAAATCTGAAAGTAATACTTATGTGTCTAATAAGAAAAGGACTACATCTCAGTTACAAGGAGAATTAAAAAAAAACAGGCCTCCAAATTTTGATGGAGAATCCGAAGGAGCAGAAGCATGGCTTCTTAATATGTCCAATTATTTTGAGGTATACAAGTATCCAAAGCAGCTTGAAGAAAATGTTGGAAACATATCAGTTGAATGGTAAAGTAGACCTATGGCGGGAGGAGAATAAAGCCATAAAAATAATCAAAAGTAAAAATCTAACGTGGAAACCCTTTAAAAAGGAATTTAAAAAGAAATATCTACCTAAAAGGTATTTTGATGAGAAGTATATAGAGTTCCATGAGTTAATATTGGGATAGTTTACGATTGATGAATATGTAAATAAGATTATGAGTTTGTTGAGATACACATCATACATGAAGGAGGAAAAAACCAAAATACAAAGGTTCATTAGATGTTTTCCGCTTTCATATAGAGAGAAGATTGAGCTTGACAATCCAAGGACCATGGATGAGACTATAAGGAAGGAAAAATTACGATTTAATCAAAACCAAAATAAAGGTGACAACTCTATGGGATGGATGGCCAAGAAACATAATAAGTTCAGTACTAAGAAGAAATGGTTTAAGAAACCTTCCTGTCCAAACACTTTTAAAATTAATCAAGGAGGGAATTATAACAAAAGTGTGAACCAACTAAGAAATTTAGGATAGAAAGGTGGACAAGGGGCTGGAGCAGGAAATAATTTTTTGGAGTAACAACAAACTACCAATTAAATGTTGGGGTTGAAGTGAGAACCATTCGTGGAGAGATTGTCCAAAAAATAAAATGAATAAAAGGGGTATAGTAAATAACTTATAATAAGCCTCTACAATCAATGATATTTCCTGCAAAATTCCGAGGATCAGTGCAACATTGGATGGAAGACAAGATGAACACTATTCCACTATGGTGGAAGTTCAAGGTAAAATTTCTGAGAAAAATGTTTCAATATTAATAGGCCTTGGATCTACTTTAAGTTACATTTCCCCTGCTACAATTTAAAAGTGTGAACTTAAAAAAGGAAAAATAAAATAGACCCTTGTTAATAAAACTAGCCATAAGATAAAAAGGAAAGTTACAAAAATAAGTAAAGAGGATATATTAAACTTGAATGGAATGAACTCTAATTTAACTTTGAATGTTATACTTTTGGGGTCATATGATGTTCTCGTTGGGATGGATTGGTTAGAATCTCACATAATACTTTTGAATTTCCCAGAAAAGTATTTTACTTGTGTTAATGATGCGGGGGGAATAGTATGTAATTTGGAGTGTAAAGAGCTATTTTTGTGAGGCATATTTCTGCATTACTATTAAATAAATTCACCCATAAAGGATGCCAAATGTTTGCAGTTAAGGTTGAAGATCTATATGATAGTGAATATAAGTTGTACTAGAAGGCTATCCTACTTTGGGGAAATATAAAGACGTCTTTCCTGAAGAGATATCAGGACTCCCTCTAAGGAGATATATATATTTCACTATTGATATAATTCTTGGAGCAATTATGGTATCAAAAGATCCATATAGAATGAGTATTTCTGAGCTAATGGAGTTGAAAATTCAGTTACAAGAGTTGCTAGATAAGAAATACATAAAGCCTAGTGTATCTCCTGAGGGGTGCACCAATTTTATTTGTTCAGAAGAAAGATGGGACTCTTAGGATTTGTATTGATTATAAACAATTCAACAAAATGAAAATTAAAAATAAATAGTCTTTACCCTGAATCGATGACTTGTTTGACCAAATCCAAGGAGCTTCAATATTTTAAACAATTGACCTAAGGTCTAGGTATCATCAAATTAGGATCAAGGATGAATATATATATAATAACATTCAGAATAAGTTATGGACACTATGAATTTATGGTGCTACCATTTTGACTCACTAATGCACCAACAACCTTCATGTGCTTGATGAATAGTGTGTTGAGTCCATTTCTTGAAAAATTTGTCATTGTATTCATAGATGATATTCTAGATTACTCAAAAAGTAAAGAAGAACATGATCAATACTTAAAAAATTTTCTTCAAATACTTAGAGAGAATGAGCTATATGCTAAGTTTAGTAATGCTCATTTTATTAGGAACAAATCCAATATTTGGGACATTTAGTGTCTAAGGAAGGGGTTGTTGTGGATCTAGAAAAGATTGGACCTATTACTGAGTGGTTGGTACCTAAAAATGTAAGTGATGTCATGTAATTTATGGGGATTACAGGTTATTATATAAGGTTCATATAAGGATTCTCTAAGTTGGAATATCCCATTACTTCCTTGAAAAAGAAGGGGAACAAATTTAAATGGAGTTAGAAGTGTCAGGCTAGTTTTGAGAAACTAAAGCAACTATTGACCACTGCTTCAATCCTGAAACTAGCTGATCCTAATAAAGATTTTGTTGTATGTACAAATGTTTGTAAATAAGGATTAGGAGGTGTTTTAATGCAAGAGGACCATGTAATCAGTTATGAGTCTAGGAAATTAAAAGATCATGAAAAGAACTATGCCACACATGACCTAGAACTAGCAGCTATCATCCATTATTTAAAAATGTGGAGACACTATCTGATAGGAAGGAAATTTCAGCTAAAGATAGACAATGTGAACCTAAAATATATTTTTTACCAACCAGACATGAATGCTAGGCAAGCTAGATGGTTGGCATTCCTTAGAAAGTACGATTTTGAAATCGTACACATTAAAAGAAAAGAAAACAAATTGTTGATGGTTTAAGAATAAAGCTAAATCAGACCTGTAAAATTTTATTAACTAGTTGGCATACTAATTTGATAGAAAATATAAAAACAACATCATATTTTGATGAAGAATACATGGAGATTAAAAGAGAAATGCAGAAAAATGAACTACTATGTGAAGACAAAATTGATTTTTCAGTAAATAATCAATATTTATTGTTGTTCAAAGGAATAATTTAATTGCATTATGATTCATAATTAAAAACATTTTTTTTAGGTTAATTACATAAGAAACCAACATTTGGTCATCCTGGGCATCAAATACTGATACCTATGTTGAGGAAGGATTATTATTGGCCTAAAATGAAAACGAAGACAACAAAATATGTGGCTAGGTGCTTAGAGTGCCAACAAGTGAAGGATTCTCATCAAAACCCAATATCATTGTTGCAACCATTTCCTATTCTAAAATGGAAATGGGAAACCACATCTATGGATTTTAACATTGGATTGCCAAGAACTAGGAGGAAACATGATTCTATCAGGGTAGTGGTAGATAAACTTAGCAATTTGTCATATTTTATTCCTATTAAATCTAACTTTAAGGCTATTAATATAGCATAAATATTCACGAAGGAAATATTTAGACTTAACGGTATGCCCAAAATTGTGATTTCAGTCTGTGATGCCAAATTCACTTCAAAATTTTGGAAGGGATTATTTAAAGGTATGGGGACAAAGTTAAAGTTTAGCACAACCTATCATCCTCAAAACGATGGTCAAATAGAAATAAATAATCAGATCTTAGAATATTTGTTAAGAATGTATGTTACAGAAAAACGAACGAAGTGGGAAGACTATATTTACTTAGTTGAATTTTCCTATAATAATGGGTACCAAAATTATTTGAAGATGAGCCCCTTTGAGGTACTATATGACAGAAAATCCAAAGTACCTCTATGTTGGGACCATCTTGAAGATCAATTAGTATTGGGACCATAAATGTTAAAGGATATGGAAGAAGTAGTGAAATAGGCAAGACATAATTAAAAAACAACCCAATATCAAAAATAGTTATGCAGATTTGAAAAGAGTTCTGAAGGAATTTAATGTGTGATATCATGTGTACTTAAAAGTGAAACCAAAGAAAATCACACTTATACTTGGTAATTGTGCCAAGTTATCACCTAGATGTTGTGGACCTTTTGAAGTTTTAGCTATAATTGGACCAATTTCTTATCGACTCACCCTTCCAACAAACATAAAAGTTCACATTGTTAAATAATCACACACCATTAACACACATAAAACACACAGATTTATACCCAAACACAGTCATTGTGGAAAATGCTTCAGCCTCACGACTTCCTCACATATTTTCTCCTTCTTAAAAGAATGTAATATTACAATTATATATATGAGGAGAATGTGTCTCAAGATAGTGCATTCTATCTTGGACACTTTGGTTGAGACAAGTTCTCAACCATACACCAATCTAGGAGCTACCTAAAATAACTCCTAACTTAGAGGAACAACCCAATCTAGAGGGTTAGGCATAAATTCCTAACTTATAATATTTTATTTTATTTATCTATTTTGGATTTATAATTTTTTTATGAGAGAGGCTAACATTCCCCCCTTCAATGATAAATCCAAAATAAGAACAAGGAACCATTTTCCAAGTTCTCATGTTGATCCTCAAAAACATTGCCTGAAAAAACCGCCAAAGTTGGATGCTGAAAAAACTACAATCTGAAGAGACCATGAGTCAGCTGCAGGTATGGATTATCTCTGAATTTCTCTTGAAAACTCCATCACATTACAAGTTGCAAAAGGATCCCTCTATCCTTTGTGTGAAATCAACATCCTTTGTCCACTGACAAAATTTGTTGAACGCCCACTGGCTGATGATGTAAAAAAAAACTCACTGTTGCTTTTGTTGTGTTGAAAAATACTCATTTCTACTTTGTTGTCTGCTGCCCACTAGCGAATTTGTTGATTCCCACTGGCTATTGATGATTTACCACTCGTTGATTTTGCTATTTTTGTCGAGACTTTTAGTATGACAACCACTGCCAATTTCAATGACATTTGCCCCCCTTTATCGACTAAAAGGAGAGACAATACTCTGGAAATTATTCCTGAACTCCCCCCCTTTAGGTGTAGGAGTGTTGTACTGGTGTACTCCCCCTTTCAACTGCATAAGAGTACCATCTTCTTTTCACTGTCAGATGCACTAGGTGTGATTGTATTCGGTTGTAGAACTGATACAATATTTTGACTGTGGACGACCATTCCCAAGGATCAATCCATTCATAATTTATCTTCAATCTAGATGACTTTTTTTGGTTGCAGCATTAATATGATGAATGATTTGGGTTGCCGCAATGGCGCCAAGGATGGAGATCAAAACGCTGATCTTCCATATGACCGGTTCTTTGACAATGAGGATATTTCGGTTTGACTGCAACTTTGGGTTGTGTGAATTCTGTTTGTCTGCAAATTTCTCAGAATTTTTCGATGTGATTTGTTCAAGAAAGCCTGCACTAATGAAATTGATGGTCTTTTAATAATCTGGGGTATGCAAGTTGGCATCATCTTTGACATATCCTAAGTGTTGAGTGTGGAGCTTGATTATCTTGTTTATTTTGTATCACAACATTGGATCCATGTACTTTAATGAGGCGGCAATGCCGCCCGTAATTAAATGATGCCTGGGGGGTCCGGGGGGGGGGGGAAGCTGTGACTTATGGAGGCCCCCCTTAGCGGGAGGTTTCGGGGGCAGCACCCCTGAAGCTAAAAACATATGTAAAATTGCCTTGTAAAATTATAGTGATTTCTAGTCAATCTGGGCCATTCATTAGGCAGATGATCTGATGGTAGAAGTTATGTTTAGTTTAGGTTATTTTCCCTAGAAGGAAACCCCTCATTTGTATGAGGTTATTGTATTACGGCTGTGTATTGTATGTGTATTCTCAGAGTAAGAAACATATAGGGAGACTATGAGAGAGAACAAAGGATATTACAGCTGATCTGCTGTAGGTTGTGTATCTTCATTTTGTTGGATAATAGAAAGGAAGGACTGGCTGTTCGGGGTGGACATAGCCCAAAATGGGTGAACCACGTATATCTGTGTCTCTTTGGTTTTATGTGTTTTGTGTGCTTGTGTTTTCCACATATTTTATGTGTTGCATTTCTCTGTAATATATAATTTTCAAACAACTGGTATCAGAGCCGAAGGTCTATTTTGGATGATAAAATTGTAGGAAAGAAGGGTTCCTGGTTCGAGTGGGAGCAATGGCGGAAGATGGTAAGTTTAGGGTCGAGAAATTTAACGGCCAAAACTTCCTGCTATGGAAGATGCAAATGGATGATTATCTGTATCAGAAAGATCTGTACCTACCATTGAGTGGAAAAACAAAGAGCCGATGGTTATGACAGACGCAAAATGGGAGATTATCGATAGAAAGGCACTCGGAACTGTACGATTGTGCCTCACGACGTTGGTATCCTTCAATATTTTGAAGGAAATAACAATAGAGGGTTTGATTAAGGCGTTGGCGAAACTATATGAAAAACCCCCAGCCTTAAACAAGGTATTTCTTATGAAAATTTTATTTAAGATGAAGTTGTCAGAAGGTGGATCTGTTGCAGACCATTTAAATGATTTTAATACAGTTACCAATCAGTTAAGTTCTGTAGGGGTAAACTTTGATGATGAATTTAGAGCTCTTTTACTTCTGTGATCATTGCCAGAAAGCTGGAACGGTTTAGTTATGGCCATTAGTAACTCTGTCTCTGGATCTAGTACTTTAAAGTTTGATGATGTTGTCGGTGCTATCCTTAGCGAGGAAATGCGAAAAGCTCTGGTGAGACATCGGGTAATGCTTTGAGGGCAGAGTCTAGGGGAAAAAAAATGGAAAGAGGAAAGAGCTCAGCATATCGTAGTAAAATAAGAAAAGGAAGATCCAAGTCCAGATCAGGGATAGTGTGCTGGAAATACGGAAAGAAAGGACACCTAAAGAAAGACCGTAGATCTCGGAAGGGAAAAGAAGGAGACACACAACAAGAAAACAATTATGAAGCAAATGTGACAGGTGATGTGTTACAAGATGATTTGATTCTCTCTTTCGAAAATGTTATTTATTCCTGGGTGGTAGATTCAGGGGCCTCATTCCATGCCACACCTGATAAGAAATACTTTCATGACTATGTTCACGGAGATTTTGGACAAGTTCGTTTGGGTGATGATAAACCCTGTAAAATTGTTGGAATGGGTAAATTTCTTGTAAAACAGCAGAATGGAAACCAATGGCTATTAAAGGAGGTAAGGCATGTTCCAGATCTGAAGAAAAATTTGATTTCAATAGGGCAATTAGGCGGTGAAGGTTGTGTGACAAATTTCACAGATAAAACTTGGAAGGTCACCAAACGAGCCCTGGTAATAGCAAAAGGTGAAAATGTTGGTAAATTGTATTTATGCAATGGTATTTCTAACTCTGTTAATGCTTTAACTTCCAAAGGAGAAAATGTAGCATTATGGCATCATAGGCTCGGACACATGAGTGAGAAGGGGATGAAGATTCTTCACTCAAGAAATTTGTTGCCAGGTTTGAAGAACGTTGATTTGGATTTCTGTGAGAATTACATTTATGGAAAACAAAAGAGAGTCATATTTCTCAGAGTTGGGAAAAAAAAGAAGAGCGAAAAATTAGATCTTGTGCATACAGATGTATGGGGACCTGCTCAGGTATCATCTCTCGGTGGTTCTTGTTATTATGTTACTTTTATTGATGATGCAACTAGAAAGACTTGGATTTATTTTATTCAGAATAAATCTGATGTATTTGACACTTTCAATAAATGGAAAGATTTGGTTGAGATTGAGATAGGAAAGAAGTTGAAGTGTCTCAGATTAGACAATGGAGGTGAATATTGCAGCAAAGAGTTTGATATGTACTGTTCAGAGTATGGAATTCGCAGAGAGAAGACAATTCCAAGAACACCACAAGAAAATGGTGTGTTAGAAAGGATGACTAGAACAATCATGGAGTGTGCAAGGTGCATGAGATTGCATGCAAGACTTCCTTTACAATTTTGGGTAGATGCTGTAGATACTGTTGTTTATCTAATAAAAAGAGGGCCTTCAAGTTCCTTGGATGGTGGTATTCCAGAGGAAGCATGAACAGGTAAAAATGTAAACTACTATTTTTTAAAGCCTTTTTGCTTTGAGGCCTTTGTCCATATTAATAAAGAAAATAGAGCAAATCTTGAGGCAAAATCAAAGAAATGCACCTTTATTGGATATGGTGTTAATGATTTTGGTTATCGCTTATATGATTATGAAAATCACAAAATCATTAGGAGCAGAGATGTAATATTCAATGAAAAGGTCTTGTATAAGAATCAGTTGCAGGAAAATAAACAGGAAAAAGAAAACAAAGAATACAAAGTTCTTGATGAGATCATAGAAAAAGTAAAGGTGCCTGAAAATAATAATAATCAACAGCAACAACAACAACAACCACCACCACAGCAACAGACACCTCAAACACCTAAAAGTGGCGTCAGAAGATCTAGCAGGATAAGTAGACCCCATGAACGATACTCTCCTTCATTATATTATTTAAATGTGCTCAAAAGAAAATTGGCAAATTCATTTTCAATGAAGGATGTGGGAGCTGAAAAACAAATCCTTGGTATGAGAATAACTAGAGACAGGAAAAATCACAAATTGACACTGTCTCAGAATGAGTACATACAAAAGGTGTTGAAAAGATTTAATATGCAGAATGAAAAACCAATTAGTACACCTTTTTCTAGCCATTTCAAACTTAGTAAGGAGATGTGCCCCAAGACCCAAGAATAAATGGAATATATGTCTAAAGTTACATATGCATCAGAAGTTGGAAGCTTAATGTATGCAATGGTCTGCACAAGGCTTGATATTGCACATGCAGTGGGAGTTGTAAGCAGGCACATGAACAATCTAGGGAAAGAACATTGAATGGTAGTGAAATGGATTCTCAGATATTTGAGAGGTACCACAATTCAAGCATTATAGTTTGGTGGTTCAAACATTGCTCTACAGGGATATGTTGATGCAGATATGGCAGGTGACAGAGATAACAAGAGGAGCACTACATGATATGTATTTACTCTAGGTGGAACAACTGTCAGTTGGGTTTCAAAAATCCAAAGTGTTGTTGCAATTCAACAACAGAAGCAGAGTATGTTGCTACTATAGAGGCTAGTAAAGAAATGATTTGGTTACAAAGGTTTATGGATGAATTGGGTAAGAAGCATGATATGGGAACGTTATACAACGATAGCCAAAGTGCCATTCATCTTGAAAAGAACTCAACATTTTATTCCAGGACTACACATACAACTCGAGTACCATTTCATACGGTCAATATTGGAAGATGGACAGTTGAAGCTGGAAAAGATACAAACTAGCCAGAATCCTGTATATATGCTAAAAAAATTGTAACCAGGGAGAAATTGAGATTATCCTCAGTTTTAATTGGTCTTCAAGGATGACGATGAAGATGAGAAACAGCCAAGTCCAAAGAGGAGTCATTGTCTAGGAAATGAATCAACGGTGGAGTTGCTACAATCAGTCTCCAAGTGGGAGATTGTTGAGTGTGGAGCTTGATTATCTGGTTTTTTTTGTATCACAGCATTGGACCCGTGTACTTTAATGGGGCGGAAATGCCGCCCGTAATTAAAAGCTACCTGGGGGGTCGAGGGGGGGGGGGCTGTGACTTTATGGAGCCCCCCTAGGCGAGGGGTTTTGGGGGTTGTGCCCCTGAAGCTAAAAAAAAATGTAAAATTTCCTTGTAAAAGTATCGTGATTTCTAGTAAATCTGGGCCGTTCATTAGGCGGATGATCTAGCGGTAGAAGTTATTTTTAGTTTAGGGTTTTTTTCCCTAAAAGGCAACCCCTCGCTTGTATGAGGGTATTGTATTGTGGCTGTGTATTTTATGTGTATTCTCAGAGCGAGAAACAAATAGGGAGACTGTGAGAGAGAACAGAGGATATTACAGCGGATCTGCCATAGATTGTGTCTCTTCATTTTATTGGATAATAGAAAGGAAGGACTGGATGTTCGAGGTGGAGGTAGCCCAAACTAGGTGAACCACATATATCTGTGTCTCTCTGGTTTTATGTGTTTTGTGTGCTTATGTTTTCCACATATTTTATGTGTTGCATTTCTTTGTAATATATAATTTTCTAACACTAAGCCTCATCGATTTTTGTTACTTTGGATTTCTTCCCATGGCTTAATGATTGGATTGGAAGAATGTTTAACTGGAACAACTTCGACACTTGAAGTTGTTTGGATGAATGACTTATCATCTCTATCTGTATGAGTCAAAGAATCAGAAGCATCACTCTTCTCTTGCAGCTCATGTCTTTGTAGTTGCAACTCCAGTTGAAGGAAATCAATCGTTTCATTTTTCTGTTGTAGATGCCATGAAAGATTAGCAAGAGTTGCTTTGCTGATTTGCACCATATCTTAAACACTTGAGAGGATCAAATTGTGAAGAATTTGTAACAACTGGATGTGTTTCGCCATGTTAACTCACTCACTTTAATTCAGGCTCACTTGTCTCGAACTGTCTCACTTGATTTTAACTTTGTTGGATTGAATGCGCTTTCTTGATGTTAATGACATGCTCACTTGATTTTTTTCTTGAGGAGAACTTTTGCATGTGTTGGGTCACTTGATTGAGTTTATCACACTCGCTTGCTGCAGAATTTTCTTGATCTCTTAGTGAAACTTGTGTTTTCTTGTTTCACACTCACTGGAACTCATGCTCACTTGCTGTAGATTTCAACTTGCTTGATTGGTGTTGGAGTTGAACTCGCTTGCTTGCTTTGATGGTTGTTGCAATGAACTTCACGCTGGCTCGATTGATGTTGTGAAATTTGTACTGACTTGATCGAACTTGCTTTGAAATAATACTCACGCTCACTTGCAGGAGAGGTGAACTTGTTTTTTTGTTGTTGTTGTTTTCTTTAGAGTGAAAAACTCGCGCACTTGATTGTGCTTTAAAGGAAGGGTGTCAAACACTGCTGAAAATGCACCCAAAAATGCTTAATGATGTTAATGACTCACTAGAATGAATTCACTTTGAATTAATTTGATTTAGTTGAAGAGAATTGACGCTCTTGACTTCTTATCAATTCAAAACTTGGGTATTTGTTTCAACCAAGAGTTCACCCTTGCAATCCAACTCAGATTACAAGCTCTTAAATTTATGTACAATAATGTTGATGTATACTTTGCTTTGAAATGTTGGAGTTTGCAGATTCATTAAATTGATTGTATTGAGTGAATTTTCTTGTTGAGGTAGAATGTTGATGTTGAAATTCTTTGATTATGTGTTGTAGTGGCACAAATGCATGTGTTGAGTTTAATTATCCTTCCTTGTAGCTACTTCGTTATTGGTGTTGTGCTTGCTTGCATTGAACTTTATGTGTGTGTTAAATTAGATCATTTATGTGTCAAAACTAGTCACAAAGCATAAGAAAAAATATGAAGCATGAACCATCATCAGCACACTCTTTGTGTACCTAAGATCCCCTTATTCAATTTTAGGCGGATCTAGGACACAATCACCACAAAAAAATATATGCTTTATTAAAATTTGGAGTACATAATCATTCAACTTCACAACATCTTCATGGAATCAAAGTTCCAGAAATTCTTGGAAGAAAAATGTCTTAAAAAATTGACTCAACCTCCTACAACAATGAGCTTTCCTTTGAAAAACTACTCACTCAAAACTTACAAAAAAAATCAGTCCTGTATCACTCCACAAAATTTCTTCAACATTCAACTTATCACTCCAAGCATTACAAAATTTTTAATACATATCACTCCAAAAATAAAAAAAAATCATCACCCTTATTACAAAGTTAATTACAATCTTCACCCTTATAACTCTCAAAATATTTTATCCACTCCTCTCTCCTAATTCACTCACCACTAAGAAAATACCATGATTCTACTAAGTCTCTCTTTAAATAAAAAATTAAGAATTCACTTTTAAAAAGTGAATCAAGACTTAATAAATCACTTTAGGCTCCTTATTTTGACTTAAAAAAAGTCTTTACAAAATTTACATGGCCTTCTTAAAAGCTTTCCACTCTTCTAATAAATTTATGACATATATATATTGCATCCAAAAGATATATATATTTCATACATTAACTTTATGATCACTCCCTTTTAAATTTGCTTGTCACTTTAAAAAAAGTGAAATAGTGTTTATGAAGTCATTTTAAAAGTGAATTGACTTTTACGAAGTCACTTGAAAAGAAGTGAGCGAAAACTCCTTAAAAAAATTCAAACCATACTTTAAACAAAAAATTTGAGCTAACGGCAAAGATTAATTTCACCGTGCTTTGAACTTTTGGAAGTAACACCGCACCATGCTTGCCAGAGCGTGAAAGTTGTTCACACCGCTGCTACAATATTCAAATCAATGTGGGACTTTGCATACTCTGCAGCCATGAAATAAGGAAACAAAATAGAGAAATTTTCATTCAACAAAGAACAATGGCTATCACCTAGCCATTCGCACAACACTGTGTCCTCGCCCTTCCATAATTGTACTACAAAACTTGGAAATTTTCTACTGTCCTTGGAATAAAGATATATGTGATAGTAACCATGAAAAAGACAACCTAAATATGATATTTCTAAGGGTGTCGCAGAGTAGCAGAGGGACCGACTTCATTTTCTCAACCCTTTTTTAAACAAGCCTATTCAACATTACTTGTAGGTTCACGTTGAAGGCTTTGAATGCAACATCCTTCGTAGCAATAGATTTCACGCGGTTCTCATGCAAAAATAAGAACACAGATTTAGCAGACGTCTTAATGCTCTCTAAATCAATACATAACACATCGAAATCCATGCTTAAAACTGGCTCGATATCTCTTTCACACAGGATGCTTCTAAATATCGATTTCATTGCTCCAGTTGTTGTATATGTTCATTCAGCCAAATCACATAGTATTTCATTTGAAGAAGAATTTTAGCTCTCCCTGCCTTCTATATCATACAACAGTTAGCAATTAATTGAATTTAAATTTTTATCTAGCCAATATCCTCACAAATATATCAATGAAGCGACATATTTGGGATGTTGGGTTTGAGTTGAAAATGACATACACCAGACCGATTCGGAGCTGTTAGCTCATTTGACACCGAATCAGAAACACGATGCTATCCACCTCCCAGAGAGTTTCCTCACAAACAAAATATATCAATCTGCTATGAAGTTTACTAAAAAGAAAACACACTTCGGCTAGTCATGTATTCTTCATCCTACAGATCCAAATTTGTTCGACATATTCCCTCTTGTTCTTATGTTTTTTATTGTTCCAAGTCTGGTTCAACATTTGATAAAAAGAGCCATAAGGGAGTCAGGGGCATAAAGAGAATAAAAGCCAAAACTGTGTTAAAAGTAAAGTCGAAGGAGAAAATTTGGAGCAGAACGACTTAGGAATATTAAAAAACGGGTCAAAGCCTGAAACTGATTTGAAAAACGGAGAGAAGATTTTTAATGAACAAGTTATGAAATATATATAGCCAAAGAGAAATCCCCATAGGAAGTGACAACCTAGCCCAGATAGAGCCAAAATGTTTTTGACTTTCAAGTCTTGAGAAAAATGAAAACTTAATTCTAAATTAAAATTTTGACATCCCTGAAATCAAATCCATTTAGCTACAACACATAGATTTCACAACCAGGTCTCCGATACCACATGTTAAATAATCATGTTATTACCAAAATCGTACCTGATTGGTTGCTAATCAGACAACTTCCGTGTAAATATTTCAAACCAATCTTGTGACTGAGGCTTAGCCTCCTCAATCTGAGAGGGCTCTCTCAAGGGTTAATGATATGGAATAAAGATATAGATGGCTAGCTCTATTTAGGAAATAAACTAGTTATGACGAATGTACGTTGAAAATAATATCAGTATGCCATTGGGCTTATGGAGTCAACACTTTCAATAATTCAGTGAGTTCACTTGACATGGAAGTTGAGGCAGGTCTGAGTCTTTAGTAGTAGGACACACACACACATGAAACATGAAAATACACAACCAATTCACTTATAAAGGAAGTCAGAGCATCACATGGATGAATTTTTAGTAATATAAATGAAAACCACTATAAGTGAGATACATGAAAGGAACATACACAGCCAATTCACTTATAAAGTGATGCAGGGGCATTAGATACTAGCCAGCAATGTAGGAGTTTTGTCCACATGTTGTGGCTAGGAGGGTTTGAAAACAGTCGAATTGTTACAGCTAGGTGTCAATACCTTAGCTGATTGTATTATTAGATTAGTTAGAGTCATAGAAGTTGAATAGCTCAGTTAGTTTAGCTGTCATATTCCAGTTATTTGAATTGTTTTAATTAGACTGTTGATTTCCTGAAATGGTCCTCTCAGAGGAATCGAAGAGTCATAGGTTTATGTATATAATTGTAACCCTCGGATGTATGAGGGAGGATAAGAAGAGGGGAGGAGATTTCTGCAATAAACTCTGTGTGTTGCAATTTCTTCCAGTTGAATAATTTCAATTTTCATTGGCCATCAAATTGTCTTGAATTCTTATTAATGAAGAAATTGTTTGATTGAGAAACGATTGTATACTGGTTCGGTGCAAAATCGTTGCGAAGGGTGATCGTGTGAATGCCATATATCTTTGTCCGGTGTTTCCTAAATTTATTCAAGCAAACCCTGTGAAGTTATCACCACCACAGGCATGGTCTGTATAGAAAAGTCGTCGGAATAGAATCTCGTCATTATTAATTGAAACCTGCTGAGGATTGACCTGAGGTTAGACGTGAATTAATAAACAAAGAAGAACGCAACCCGGCAAGGAACCCTGTTTAGACACTGTGCACAAACCACGAGTGGTTTGGGTGAACAATAAAGGTTGGAAGCGGTATTCATCGCACCACTCTTACACGGAACGCGGTATTGAAGAATTTGTAGCGATTCCATAGAGTGCCTGACGCGTGTCCCCGAGCAAAATCGGGAAACCACCTTCCCGTAAGCGCCATCGCGCGTTATCATTTGCGCATGTTGACCAAGCGATATACGTTGGATCGGGCAACACGATAACAACCATCAGATAAGGAAGCAATATTAACGAAGTTATATGAGCCGGGAGATATAAAATAAAGTATGGAAAGCTATAACCATCAGTTATAAGGTCGGGCAACGTGAAAGATATATTTAAAATTGCAACGGTTTTCAAATGATATTTGTTTATCAAATTCCCCGAATTTGATAAATAAGATTCTGAGAAAAAGAAATAGACCACGTGGAAAAAAAATGAAAGGAGTACATAGAGAACGACGACAGTTGACCGCCCCTCTTCAGGGCTGACTTTCAGCGGTTGTTGCGTCATTTTTGGTATCATAGCTGTTGTCTGAAGTTGTTTTTGCTGACATGGAAATCCGAGTTGGTAGAGGTGCTGGCAGAAGAAGCCTTGTTGCCAACACAGAAGTGTTGGGGATGTTGCAGAGGGTCGAAGCCAGAATGGATGCCATGGAATGAAGACAGACCATAGATCTTGAAGACATCAGTGAACCTGAGACAGAAGAAGCAGAAGAAAATGTTGAAATTCCTCTTGACATGAGGCTCCTTAGAACAGTTATGGGGTCTGTAGTTAAGCCCAGAATTAAAGTGTCCAGTTATGCAGGGGGACTGAATCCAGAGGAGCTTGTGGACTGGATTAATGAATTGAACAAGTGCTTCGATTATGAGGAAATAAGCGAAGATAAGAAGGTCAAGCTTGCAGTAAAAAAGCTGAAAGGGCATGCTGCACTTTGGTGGGATGGAGTGCAGGAAGAAAGGAGGAGAGTTGGAAAGCAACCTGTCAAGAGCTGGACCAGAATGATGGCTAAGTTAAAAGTTAAATTCTTGCCTAGTGATTGCTAGCTAACATTATATAAGCAAATGCAGAACTTGAGACAGAGGTTGCTAACAGTAAAGGAATACACAGAGGAATTCTACAGAGTAAGCATAAGGGCTGGGCAATTCCAAGACATGCCAGGGAAGACTGCCAGATATGTGAATGGTCTCAAGCTGGAGATCTAGGATGAGATTGGTCTCCTGTCTCCTAAGACAGTGGAAGAGGCCTATCATATTACCTTGAAAGAAGAGGAGAAAATCCTGAGGAAAAAGTCTGCCAAGAAGAGAGGTACTTCCTGAGGAAAGGGAAGTCAGGGTGGTAGAGGAAAGCCTGCTACACCCAGGGATGGAGCTAACAATAGCTCACCTCAGAATGCATCTACAGTGGATGATGCAAGGGGCAGAAGGGGTTCTTATAGAGGAAAAGGAAGAGGAGGCAGAGGTAGAGAATTGAGGTGTTATAGATGTCAACAAGTGGGACATAAGCACTATGAATGTCCAGAGAATGTGGGTGCTGGTCCAAGGAATGTCGTTGTTGCCCAGACTGGAGAAGAAGCAAAGATTGAAGAAGAAATTATTCCAAAGAGGGGAGAATCCTTGGTGGTGAATAAGGTCCTGTTGAAGCAAGCTAAGGAAGTCACTGAGCCTGCACAAAGGAAAACTTTGTTTAGGAGCATATGCAAAGTCCAAGGGAAATGCTGCCAGCTAGTCATTGATAGTGGCAGCACAGAAAATATAGTTTCCACTGAGGTAATAGAAAAGTTGAAGCTGAAGACAGGGGAGCATCCAACTCCCTACAGGGTGTCCTGCCTGCACAACGGGCACCAGCTGGTTGTGAAAGAACAGTGTGAGATAGAGCTGCAAATGGGAAAATACAAAGATAAGGTCCTGTGTGATGTAATGCCCATGGATGTGTGTCATATACTGCTGGGTAGAACTTGGCAGTTTGACAGAGCAGCAGTGCATGATGGCAAGAAGAACACTTACAAGTTCTTCAAGGATGGGGTACATCATACATTGATTCCCATGGAGGAAGGAGAGCCATCCAGCAGAGTGATTGATCCAAAGACCTTGTTGCTGAGCGGGAAGGAATATCTGCAGCAGATAGAAGAAGAAGAGGTAAGCTTTGCTTTAGTTTGCAAGCCTAAAGTAGTTCTTACTTCTACAAATATTTCTGATTTACCAGTAGAGATACAAGAGATGTTAGATGATTACTGTGACATTGTTGTGGATGATTTACCTGATGAGCTGCCACCTGTGAGGAATATCAGCCATCATATAGATTTTATCCCTGGTTCAAATCTTCCAAATAAGGCAGCCTACAGAATGAATCCCAAGGAAAATGAGGAAATCATGAGACAAGTACAGGAGTTGGTGGACAAAGGACTGATTAGAGAAAGTCCGAGTCCATGTGCAGTACCAACAGTTTTGAGCCCAAAGAAAGATGGGGGCTGGAGGATGTGTACTGATTCAAGAGCAATTAATAAAATCACAATCAGGTACAGATTCCCTTTGCCCAGAGTTGAGGACTTAATGGATTGTTTGAGTGGTGCCAAATATTTCTCAAAGATAGATTTGAAGAGTGGATATCATCAGATTAGAATAAGAGAGGGTGATGAGTGGAAAATTGCCTTTAAAACAAATGAAGGATTGTATGAATGGATGGTAATGCCTTTTGGGTTGTCAAATGCACCTAGCACTTTTATGAGACTTATGAATTAAGTGTTGAAAGAATTCATTGGTAAATTTTGGATAGTATATCTGGATGATATATTAGTTTTCAGCAGAACTAGAGAAGAACATTTAAGGGATCTTAATCATGTCTTGAATAAGTTGCACCAAGAGAAACTGCTGATAAATTTGAATAAATGCTCATTCATGAAGGAAGAGTTGGTGTATTTGGGGTTTGTTGTTTCTGCAGAAGGATTGAAGATGGACCCAGAAAAGGTTAAGGAAATTGTGGAGTGGCATTCACCCAGGAATGTTTTTGAGGTAAGAAGTTTCCATGAACTTGCTAGTTTTTACAGAAAGTTTATAAGAAACTTTAGTAAGATTAATGCACCCATAATTGAGACAATAAAGAGGAGAAAACAACCGTTTAAGTGGACTGCTGAAGCAGAAAGAAATTTTAAAATTTTGAAGTAAAAGATAATAGAGAAGCTTGTTTTGATTCCGCCTGAATTTACAAAACCATTTCAAGTAAAATGTGATGCCAGTGGAGAGGCCATTGGAGCTGTGTTGAGTCAGGATGATAGGCCCGTGGCATATTTCAATGAAAATCTGAATGAAACCAGAAGAAAGTATTCCTCTTATGAGAAGGAATTCTATGCAATTGTTCAGGCACTGAAGAAGTGGAGACATTATTTGATGTCCAGGGAATTTCTATTGTATTTTGACAATCATGCTTTGCAGTATATTCTAGAGCAGCCCAAGTTGAAACATAAGCATGCTAAATGGGTTGAGTATCTCCAAGGTTTTAATTTTGTTCTGAAACAAATAAGTGGCCAAGCCAATAAAGTAGTTGATGCTTTGAGTAGGAGGCACATGCTTGTTCAAGAAACTAATTTTGAAGTTGTAGGGTTTGATTTTCTGAAAGAATTGTATAAAACAGATCTAGATTTTAAAGAAGCATTTGAGGCATGTAGTAACCCTATTTTAATATATAGAAGCCAGTGGCTGGATTATTTCTTGTAGGAGGACTTACTATTCAGAAGAAGCCAACTGTGTGTACCAAAATGTTCCATGAGGGAAAATTTGATCAAAGAAAAGCATAGTGGTGGACTTGCTGGACACTTTGGTACTGATAAGACTTATGAGCAGCTGAGTCACTTTTATTTCTGGCCCAAGATGAGAACAAAAGTGGACAAGTTTGTGAAGAACTACAAGATTTGTCAATATGCCAAAGGAAGGAGCCAGAATGCAGGATTGTACACTCCCTTGCCTATTCCAGACAGGCCTTGGGACATGGTGAGTATGGATTTTGTTCTAGGATTGCCCAAGACTCAGAGAGGGAATGATGTATTCTTTGTTGT
Source organism: Pinus albicaulis (assembly GCA_034641835.2). Lineage (NCBI taxonomy): Eukaryota > Viridiplantae > Streptophyta > Pinopsida > Pinales > Pinaceae > Pinus > Pinus albicaulis. The sequence continues at coordinate 1,028,214,000 of CM076578.1, forward strand.
GGTGGACATATTCTCCAAAATGGCACATTTTATTCCATTCTATAAAACTAGTGATGCCACCCATGTTGCTAACTTGTTCTTCAAAGAAGTTGTTAGATTGCATGGGTTGCCCAAGAGTATTGTTTCAGACAGAGATACCAGATTTGTGGGTCATTTTTGGAGGACACTGTGGAAGAAACTTGGTACCAAACTAAGTTTCAGCTCAGCTTATCATCCTCAGACTGATGGACAAACTGAGGTAGTGAATAGGAGTCTGGGAAATTTGTTGAGAAGTCTTGCAGGAGAGCATCCCAAGCAGTGGGATCATATTTTTCCCCAGGCAGAATATGCATATAATGACTCACCGAACAGGAGCACAGGGCAGAGTCCATTTCATATTGTTTATGGAATGCACCCCAGAGGAATATCAGAGTTAAGAAATCTAGGAAGGGCAGAGCTAAGGAGTGCAGATGGTGAGGAATTTGCTTAAGAGATCTAGGCCATACATGAACAAGTGAAACGGAAACTACAAGGCAGCAGCATCAAATACAAAAGAAGAGCAGACTTGAGCAAAAAGGAATTTCATTTTGAAGTTGGAGATCAGGTTTTGGCACACTTGAGAAAGGAGAGATTCCCAAAGAAGCAGTACAACAAATTGAAGTTCAAGAAGATTGGGCCATGCAAGATACTTAGGAAGTTTTCTGCAAATGATTATGAGACTGAATTACCCCCTGATGTTGGAATATATCCCATTTTTAATGTTGCATATTTATACAAGTATGAAGGTGATGGTGCAGAAGAAGGATCGCAGACAAGGAACAGATTGAGTGGAGAGAACAGCTACCTCCAGCACAGCCATTGCAACCAGAGAGAATATTGGATAAAAGACCATTCAGAAGGACCAGAGGACGAGAGTACTTTCAGTACTTGATCAAATGGAAGGATAAGCCAGAAGAAGATGCCACTTGGATGACCGAAGAAGTGTTGCAGAAGATAGACAGATCAGTGGAAGAGCTCATGGATAGGAGCCCATGAAGAAAATTGCCCTCGGAAGTCTGATGCAGGGGCATTAGATACTAGCCAGCAATGTAGGAGTTTTGTCCACATGTTGTGGCTAGGAGGGTTTGAAAACAGTCGAATTGTTACAGCTAGGTGTCAATACCTTAGCTGATTGTATTATTAGATCAGTTAGAGTCGTAGAAGTTGAATATCTCAGTTAGTTTAGCTATCATATTCAAGTTAGTTGAATTGTTTTAATTAGACTGTTGATTTCCTGAAACGATCCTCTCAGAGGAACCGAAGAGTCATAGGTTTATGTATATAATTGTAACCCTCAGATGTATGAGGGAGGACAAGAAGAGGGGAGGATATTTCTGCAATAAACTTTGTGTGTTGCAATTGCTTCTAGTTGAATAATTTCAATTTTCATTGGCCATCGAATTGTCTTGAATTCTTATTAATGAAGAAATTGTTTGATTGAGAAACGATTGTATACTGGTTCGGTGCGAAATCATTGCGAAGGGTGATCATGTGAATGCCATGTATCTCTGTCCGGTGTTTCCTAAATTTATTCGAGAAAACCCTGCGAAGTTATCACCACTGCAGGCATGGTCTATATAGAAAAGCCGTTAGAATAGAATCTTGTCATTATTAATGGAAACCTACCGAGGATTGACCCGAGGTTAGACGTGAGTTAATAAACAAAGAAGAACGCAACCCGGCGAGGAACCCTGGTTAGACACTGTGCACAAACCGCGAGTGGTTTGGATGAACAGTAAAGGTTGGAAGCGGTATTCATCGCACCACTCTTACACGGAACGTGGTATTGAAGAATTTGTAGCGATTCCATAGAGTGTCTGACGCGTGTCCCCGAGCGAAATCAGAAAAACACCTTCCCGTACGCGCCATCACGCATTATCATTTGCACATGTTTACCAAGCGATATACGTTGGATCGGGAAACACGATAACAGCCGTCGGATAAGGAAGCAATATTAACGAAGTTATATGAGCCGGGAGATATAAAATAAAGTATGGAAAGCTATAACCATCGGTTATAAGGTCGGGCAACGCGAAAGATATATTTAAAATTGCAATGGTTTTCAAATGATATTTGTTTATCAAATTACCCGAATTTGATAAATAATATTCCGATAAAAAGAAATAGACCACGTGGAAAAAAAATGAAAGGAGTACACAGAGAATGACGACGGTTGACCACCCCTCCTCAGGGCTGAATTTCAGCGGTTGTTGCGTCATTTTTGGTATCAGAGCTATTGTCTAAAGTTGTTTTTGCTGACATGGAAATCCGAGTTGGTAGAGGTGCTGGCAGAAGAAGACCTGTTGCCAACGCAGAAGTGTTGGGGATGTTGCAGAGGGTCGAAGCCAAAATGGATGCCATGGAACGAAGACAGACCAAAGATCTTGAAGACATCAGCGAACCTGAGACAGAAGAAGTAGAAGAAAATGTTGAAATTCCTCCTAACATGAGGCTCCTTAGAACTATTCTGGGCTCTGCAGTTAAGCCTAGAATTGAAGTGTCGAGTTATGCAGGGGGACTGAATCCAGAGGAGCTGGTGGACTGGATTAATGAATTGAACAAGTGCTTCGATTATGAAGAAATAAGCGAAGATAAGAAGGTCAAGTTTGCAGTAACAAAGCTGAAAGGGCATGCTGCACTTTGGTGGGATTGAGTGTAGGAAGAAAGGAGGAGAGCTGGCAAGCAACCTATCAAGAGATGGACCAGAATGATGGCTAAGTTAAAAGGTAAATTCTTTCCTAGTGATTACCAGCTAACATTATATAAGCAAATCCAGAACCGGAGACAGAGGTTGCTGACAGTAAAGGAATACACAAAGGAATTCTACAAAGTAAGCATAAGGGCTGGGCAATTCCAAGACATGCCAGAGAAGACTGCCAGATATGTGAATGGTCTCAAGCTGGAGATCTAGGATGAAATTGGTCTCCTGTCTCCTAAGACAATGGAAGAGGCCTATCAGATGGCCTTGAAAGCAAAGGAGAAAATCCCGAGGAAACATATGTCAGGGTGGTAGAGGAAAGCCTGCTACACCCAGGGATGGAGCTAACAATAGCTCACCTCAGAATGCATCTACAGAGGATGATGCAAGGGGCAGAAGGGGTTCTTACAGAGGAAAAGGAAGAGGAGGCAGAGACATAGGCAGAGGTAGAGAATTGAGGTGTTATAGATGTTAGCAAGTGGGACATAAGAACTATGAATGTCTAGAGAATGTGGGTGCTGGTCCAAGGAATGCCATTGTTGCCCAGACTGGAGAAGAAGCAGAGATTGAAGAAGAAATTCTTCCAAAGAGGGGAGAATACTTGTTGGTGAATAAGGTCCTGTTGAAGCAAGCTAAGGAAGTCACTGAGCTTGCACAAAGAAAGACTTTGTTTAGGAGCATATGCAAAGTCCAAGGGAAATGATGCGAGCTAGTCATTGATAGTAGCAACACAGAAAATCTGGTTTCCACTGAAGTAATAGAAAATTTGAAGCTGAAGGCAAGGGAGCATCCAACTCCCTACAGGGTGTCCTGGCTGCACAAAGGGAACCAGATGGTTGTGAAAGAACAGTGTGAGATAGAGATGCAAATGGGAAAATACAAAGATAAGGTCCTATGTGATGTAATTCCCATGGATGTGTGTCATATACTACTGGGTAGACCTTGGCAGTTTGATAGAGCAGCAATGCATGATGGAAAGAAGAACACTTACAAGTTCTTCAAGGATGGGGTTCATCATACATTGATTCCCATGGAGGAAGGAGAGCCATCCAGCAGAGTGGTTGATCCAAAGACCTTGTTGCTGAGTGGGAAGGAATATCTGCAGCACATAAAAGGAGAATAGGTAAGCTTTGCTTTATTTTGCAAGCCTAAAGTGTTGGCAATATGATGCATTGTGTTGTCCTTGATGGCAACCTACTTGATAAAGATGATGGCAACACTTGAAGAAGATGATGGAAACCTTCTTGATGAAGTTGTACTTGATGGAACTTGACTTGATGAGCTTGTTAATGATGTACATATGATGTATATACAATCATTACAGAAGTTGCAGAAGAAAGAATTTCCAGAATGGGCCAGAACAATGATGAAAAGTGTATGTCACAAGTAATACGCGAGTTTAGTAAAGGGAAGTCGCATATGTACGCGGAAAAGTACGTGCCAAGTCGCGTATGTTAAATTTCACTCTAAATGTATAAAAACATGGGTTACTATCATGGTATTGACCCATTGTATTGAGCGCTGGGTTGTCTATTTGATCCCATCCAGGAATACCATCAGAAGTGATGTGGTTTTGGCTCATGGTATTGAAAAAGGGTAAACCTATATAAGGAGAAGAAAATCATTGTGCAAAGTGTGTGCATGAGTCTGGGTTTGAATGAGTACTTCACTCTGAAGTATGTCTAAATGGAAAGGGTAACAGTTTGATGATAGATCTGAATCTGTGATGCACCTATGAAGAAAATGATGAAGAAGGTTATCTAGATCTGAAATGTATCTGTATCTTCTAGATCTGTTTGTGGAATGTTTAAATCTGAGATGAGGTGAACATCTATCTGAAGTGAAGAGTTAAATCTGAACTGAATATCTGATCTAAAGAAGTATGCTGCTCTATAATGTCTGAAGATCTATACGCTAGTTTGTCGTAGCGGAAGCGCGTATATACACGGGTTTGATGAAGAGAAAGCGCGTATGTGGTGTTCGGTAATGTGCAGATGTATACGCGTGTTGATGTGAATGGAAGTGTGTATATACACGGTATCAGTGAAAGGAAAGCGCGTATAAAATCTAGGGTTTGCTAAAGAATGAAGTATGAAATGTCTGATCTGTTCTGCTGTGTTACTGCTATCTGATCTGGGTTGTCTGAATTGATAAGTTTCAGTTTTAATGTATTATTGAGCTTAAGTGTGTGGAGTGGGTCCAGTCTGAAAATATGATGAAAAGTGGCCTGCAAGTTGTGCTCTAAAGAAAGCTTTTGGATCTAGTGTGAAAATTGATGAAACGTGGTCCATGGTGGTGCTGAGGGTTGTAGCCTTCAGTCAGGGGGTTGTAGCTCCCTTCCAGGTGAGGCTGGTAAACGAGAGCAGGGGGTCGTAGCTCCCTTCCAGGAGAGGTTGGTAAACGAGAGCAGGGGGTCGTAGCTCCCTTCGAGGAGAGGTTGGTAAACGAGCGCAGGTGGTTGCCTGCGTACTAGTATGAGTCTGCGCCAGTACATAGTTGTAAGATGTTTTATTTATAATAAAATATTGAAGGCTGAGACAACGGCAGCGGTGGTTTTCTCCCGACTTGGGTTTCCACCTAAAATCATGGTGTTCATGTGTGATGATTTATTCTGTTATTACTGCACATGTCTACTACTATATAAACATTTGATGAATGAATAAATGCAAGGATCAAAGTAAAGAATTAGTTGCATATTAAGATCTCTGTACATACGCGAGTTTTGTGAAGGGTATCCACGTATATATGCGAGTCTGGTTAAGTAAAGTAGCGTATGAGTTTTAGAGAGTGGAAAAGTAAAAAGTTTTGAGTAAGTCATAAATACCGATTCACCCCCCCCCTCTCAGTATTTTTCCCAACATAAAGTAGTTCTTACTTCTACAAAGATTTCTGATTTACCAGTAGAGATACAAGAGATGTTAGATGATTACTGTGACATTGTTGTGGATGCTTTACCTGATGAGCTGCCACCTGTATCAGCCATCAGATAGATTTTATCCCTAGTTCAAATCTGCCAAATAAGGCAGCCTACAGAATGAATCCCAGGGAAGATGAGGAAATCAGGAGAAAAGTACAGGAGTTGGTGGACATGGGGCTGATCAGAGAAAGTCTGAGTCCATGTGCAGTACCAGCAGTTTTGAGCCCAAAGAAAGATGGTGGCCACTACAGGAATAACCGTATTCCAGAGCAATCTATAAGATCACAATCGTGCATGTATTCCTTTGCCCGTAGTTGAGGACTTAATGGATTGTTTGAGTGGTGCTAAATATTTCTCCAAGATAGATTTGAAGAGTGGATATCATCAGATTAGAATTAGAGAGGGCGATGAGTGGAAAACTTCCTTCAAAACAAATGAAGGACTGTATGAATGGATGGTAATGCCTTTTGGGTTATCAAATGCACCTATCACTTTTATGAGACTTATGAATGAAGTGTTGAGAGAATTCATTATAAATTTTGTGATAGTATATCTCGGATGATATATTGGTTTTTAAAATAGTAACTAGAGAAGAACATTTAAGGCATATTAATCATGTCTTGAAGAAGTTGCACCAAGAGAAACTACTGATAAATTTGAAGAAAATGCTCATTCATGAAGGAAGAGTTGGTGTAGCCTGGGGTTTGTTGTTTCCACAGTATGATCAGCACCTAAAAGGTTAAAGCAATTGTGGAGTGGCCTTCACCCAGGAATGTCTTTGAGGTAAGAAGTTTCCATGGAATTTCTAGTTTTTACAGGAAGTTTATAAGGAACTTCAGTAAGATTAATGCACCCATAATTGAGACAATAAAGAAGATCAAACAGCCATTTAAGTGGACTACTGAAGCGGAAAGAAATTTTAAAATTTTGAAGCAAAAGATAACAGAGAAGCATGTTTTGATTGTGCCTGATTTTACAAAACCATTTCAAGTAAAATGTGATGCCAATGGAGAGGCCATTGGAGCTGTGTTGAGTTAGGATGATAGGCCTGTGGCATATTTCAGTGAGAATCTGAATGACACCAGAAGAAAGTATTCCTCTTATGAGAAGGAATTCTATGCAATTGTTCAGGCACTGAAGAAATGGAGACATTACTTGATGTCCAGGGAATTTGTATTATATTCTGGCAATCATGCTTTGCAGTATATTGTATAGCAGCCCAAGTTGAAACATAAGCATGCTAAATGGGTTGAGTATGTCCAAAGTTTTAATTTTGTTTTGAAACATATAAGTGGCCAAGCCAATAAAGTAGTTTATGCTTTGAGTAGGAGGCACATGCTTGTTCAAGAGACAAATTTTGAAGTTGTAGCCCGGTTTGATTTTATGAAAGAATTGTATAAAACAGATCCAAATTTTAAAGAAGCATTTGAGGCATGTAGTAACCCTTTTTTAATAGATAGAAGCCAGTGGCTGGATTATTTCTTGCAGGAGGACTTACTATTCAGAAGAAGCCGACTGTGTGTACCAAAATGTTCCATGAGGGAAAATTTGATCAAAGAGAAGCATAGTGGTGGACTTGCTGGACACTTTGATACTGATAAGACTTATGAGAAGCTGAGTCAATTTTATTTCTGGCCCAAGATGAGAGCAGAAGTGGACAAGTTTGTGAATAATTGCAAGATTTGTCAATATGCCAAAGGAAGGAGCCAGAATGCAGGATTGTACACTCCCTTACCTATTCTACACAGGCCTTGGGACATGGTGAGTATGGATTTTGTTCTAGGATTTCCCAAGACTTAGAGAGAGAATGATGCAGTCTTTGTTGTGGTGGACAGATTCTCCAAAATGGCACATTTTATTCCATGTTATAAAACTCAGTGATGCCACCCATGTTGCTAACTTGTTCTTCAAAGAAGTTGTTAGATTGCATGGGTTTCCCAAGAGTATTGTTTCAGACAGAGATACCAGATTTGTGGGCCATTTTTGGAGGAAAATGTGGATGAAACTTGGTACCAAACTAAGTTTCAGCTCAGCTTATCATCCTCAGACTAATGGGCAAACCGAGGTAGTGAATAGGAGTCTGGGGAATTTATTGAGAAGTCTTGCAGGAGAGCATCCCAAGCAGTGGGATCATATTTTTCCCCAGGAAAAATATGCATATAATGACTCACCAAACAGAAGCACAGGGCAGAGTCCATTTCATATTATTTATGGAATGCACCCCAGAGGGATATCAGAGTTAAGAAATCTGGGAAGAGCAGAGCTAAGGAGTGCAGATGGTGAGGAATTTGCTTCAGAGATCCAAGCCATACACGAACAAGTGAAACAACAACTACAAGGCAGCAGCATCAAATATAAAAGCAGAGTAGACTTGAGCAGAAAATAAGTTCATTTTGAAGTAGGAGATCAGGTTTTGGCACACTTGAGAAAGGGGAGATTCCCAAAGAAGCAGTACAACAAATTGAAGTTCAAAAAGATTGGGCAATGCAAGATACTTAGGAAGTTTTCTGCAAATGCTTATGAGATTGAATTACCTCCTGATGTTGGAGTATCTCCTATTTTTAATGTTGTATATTTGTACAAGTATGAAGATGATGGTGCAGGAGAAAGAGCAGCAGACAAGGAATAGATTGATTGGAGAGAGCAGCTACCACCGGCACAGCCATTGCAACCAGAGAAGATATTGGAGAAAAGGGTGTTCAGAAGGACAATAGGACAAGAGTACTTTCAGTACTTAATCAAATGGAAGGATAAGCCAGAGGAAGATGCCACTTGGATGACTGAAGAAATGTTGCAGAAGATAGGCAGATCAGTGGAAGAGCTCATGGACAAAAGCCCATGAAGAAAATTTCCCTCGGGAGTCTGATGCAGGGGCATTAGGCATTAGCCAGCAATGTAGGAGTTTTGTCCACATGTTGTGGCTAGTAGGGTTTGAAAACAGTCGAATTGTCACAGCTAGGTGTCAATACCTTAGCTGATTGTATTATTAGATCAGTTAGAGTCGTAGAAGTTGAATAGCTCAATTAGTCTAGCTGTCATATTCCAGTTAGTTGAATTGTTTTAATTAGACTGTTGATTTCCTGAAACGGTCCTCTCAGAGGAACTGAATATTCGTAGGTTTATGTATATAATTGTAAACCCTCGGATGTATGGAGGAGGACAAGAAGAGGAGAGGAGATTTCTGCAATAAACTCTATGTGTTACAATTTCTTCCAGTTGAATAATTTCAAATTTCATTGGCCATCGAATTGTCTTGAATCCTTATTAATGAAGAAATTGTTTGATTGAGAAACGATTGTATACTGGTTCGGTGCGAAATCGTTGCAAATGGTGATTGTATGAATGCCATATATCTCTGTCTGGTGTTTCCTAAAATTTATTCGAGAAAACCCTGCGAAGTTATCACCACTGCAGGCATGGTCTATATAGAAAAGCCGTTAGAATAGAATCTTGACATTATTAATGGAAACCTACCGAGGATTGACCCGAGGTTAGACGTGAGTTAATAAACAAAGAAGAACGCAACCCGGCGAGGAACCCTGGTTAGACACTGTGCACAAACCGCGAGTGGTTTGGATGAACAGTAAAGGTTGGAAGCGGTATTCATCGCACCACTCTTACACGGAACGTGGTATTGAGGAATTTGTAGCGATTCCATAGAGTGTCTGATGCGTGTCCCTGAGCGAAATCAGAAAAACACCTTCCCGTACGCGCCATCAGGCATTATCATTTGCACATGTTTACCAAGCGATATACGTTGGATCGGGCAACACGATAACAGCCGTCGGATAAGGAAGAAATATTAACGAAGTTATATGAGCCGGGAGATATAAAATAAAGTATGGAAAGCTATAACCATCGGTTATAAGGTCGGGCAGCGCGAAAGATATATTTAAAATTGCAATGGTTTTCAAATGATATTTTTTTATCAAATTCCCCGAATTTGATAAATAATATTCCGAGAAAAATAAATAGACCACGTGGAAAAAAAATGAAAGGAGTACATAGAGAAGACGACGGTTGACTGCCCCTCCTCAGGGCTGACTTTCAGTGGTTGTTACGTCATAAAGGAAGTTAGAGCATCACATGGATGAATTCTGAGGAACATAAATGAAAAACGCTATAATTGAGATACATAAAAGGTAAATATAGAATATTTAAGCACTAAAAACTCATTTAGAATCTCAAGTTGGTCAAGTAACACCCTTTTGTATTGCTGAAACAGTGAATTTACAATGAGCTGCAATTTTGCCAAAAATCTCCAACCCTTTGCTAATTCGACCCCTTGGCCTTTAATAGACATGTTACATCATCATATTATCTACCTCTAGGCTATATATGTCGAATTTTTTCCTAATTACACCTTGCATAACCATAAAACATCAAATTAATGACAAACAAACACCTATCCTACTTGACAGTCCTATTTCAAATAGGACTCAAAATACTCTTTATTATATTTAACAACCTTATATACTAAAATAAATCACATATTTGACAATTATACATTCACATGGTCGAATTTATATGATGGGATTCATCACTTTATGATCACTAAACTGACCTCCTTAAAACTAGGAAACAATACCTTGTTTTTAGGCAAATGGTCTTCTTCTTCTTCAAACACTTAGACTATCATTTAATATTAAATTTGTGGTCCTTGAGTGTTAAATAATTGGTTGAAATTATATTGAACTCTCCCATAACCTCCAAATTTCCAAAACCTGCTAAAAATACTGAAACATAGTGCTCTACGAAAGTAAGGCAGTTTCGTAGTGCACTTACGTAGCGCCTTAAAACAAGCCTTTATCCTAAAATTTTTTAACTTTTTCCTTTTGCATAGGGTTCCTTATCATCAAACACATCCTTTATATTAATTTCAGCTCTCAAAACCCTCCATAATTAGTCAAAAAGTCAAAAGAGTAGCTATAGTAGTTTCGTAGCGCTTTGCTGCCCTTCAAGCCCGGAGGCACTACGAAACTGCTGAAAATGCAGATTTTTTCATAATTTTAGAAAATGGAAGTTTGTAAGTGAAAAAAACCTGTAACTAACATGTCTTCATCCTCCATTAACCATAAAAAAACTCACTTTAGGCTCCTTGAGGTGTCAATCTCTTCTTTCATATTTAAAACATCCTTGCAGATTTTTCGTATTTTTTCCTGAAAAATAGGTCTTGGGACAGAGCCTATATCTCCTAATCCATGATGTATTTTTTGAAATTTAAGGAGGATTTTTTAGGCCATTATGTATTGAATAAAAACCTCTTTTTTTTTTTTTGAAATACATCTCCTTCTATCTAGAAACTGCATTTTAAAAACATATGTCAAACAGGAAAAACTTTGTTTCTAAAAATAGGGCTTCAATGAAATCATTGTATCTCCAAACTGATAACACCTGTGAGAAAATTGTGAGAGGTGTTTTTATCTAGGGATATGATAAAGACAAACCTCTTTCATAATTCTAAAACACTTTTTCATTTGGCTAGAAATTGACTTTTAAACAGTTATGTACAGGACAGTTTCGTAGCTCATTTTAATTTATCAATTTATGCCACCTCATAATGAATTTGAAGAAACTAAGAGAGGTTATTGTATTTAATTTTCTTATGAATAAATACCTCTTTTATTTTTACCAAATTCGTTTTCAGTTTCTCAGGAACCTCCTTTGAAGTTGACTTCTCAAAACCAGAAAACAGAGTTTTGCTTCATATTTCGCTACGAAACTTTCAACATTTTCGTAGCACTTTCTGCCTCTTTTACACTGAATGCATTATAGAAGTAGGGATTCTTGGATAATTTGGCACTTTCGGTACAAAAAAATTTGGAAAATGAAATGAATCAGAAAATTATGAATGATGTGACATGAAGGAGTTTGAACATGAGTGGGTTTGGACCTTAGGGTAAACTTAAACCATAAAAATTTAACATTTCCCTTGAAAAAACTTAAAAGTAAATCCTACAACTCTATTTTGACTCATGAACCTATTTGACCTTGTCAAAATGATGTTTGAATTTTTTGAGTGATAACAAATAACACACCATTAACACACATAAAAACACACAGATTTATACCCAAACACAGTCATGACGGAAAAGGCTTTAGCCTCACGACTTCCTCACATATTTTCTCCTTATTAAAAGAATGTAATATTAAAATTAAATAGATGAGGATAATGTATCTCAAGATAGTTCGTTCTATCTTGGACACTTTGGTTGAGACAATTTCCCAACCATACACCAATCTAGGAGCTACCTAAAATAACTCCTAACTTAGAGGAATAACCCAATCTAGAGAGTTAGGAATAAATTCCTAACTTTTAATATTTTATTTATTTTGGATTTATAATTGTTTTATGAGAGAGGCTAAGACACATTGTATTTCAAGTATATTTGTTAAAGAAATATGTACATGACCCAACTCATATAATTGATTGGAAAGTTTTACAGGCGGAAGCGAAGGGAGAGTTCCTAGGTGAAACACTAGGTATTCTATACCAAAGGCTAGTCATGCTCTAGAATAGAGACATAGCTCAAGTAAAATTTCAATAGAAAAAATTTAGTATATAAGAGGCGACTTCGGAGTTTGATGATGCTTTTAAAGAATCACACCCATCTATTTTAGAAAATTGGAATGAGTTCCAAATATTATGATCAAACACTATAAGAATGCCAAATTCAAGCGAGGGAGGATGTAATATCCGCTGATTTGAAGTGTATGTGTAGATTAATTTCATATATTTGTTTCCTTTTTGGATGTTTGATTTTGAAATACATATGAAGAAATTATTTATCAGTATTTTATTAATGATAATGAATTGATGTAAAATTGTATTTAAAGTGTTTGTAATAAATAAAGAGGCTTGTAAACATAATGTTGGAGTACACTTGTATGAAAGAGGAGAGGATGAAAATGGATGAACAATATTAATTGCCCAGTAGTTTCTAGGCATCTAATCTAGATTATTATATTTATTGTGAATTATGGAATTGACCAATTTATTTCTTCCCTAAAAGACAAGATGCTATCTTTGGGAGTGGGAGGCAATAACTCATTAATGAGCTAGTAAATGCTTGCCACCTATTGGTGAGGTGGAGATAGTTACAAAATACCAAAAAGAGTGGTGGATGGGTAATGGAAAATTATATTTTTGTATTCTTTATTTTTTTATCTCACGCTGTCTAAAGGGAGACTGAAGGGAAGGAAGTGAAAAGAACAAAAAAAACAGAAAATATAAATCGCAGAATTTTTCTCGTTTTGGATCACCAAAAGGCCTAAATATAAAAGTCTTAAAAACTCAGTGAAACCAAAATAAAGTTGAAGATATTCTCACAAGGAATCTAATGATGCAAACAGAGCCTCAATCCAAGTTCGTATGCAAAAGTTATAATTGGTCAAAGTTCTAGTCAAAATTGACATTGGATGAATTTAATTATGCTCTAGATAAAATTAGACCATCACAAAAGTTGGCGATCCAACCAAAATTTGGTAGTTGGGGGCTAAAGTTAGAGGAAAATTAGATAATTTGGCGACCATTATAACCAATACTAAATTTGGCATAACTGCTAAACTTGGCAGCACTTGCACTAAAGTTGGTGGCTTTTATTAAAAATGTTTAAAAAAAATATATAATGTTTTATTTTATATGCAAAACAGGGGTTCGTGGGGTTCAAAATTGTGATTCCCGCCAAACCAATACACTAAATATAACCCGCCAACCAACCCGACAACCAACGAGACTTTGTCAAGTTTGCTAATGCATCATTATTTAAACCATACCATTTCATTCAATGGGAAGTCAAATTTGACAGATGGTGGAATGAGGAACGGTAGAACCAGGGCCGAGTGGAACCTTGTGCATGGAACCTTGTCAACGTGTTTTTCGTGAGGAATATTCCTGGAATATTATTTTTATTATGGAATCTTGGAGATTCTCTTGGGGTCCAGAATTGATGGTTTAAGAACTTAGCTAAGTTTATACTCATTTTAATCATAATTTTGCAAATATTTTACTGTTGCAGTCAATTTTGGATTTGTGTAGCCCATTTTCAGGTCACTCACAAAAGTGAGTTTTAATGATGTATTTTTCCATGTACTTTCCTTTCATTCTGCTGAGATAATTTAGAGGTCTCTCCACTTTGAAGCTGGGCCTAGAGACATAGCTCACACATTGTGAGTGAACTTCGTTATCAAATATTGGTGCATTATATTTATGGTCTCTTTATGTGTTTCTTCTTCTTAAAGTGTTGAATTTATGGTTTTATATGCTCTATTATGCAATTATGCTAACATCACTGAAGAAAAGATCCTAGATCGTGTTGGTCTCAAATAAATCTTCTTTTTTATGTGAATTGTGAGTTTGTATGATAACCAGGGCCAAAATAAAAGAGGGTGAAGGAAAAATCAAGTATTTTTGACCCCAAGATTGGATGTCCAACATGAAGAAAAAAAATGGAGAATGAAAATTTTCACAACGAGAATGAAAAATATTTCCATAAAGCTTTCTACAAGATGGAAAACATGGTAGAATTTTTTTTTGCATATTATGAGAAGAGAGTGGAAAAGAAGGAAGATGAGAATAAATAGAAAGTCGAGGACAATGCTTTAGTAAATCAAGGAAGTATAGGAGATCCTCATGAACCTACAACTCCATATTCAATTGAATTTTCTTCTTCTTCATCTCATTCTCATCATTCAAATAGTCATCATAGAGATGCTTCTAAAAAGCCATTTTTTAAGCTAGACGTGAAGTTTCATTTGCACATGTTTAATGGAGAAGCTAATACAAAAAATATAAACAATTGGATTAGACAGATCAAAGTGTATTCCTCTATACAACATATCGAATAGGACAAAGTGAAGATTCAGTTGGAATTTATTCAACTAGGAGGCATAACTCTTGTATGGTGGGAGATCAAGCTTCAAAAAGGTAGTGAGAATAATGGTAAAATAATTTCTTCATGAATTGAGTTTGTTTTTGCATTAAGAGGGAAATTTTGTCATTGGGTTACTAACAAAAAGCCATGATGGAATGGAAAAACCTAAGATATGGAAAAGGTCATAATGTTTAAAGTTTTACAGAGGAGTTTAGGAATAAAGCGTTGACATTGAATATTCCTTTAGACTCATTGGATACTTTGATGAAATATACTAGCACTTTGCACAATTATCTTCGACATTAATTTTTGTTATTAGATCCCACTAATCTAGATGAAGCGATTGTGAAAGAAATTCATCTTGAAAATAAGGTAAAACATGGGCAAGAAGAACATCCAAATAAACCATCATCCAAGCCTCAAAACAAAAAGTTCAAAGGGAAAGTAAAGGACAAGAAGAGATCAACAACAAAGAAAGAAGAAGGGAAGCCATATTGCACTCATTGTAAGAAAGAAGGGCATGATGAGGATAATTTTTGGAAGTTGCATCCAGAATTGAAGCCTAATATGTATGGTGGAAAAGGGAAGCATAATACGGTTTCTACTGGGCCTGATTTCACTGATGAGATGAATATTACAACTATTCGTAAAAGTTCCCTTCATGATAATTCAAGCTCTGCAAATCATGCTAGTTCAAGTTCTGAAAATGAATCTCACGTTGATGAACGGAAAAGAAGTGGATGTTTCCATATTATGTTTGTATCTAAATAAACCAAAATAGATACACAGTTTGATCTATATTATTTGACCTCAGAATCAATTTTTAAGAAGCTAAGTATGGAAACCAAATCTCATCCAAAATCCTATCCTCTTGGTTGCGTGTGCAACAATTAAAAACTCATTGTCACCAAGTAATTTAGGGTTAGGTTTTGCCCACGTGGTGTAGAGTAGTCGGTGATGGGGTGCACTCTTAAGGCACTCCGTTCTGCAAGGTCACCGGTTCGAAACCCGTGGGTGGGATGGGAGGAGAAAAAATGGGAAGATTAGGATTAGTCTAAACGAGAAAAAAAAAATTTAGGGTTAGGTTTTCCATTTCTTCAAAGATAATAGATGAGGTTTATCTGGATGTTGTCCCACTTTAAATTTGTGGCATAGTCTTGGGAATCCCACACTTGTATGCTAAAAAAGAAATAATTTTTTTTTTGCTTTTTTTTGTTTTTTGTTTATTTATTTCAGGTATGAGAAAATTACTATTGAAAAAAATATGGGGTGGAATATATTATCAAAGTTAATCACATGAAAATCAATTCAACCCTTGTCAGTGCAACATAAATGAGGAGACTCATCAAATTAAGGAAGAAGTGTATGCTCATGGTTATGAGGGAAATATTTGTTCAAGAATATGATGCTTCCAAAGGTTGTAATCCTTATCATAGAAAAGAAATGTTTGATATTGTCTCTAATTATGATGAGATTTTTTAGGAACCTAGTGGGATGCCTCCTAACAGAGAAATTCAACATGAAATCCATCTTTAACAATATTCCCCTCTACCAAATGCGGGCATGTACAGGATGTCAATTGTGGAAATGGAATAAATCAAGAAGCAGGTGCAAGACTTGTTGGACCAAGGAGTCAACAGACTTAGCTCATATCCATGTGGTTCACCAATTGTATTATTTCAAAATAAAGATGGCACATGGAGTGTGAAGCAGAAATTTTAGTGGGGAGGAAAGAAACAAAAGGCTTTCAACACCTTAAATGAAAATATCATCACAATGCCAATATTAGCCTTGCTAGACCATCAAAAAAGATTCAAGATCGAGAAAAATTCGATTGGCTATGGCATGGGTGCAGTATTGATGCATCAGCAAAAATTGGTTTGTTACCATTAAGATACTTTATCTCAAGTTGTTGTAAACTATCCCACATATGAAAAAGAGTTGTATGCCTTGGTTCAAAGTGTCAAGAAATGGAAGCATTACTTGAAAGTGAAGGAGACTATCATACATACAAACCACCAACCTTTATAGTATCTCCAGTCATAGACCAAGTTGCAATAGGCTTGTCATTTCAGGTGGATGGGATTCCTCCAATAGTTCCATTTGGTGATCAAGTATAAGAAGGGTACAATTAAAAAAGTGGAAGATATGTGTTCTAGACCTCCTTTTTCTACATCTATTGTTTTAAATAATGGTTCTACATCTCATAATAGTTATGTTGAAAAATATGATATAGATGAATATTTTAAATAATTTTATGAGAAGATAACCCATGGATCACAGGTGGATAACTACTATTTGCTGGACACGTTGCTCTACCACCTTGGAAAGATATGTATTCCTACAAGTGAAAGAGTCCATGTAATTCAAGAATTTCACACTTCTCTTGTGTTTGGTCACTTTGGGGTAGGAAAAACTACGTCTTATTTATACAGGTTTTGTTATTGGCCTCATATGAAATAAATTGTAACCAAATATTTAAAGGGGTGTGTTACATGCTTTGTTTGTAAGCCCACAAATATAAAATTGGGGTTGTACACACCACTCCCTATTCCTTCTCATCCTTGGGAGACTATCTCCATGGATTTTGTATGGGGGTTTCCTTTGTCATTAAAGTGTCATGACTACATGTATGTAGTGGTGGATAGGTTTAGCAAGATGCGTGTCTTCATGCTATGCAAGAAGCATATTACTGCTAAAAGAACTGATGAAATTTTCTTTCAACATGTATGGGTCCATTTTTTATTACCCACATCCATTGTTTCAGATAAAGACTCTTGATTTATTGGAGAGTTTTGGAAAATATTTTGGAAGATGATGGACACCAAGCTAAATAGGAGTACAAAATTCCATCCACATACCGATAGATAGATAAAGGTCGTCAACAAAATAATGTTTCATTTACTCTGAGGGTATTGTAGCAATCATCCTAAGTTGTGGGATGAACATATGCATTATGTTCAACATTCATACAACAGGTATATCCACATACCAATAGAAAAATTGAGGTCATAAACAATACAATGCTTCATTTTCTTCGAGGGTATTGCAGAAAGCATCCTAAGTTGTGGGATGAAATCATACATTATGTTCAATATGCATACAATAGGGATATTCACTCTATAATACTAGTGTAGCATATAACGAGGCTATGTTAGTGTAGCCCCAATATTATTATTGTTGTGACCCATGTAGCCCCCATATTTTTATTATTATTCCCCATAGAAGACCACTGTTGTTATTGTTGTGACCTTACATTATTATTGTTAAGTAGGCTCTGATTATATTGTGACCCTTTAGACTCCTATATATACCAAGGAGGTCTTTTCATTTGTATCATCCAATAATTGTTCATTTATGTTAGGTAAAAGGAGGTTCCTCCTCAAAGAGTCTTATTTTCAAGTTGTTTATCTATCTTTTCTTCTGTTTTGTGATATGGTTACAGAGCATTTGGTATTAAGTCTCTAGATCTCAGGGTTTCACTTCTTCAAACATGTCATCTTGGAATTTTCAAATATATATATATATATATATATATATATATATATATATATATATATATATATATATATATATATATATATATATATATATATATATATATATATATATATATATATATATATATATATATATATATATTGTAAAAGGCTTCAAAAGCTGAAATTTTGTCCACGTGGATCCAAAATATTGATGAAAATCATTTATAAATTTCAAATATTGGTTCACTATATTTGTGGAGATAGGGTCCAAGGAAGTTATGGTTTCTGCATGCTCCAAAATTAAGTCTCAAACATGTATTCCAGAGAAAATTATCATAACTTTCTCTTGGAGAATCATATTTGAATTTGTAAAACATGATAAAAAGTTGATGGATTTTAGTTTTTTTTATTATCATTTTTAAGGCTGAAGGTTAAAGAATTGACATGTGGCATACGTACAAGTTCAATCTATTAAACCAACACATAATTAGGCCATCTTGGGAAAATTGGCATAAATTTAACTTGAAGAATCCAATATTGGTATAACTGGTGGGTTTGTAAAGAAGAAACAAAGGGATACAAAAAAACAACATATCATACTTTGGAGAGCCAGAATTACAAAGATACAACAATTTCAAGACCGATCTCCTAAAATCAAGAAAAAGGTGTGTATTTTTTTAAATTTTCATAACTTTGATTTGAGAAATCAGTTTGAAGTGATTCAAAGGGAATATTGAAGCATAACTATCATTATTTGGTTCTAAAATTCCTCAAAAAAAAAAAGGATACACTTAGTAACCCAACAAAAAGATCTAGTATGATTCATGAAGAAGAGGAAGAAATGCAACATGATATATCAAAATTACAAGACCAATTGCAACAAGTTTCACCCTTGCAAAGAGTAACCAAAAGTGAACTAGAAGCTAATATATAAGGTTTGAATAAATTTTTAAAAGTATACATGGAAGGTTTGAAGTATGGTTTAAAAACATAAATGAAAAGGAACCTGGAAACGGTTTGAAGAAATGTATGACAAAGATACTACAAGAAATGCTTCCTAATGGTGACAAGGTAGTCTGTGAAACTCATGTAAGAGAAAAAAAGGAATGTGAATCATGATTTTATATACTCTTACTCAGGGCTGAAGATCAACCATATTCCAAATATCTATATGAGGAATTTTGATGGAAATGATCCAGTAACATGGATTCTATAGATGGAACAATTATTTGATCTACATGATGTGCCACACACACAAAAGGTATGCATTGCATCTTTATATTTATATCCCAATCAATTTGTGTGGTATTTGTTATCACTCTCCCCAACTTCCTAAGGATGATAATAGGATTGGAGAAAGATAACCACAGAAAAAACTTTAGGTCAGGTAGCTAGCCCTACCCAGACCAGAGAGGGCTCTCTATTTGTCAATTTAAACAACCAAATGAATGGATGAGTATCATAATATTTTAAGCTATATATTTAATCTTAAATAGGTAAAACTTGTTTGATATTTTGAATGTTGGATAAGAAAGCCAGTGAATGGACTGTAAATGAGGTTTTTAGGTTTGAACTTCGAGGTGAACCTCCAGAGAGTGTGTGATGAAATATAGGTATTTTGGAAACATATTAATCAGCCATTGAGTATAGGATGAATATGGAGTAGAGTTTTAATGAGAAATGAGGTGAATTCATTCAATTTAAGAAGAAAATAAACATAATATGGTGAATCTTGTCTAAAACAGAGCATGCATAAACCTGAATTATACTCTCAAACTTACAAGATAGACATATATGAAGAAGTAGACATGGTATTAAGCATAATATAATAAGAAAACATGAGAAACACAGATGTTCCAAAGCATACCACAAGTATCTCAACACAATTCCTGCAAATCTGTCTCTGATTTCATTCCACAAGCTGGTTACAAGAGCTCCACTGCAAAATATGAGATTATCCTACCCCAAAAAAGAAAAAAGAGAGTCTACTTATAGAAAATATATACTATGACACCTCATCAGGCCGAAATCCCATCCAAAATGAATCATAAATGCAAAAGATGAGGCATTTCCTAGTTTTTAGGGAGGTTAGAAACCATTCCCTGAATTTTAGCTATAAACTAGGAGTGTTTTTACCTTACATTGATTACAAATTCTGTCATGATAAGAAGCCAAAAACAACCCAATAAATCTAGTTAAAACTCATAGCCTCAAATTTTTTACCATTTCTAATCTTGAAAAGTGTCCTGAGGGAATCCAATGCTGATCTGTGAAAATTTTGACTAAAGATTTTAAAAACAATTTGCAGAAGCATACCATACATTTCGAGGCAATTTTGAGGCACTTTGAGAAGTAAAATTCCACTTTTGAAAAAATGGTCAACTAGCCCCATGTGTCTAGTTTCCATAACATCTTTAATTTTGAAAAATGGACCGTGGGAAGGCCTTCAAAAATTCATTCGCCCAGGGTCACTCAAAAGCATAACAGAGGGTCCAAAAAGGAGATAGAGACATGAAAAATAGGTTGTTTTTAAGTTTTTTATCCCAAACTGCAACTTGTCATGGCATGAGTGTTCCTGATATATGATGTACTAATCAAGATACATCCATCCATGTAAATAATCACCCTTTGTATGCCTCCAAAACAAAATTCATAAGAGTCTGTTACCCTTCTGCAATAAGAAATTTCTAGAATTCTATGAAAAATCATGTAAAATACCAAAATTGCTCAAAAGATTTCAAAATTGGTTCTTTGACACCTTTAAGAGATAGGATACATAGCTAATTAAGCCTTAGATAATAAATCCAATCTGTCCTTCTCCTTGAGCTTCATTTGCACCTCTTTAAGCCTCTTTTTCACTTGTTTCAGTCTTATTTGAGAAATGGTATCCCTGGTACGATAATGAATTGTCATGTGCCTTTGCAGCTTGTTATCATTTTTAGCCTTCTTCAATAGCTTCCCTAGATGCTCATTAACTCTTGATAGGAAAATCTCTCTATCCTCATTGATCTCCATGGCAATGAGCTCATCAAATGTCAACTCTTCAGATTGATGAAATGATCTGTTAACATGGATTCTACAGATGGAACAATTATTTGATCTACATGATGTGCCACACACACAAAAGGTATGCGTTGCATCTTTATATTTATAACCCAATCAATTTGTGTGGTATCTGTTATCACTCTCCCCAACTTCCTAAGGCTGACAATAAGAATGGAGAAAGGTAACCACAGACAAAACTTTAGGTCAGGTAGCTAGCCCTACCCAGACCAGAGAGGGATCTCTATTTTTCACTTTAAACAGTCAAATGGATGGATGAGTATCATAATATTTTAGGCTAGATATGTAAGCTTAAATAGGTAAAACTTATTTGATATTTTGAATGTTGGATAGGAAAGCCAGTGAATGGATTGTAAATGAGGTTTTTAGGTCTGAACATCGAGGTGAAACTCTAGAGAGTGTGTGATAAAAGATAGGTATTTTGGAAACATATTAATCAGTAATTGAGTATAGGATGAATATGGATTAGAGTTTGAATGATAAATGAGGTGAATTTATTCAATTTAAGAAGAAAATAAACATAATATGGTGAACCCTATCTAAAATAGAGCATGCATAAATGTGAATTATGCTCTCAAACTTACAAAATAGATATATATGAAGAAGTAGACATGGTATTAAGCATAATATAATAAGAAAACATGAGAAACATAGATGTTCCAAAGCATACCACAAGTATCTCAACACAATTCCTGCAAATCTGTCTCCGATTTCATTCCACAAGCTGGTTACAAGAGCTCCACTGCAAAATATGAGACCATCCAACCCAAAACAAGAAAAAAGAGAGTCTAATTATAGAAAATATATACTATGACACCTCATCAGGTCTAAATCCCATCCAAAATGGATCATAAATGCAAAATATGAGCCATTTCCTATTTTCTAGGGAGGTTAGAAACCATTCCCTGAATTTTAGCTATAAACTAGGAGTGTTTATACCTTACATTGATTACACATTCTGTCATGATAAGAAGCCAAAAACAACCCAATAACTCTAATGAAAACTCATAGCCTCGAATTTGTGATCATTTCTGATCTTGAAAAGTGTCCTGAGGGAATCCAATACTGATCTGTGACAATTTTGACTGAAGATTTTAAAAACAATTTTTAGAAGCCTACCATAACTTTGGAGGCACTTTTGAGGCAATTTGAGAAGTAAAATTCCACTTTTGAAAAAATTTTCAACTAGCCCCGTGTGTCTAGTTTCCATAACATCTTAAATTTTACAAAATGGACCGCGGGAAGGCATTCAAAAATTCATTCTCCTAGGGTCACTCAAAAGCATAACAAAGGGTCCAAAAAGGAGATAGAAACATGAAAAATAGGCGGTTTTTGAGTTTTTTCTCCCAACTTGCAACTTGTCATGCCATGATGGTTCCTGATATATGATTTAATAATCAAGATACATCCATCCATGTAAAGAAATCACCCTTTGGATGCCTCCAAAACAAAAATTCATAAGAGTCCGTTACACTTTTGCAATAAGAAATTTCTAGAATTCTACGAAAAATCATGTAAAATACCAAAATTTCTCAAAAGATTTCAAAATTGGTTCTTTGAAACCTTTAAGAGATAGGATACACAGCTAATGAAGCCTTAGATAATAAATCCAAGCTTTCCTTCTCCTTGAGCTTCATTTGCGCCTCCTTAAGCCTATTTTTCACTTGTTTCAGTCTTATTTAAGAAATGGTATCCCTGGTACGATAATGACTTGTCATGTGCCTTTGTAGCTTGTTATCCTTTTTAACCTTCTTCAATAACTTCTCCAGATGCTCATTAACTCTTGATAGGCAATTATATCTATCTTCATTGATCTCCATGGAAATGAGCTCATCAAATGTAAACTCTTCAAATGGATGAATTGGCTATATCTCTCGCTCCATTGCCATTTTGAGGCCTCTTTTTCTTGGTATTTTTGTGTGTGTTTCAACCTCCATATCCTGCATTTGGTCAAAAAAAAAAAATTTCTTTTCTTTACCTCTGTTTGCCTCCATGTATGATTTTTACTTTCTTTGTAGGAGCTGATTAATTTTCAATTGAAAATTTTCATGCTGAAGGAAAGTAATTTGGGATTTTGGGAAATGGAGAAGGCCTCTTTCAACTCTGCAATTTATTTATCTTTCTCTTTGATGATTTCTTCAGTGGATCTGAACTCCTCATGCTCTAATACCTCAGGATTTAATGACATTGACTCGTCATGCTGATGCAAGAGAGGCTTCTCCTCTATCTGACATTGCTCATCATGGGTGCCAAGTGTAAGAAAACTCCTGGTAGACTTAGGCAAAAAAACTTATCTCTTCCCTCTCTCATATGTGTGAGAAAATGCCACAAACCTAGGACATCTAAAAGCTGAATAGGCATGCTAGAAGAGCCAATCTCCTTTGGCTATGATGATGATGTGGTAGGCAAGACAAAAATCATTGCTGCCAATCTCTCCAAGAAGACTTCCCATGTCATGTTTATAGAGGTCAAGTGATGCAACACAATGAGATTGATTAGGCCATGATGAAAGATACTAGTATGATGATCTTCCCTTATACTTTGAACCTTCTCAGCCATCTTAATTAAGCTCCTGTAGAAATAATGAGGCAAATAAAGTGTTTTGACTCTGGTAAAATGCATCAGAAGCCTGATGTGGTACTTATATAGCCTAGATAATCTTCCTTCACATGTAAAGTACTTCATTATGAAGATCATTAGAGGAGAATACTCGTTTTTGAGATTTCTAAAAGGAAAAAGAAATTCTAGATCATCTCTTGCATGAAGCTTTAGGAACTGCTTGTAGTTTTCAATGTCTAGGTCCATACCCTTGAACCACTACTCTCCATGAGAGGGGATACTTGTAGCTGAAGAAATTAGGCCAGATGATAAGTTGATATCCATACCTGCAAGAGTGACCTTTCCCTAATTGTAGCTGGTCGCAAAAAGCCTGGACAACTAAATATGATACCCCCCTTCCCTAAGACTTTCACAAAATGTTAAACACTGAGTTCTTTGAAAGCACCTTCTGGACAATGGAGAAGAATTAATCTCCTGCATGGTGAATGGCTCAAGAATGAGATGTTTCCCTCCTTTGAATCTATTATTGTCACTTTCCATGATGTTTTCACTTATATGGAGGCTAAATCAAAGGATAGATGACAATCTTTGAAAGTTTGCAGGGTTCCTGGCTTCAAAACACCGAAAGTTTTCACCTTGCAAAAGCGTAACACTATGGTTTTCTCTACCTCCCAGAATTGTAACATTATGGTTTTATTCCCACAAAAACGTAACAACATGTTGTATTCACACAGAAGCGTAACACTAGCCATTGTGATGCACATGAGTGTAAAAACTGCGTTACGATACACCACAAGAGCGTAACAACAAGTTTTTAAAAACCACAAGAGCATAACAACTGCATTCTCTACACCACAGGATCATAACACAAGTATTATCTACACAATAGGAGTGTAACACAAGTGTTCTTTGAGGGTTGTAAGAGAGTTTTGAGAGCATGGAGGGGTAAGTGGAGTATATAAATGTTGCTCTCACACATGAAACGGTAAATAATGAATAAATGAAGTTTTCTTTGCTTTTTATGAGCTGAAAATAAACCTTTTACCTTTTCCCATGACATTTACCATGGCATTTTAACCTTTTTACACTTGAAAAGTGACATGCTGCTCCTTTAAGTGAGATGAAGAGGATAAAACCAACCTTCTTATTCTTTGACATTTGAGGTGACTTTATAAACCCTTGATGAGACATCAAGACAAAATTTTCTTTTTTTCATGGGGATAGTGAGACTGCTTCTCTTTAAAACTTTGAAATCTTTTCACGCCTTTGAACTTTCACATTAGATAATGACTGTTTTCAAAACCAGATAAGATGTATTTGAAGCTTGAAGTGTGTCTCTTTGCATTTTACTAGGACATTAGGTCAAAATGACCTCCCTTGGAGCTTTGACAGTCAATAATGACTTTTTTGTCTTTTAAATGAAGCAGTGAGATAGAATTATTCAATTTTTCATGAAATAGTGAGACAAAGACGAGATGTTTTGAACTTTTTAGAACTTGAGCATATGAAACAAGAGAAGTGACTTTATTTTAACTTCATAAACATGCTAGCTCCTTAATTAGGGTTTTATGAATGGAATGGAGGGTTGTTGCCTTATGTTCAATGAAAATTTGAATATTTTTCCAAAGGCAGGGTTGACCCTAGACTTGACCTATATGAGATAGAATGACCTAACCCTAAACCTCTTCAGTGATGATGATGGATATGGTGACATTGAAACTGATGATGGCGATGAACTTGAAAATGGTGATGATAAATGAAATGAAGGAGCAACATACATGGTTTAGATCTCTTCAATGACTAAATTATTTTTGAGAACTGGCTCGAAAAAGTAAAAAAATTGACCTAAGAATTAAGGGAAAACAACTGAAAGAATAATTTGATCACTGACATACCTGGGCTAACATTGGCTCGAGCTGGGGATGGAAGCTCCTTCAGGAGGTGTCAATAACACTGTAGATCAGGTAGCCTTACCATTGGGTGATGGAGTCAAACTGGACTTTGAAAATTTTTGACAAACTGGAAATGATGAACTAATTCTAGAAATGACTTTGACTAAAAAAAACTGACTTGACTCTGACTTGACAACTAATTGATTTTTTTTTTTTACATTTTGAAAGAAGACATGATTTGTATGTAGAATTATCATGGGCTTCTCGTCAGACTTCAAAATTTTGCAACAAATTCCTTATTTAATGGGACATCAAATTTAAAATGATATGTACAATGACAATGATTTTCTTCTTCAATGATCAATTTAGATAGTGTTTGAGGAACCTACCATTTATTGGTCCTCCCAACACTTCTTTCCCTTCAATATCCTCTAGTAAAAATTCTTTGTTTCCTCTGAATGCAATGATCTTGTAAGGTCCTTTCCATAAATTGTCAAAATTTCCATGCTTACTCTTGTCTTCATTCCGGGCATCCCAGCGAAGAACAACATCCCCAAGCTTGAAATCATCTGCTTTGGTTTTCCTATAATAAATATTTTTTATTTTTTCAAGAAAATTTGAAGTATGTTTGAAGACTTCATCTCTTGACTGTTGTAGATGGATCATTTGGCTTATTCTTCGCTGAATGTCATTAGGCTCATTGCCAATATCTTGCAGAATTTTCATCACCAGTACAACTAGAGAATAAGGGAACACCTTGTCAACACCATACACTAGCTGGAAGGGTGACGTGCTGATTGATCTCTTCGTGCTAACTCTCTATGCCCATAGATCATTGGTGATTTTTTTAGGCCAATTCCTCGTGTTTTTTTATAACATATTTTTGATTATGTTAACCAAATATTTATTTGACAATTTAGTAAGCCCATTTCCCTGAGGATTATGATGTTGAATGACCAAGCCTAATGTGATGCTTGTCACAAAAGTCAATCATATTCTTGGACTTGAAGGCAGCTGCATTTTCAGTGATCCTCTTGTGTGGACAGCCAAAACGAGACAAAATATTATTCTCAAGAAACTTAATGATAACAATATTGATATCTTTCCTCGTGGGGATGGATTCAATCCATTTGGTGAAATAATATGTGGCAGTGAGTATTCATTTGTGCTGATATGACGATGGAGGATGAATCTTGCGAATGAAGTCAAGTCACCACTGCTGGAATGCCGCTTGCACTTCAATTTGTTTTAGAGGTAAGGGAAATAGCTTACTCTTTCCCTGAAATACTTGAAATTCATGACAACTCATGACGGTTTTATAAACATCATAAAATAATATTAGCCAATAGAAGCCCACCCTCAAGATATTATTAGCTGTATTCTTCCAATAAAGATGATCTCCACAATCACCTTTATGAAAATCTGTCATGATTTTTTCAACTTCTCCTTCAACCAAACAATTCAACAATACTCCACCTGGATCTTTCCAATATAAGACACCATTAAGAATGAAGTACTTGGGATATTTTAATTTTAAATATCTAGTTTTACTACTTGGAAAGCTAGGAGGAGGATTCAAATGTTGCAAAACATGTACTATATTAGCATACCAAGGCGATAGAGAGAAAATTTCAGCTACCTCAAGTAATGTTTCAACATTTTGTTCTTCACATAATGCAACAATAAAATTGATATCCAAGGCATGAAGATTTGAATTCTCCATGAGCTTCACCAGGCCTTGTCCTTTGATCAGCTTTGTGGGCTTGATCACCAAGTCATACTCTAACATGGCAGGGATCCATTAACCTCACCTCCCTTAAGAATCATTCTATGTAAGCACATCTTTGACAACAATGTTTGGAACATATGCAATGACATGAGAATGTAGAATGTAGACTCAGAAATCCTTCAATGCTTTGACTAACTCCAAGGTCTGTTTCCCAATGATGTTGTACTTAAGGCTGCATCTGTTATGGTTCTATTGAAGAAGACGACAGGATACTCTGTGTTCTGATTTTTATTTTTTATGAGGATAACAACAGGAGTATGATCAGAGGAAAATTAAAAAATGATAAAATCAAGTGTATAATCCAGACTAATAAGGATAGGAGCACGAGATAAAGCCAAATTAACTTGATTGAATGATTTCTTCACCTCTTCATACCACTTTACTTCAATATATTTCTTTAGCATGTCAGTAATCTGCCTTAAGTGTTGAGCAAGATTGGGAACAAACCTTCTCAAAAAATTGATTTTTCCATTGAATGACTGGATTTCCTTTTTTTTCCTAGGATAGTCTAAGGTATGAATTGCTTCAATCCTTGAAGGATCTATCCTAATTCCATATTTTGATATGATATGGCCCAACATTTTACCTTCCTCCATAGCGAAAAGACTCTTCTTTGGGTTCAACAATATGCCAAACTTTCTACATCTCTGGAAAATTGTTTTCAAGTGTTGCAAGTGTTGCTCATATATTTTGGAAAAAATAGTGATATAGTCAAGATAAATGAAAAAAAATACATCATTTTCATTGGCGAAAGCAATGTCCATTTCTCGTTGAAAAGTAGCCCCTGCATTCTTCAATCCGAAAGGCATTTTTGCGTACATGAAGGTACCACAAGGTGTTGTGAAAGCTATATTTTCTTGATAATATAGATGCACAAGAATATGATTATAGTCAGAGTATCCTTCCAATAATGAAAGTCTATAAGATCCAACTACCCTTTGCACAATATGATCCATCTTTGGTAGTGGGTAATTGTACTTCAATGACACTTTTTTTAGATTTTTGAAATCAATGCACAAGCAAATCTCTCCTGTTTTCTTCCTTACTGGCACTATATTAGACATCTAATTTGAAAAGCAAAGAGGCAAAATGATACCAATAGTGAATAATCTATTTACCTCCTTCTAGATAGAGGGCATCGACTTGGGATTCATTCTTCTTAGCTTCTGACGGAAAGGTTTCTGATTCGGCTTCAAGGGAATGGTATGCTGAATTATGATCTTATCATAGAATTTAAAATCAGAATATTCCCAAGAAAATACATTTGCAAATTGAGACTGAAGAGATACATATTTACCTTTCATTTCCACACTCAAATATTTTGAAATTTTTACCATTTTTGGCTTTTCTAGATTGCCAAGATTGAAATCTTCCACTCCCACTTATGTTGGAAAAATAGTTGGTTTGTGTGCAACATAATATTGATCAAAAAGCTCTTTCAAAAGTACCAATCCTCTTTGAATGGAGTTATCTTTCAGCTGAAGCACTTGCATCTCTACTGCATGGATTTCTTGGTCATCTTCATAGCACTGGTTGTCCATTTGAGAATTTACAAACTCCTCTTCTATTTGAAAGAAGTTGTTGATCTATTTATCATCTTGAATGAATTTCCAATACTGAAAATTATCTATGACAACATGGAAATGTTTTACATTTATCTCTGTTAACACCTAATCCTATGGGTTGGGTGTGGATATGTAATATTGTATAATAAATAATATTAGGAAATAAGGAAGGCCAAGAGTCATTGGGAGATGAATCCCAATAGCCTCACCTCCATGTATAAATGCATGTACATTCTTCAGCTAATACACATTTTGATTTGAGGAGTTACCTCCTGGTTTGACATGGTATCAGAGCCAGCCCCACTATTGGCATTTTTGCCTGTGGTGTAACTCCCTCATTCCTTTGCTTAATCAGTTTTTCTGTATAGTTTTGCTGCTCCATTAAATTGATGCTATATACTATTATTCTACATTTTTTTTTTATCTCTTCACAGCTCTGACATTTGCAGCTCCTGCAGCTCCTGAAGATTCTGCAATTCTACAGTTCCTAAAATACTGCAAATTGTAGCCCCTACACACATCTACAAATTCGGTTATTAAAGTCCTGCAATTTCAAAATCTCACCTACCCAACGCCCCTCACACTTCCCTCACGCGCTATCTGTTACCTACTCTCCCTAAAATATGCCTTCCCTCTTTCTCACTCACCCTCTTTGCACAACACTCACCATTCTCCCTCACTCCCTCACGGCCTGCTCCCCTCACCTCACAATATTGCACACTTGCTCGCCCTGCCCTCCATACAGTCCCTCTCTTAGTCACCGCCATCCCCTCTCATCTCTACGAGTGCTCACACAACACCCTCGAGCCCTGCTACATTCCAACTACAGCAGTGGCCTCACGACCCTCCTACCTGCAGACCCGACTCCAATAACTCCACGCTGTCTGCACTACCACATCACTACACATACGCTGTTCATTCCTCTCCACGCTGTTTTAACTCCATAATACGCTGTCACTTGGAGCCTGGTATACTGCATCGAATACCACTCCACCACCAGATACCGCCATTCCCTTGCGCCTGTGGCCTGGCTCATCTGCATATTAATACGCTGTCCATTGTTCTATATTATCATTGTTCCACATGATACGCTGTCATTTACAATACACTGTGTTTTATATTCATTTATAACACTCCACCATATGTATACAGTCCGCTCCATTTATAATACGCCCTCCACATTTTGTCAGATTAAAACGCCGCCCCATCCAGCTACTGCATATTCCACTGTTTAATATATTACAGTGCTCTATCATATGTCCGCTCCGTTCGCTCTGTCATATGTTCAATACGTATGCTGTCATATAATATTTACAACACCACTGTTCGCCCTTTCAAATAATACCACCCTTCCATAACTTCAAAATCGCCTCTCCTTTGTCATATTTAATACCATTTCATTTTTACCATCGACCCCTCCACATACTCAATACCACCCCATTCATACATTCATAATACCACCTCCCATTCAATACAAATTTCATATAAATTTTTTCAACAAACAAAAAAAAATACATATATTTTTTTGTGTGCAGAATTCAGTGTATTTTTAGCAAGAGTTTTTGTCCCCTTTAAATTGAGCAAATTTCCAGAATTGAAGATTTTCTAGTAGAATTTTTTTTTCCTCTTCAAAAGAAATTTTTTTCCGGCAAACTAATGCATTCTCTCATCTCTATTGTTGGGGTGGTTCTCTCTGGAAAAGAGAACTATCTTGAATGGTCTCGGAATATTAAACACACACTCATTTTTAATGAGTTGTGGAAAGGAATTTGTGAAGGACAAGAAGGAAATCCACCAGCAAAGCCCACTTCAGACAAAGAGCTCGCCATTTGGGAAAACAAGAACTGCAAGGCCTATGCCTTGATTGCAGCTTCCGTAAATGAAGAGGTGAGTCGCCATATTTCATCATTCTCAAATGCCTATGATGCCTTGAGCAAGCTAAAAGAACTCTATGAATCACATTCAGAATTAGAAAATGTTCAATTGACGATTAAGCTGTTCAGTATTGAAATGAAGAATGATGATCCCCTTGCCTTACCTTCAGAAGTTAGATCGATCATGCATGATATTGATAGCACTGGTGTAAAAATGGACATACATCTCATAGCATATGTTAAGGCATTATATCCGACTTACTCACATTATCTTGAGTCTTTGCAAGCAAGTGGGAACCTTGAGCATATCACCTTTGATACACTTGAGAAAAAGTTTGCAGAAAGAGAGAAAGCTTTCGGGAAGATGACAGTCCCTTCGTCTTCCGAAGAGGCTGCATACTTGGCACATAGAGAAAAGAGTCATGCTCTAGATTCATCCAGAGGAAGAGGTGGCAGAAGAGGAAGAGGAAGAAGAAACTTCACAGAAAGCGGGGGCAGACAAGCTGACAAATCCAATCTTCATTGCACACGTTGCAATAGAGATGGACATGATGCATCCAAATGCAGAACACCATGGGAGAAAATTGAGCAGCAAAGAAATCAAGACAAAGGTAAAACTAATGACAAAGACAAAGGTAAAGCACCTAAATCCGCTCATTATGTTCTAGCACATTGTAACAATGGAGTAACTGAAGACTTGTTTGATGTTTCATTTACTTCATGGAGAGATGATTGGTTGCTAGATTCGGGAGCAACATGTCACATGACATTTAGAAAAGATTTTTTTGAAGAATTCACTGACAAAGTTGATGGAGCAGTATATTTCGCAGATAAATCCAAACTCAAGCCATCAGGGCTTGGCACAGTCAGGCTTAAACTGCCTGGTCTTCCAGATCATATCCTACATGAGGTTCTATACCTCCCTGAGTTGAGGAGAAACTTGCTATCCTTGGTCCAAATCCGCCAGCAAGGACACTCCATTCACTTGTTTGATGGCAAGGCAGAGGTCAGAAAAGCATCAGATCACTCACTTGTCATGGAGAGAATAGAAGAAGGGAGACTCTTGAAGCTGAAAGGTTCATCTGCTCATGCTCAAAACTTTGCATTCAGTTCACATCATGATGAAGGTACATTCCCATCAAGTCTTTTATGGCATGCTAGATTTGGACACTTAAAATATGAAAGCCTTCGTTTGTTGAAGAAAATGGTGTTAATGGACTGCCTACAATTCCTAGAAAACCTAAGGAATGTGATGCTTGTATTCTAGGAAAGCATAGCAAACAGCCATTTCATGATTCAAACTCCAGAGCACATAGAAAACTTGAGCTTGTTCATTCAGATTTATGTGGCCCTATGCCTATTGCTTTTGCAAATGGAAATAAATACATGATGACATTTATTGATGACTACACCAGAATGTGTTGGATTTACTTATTGAAGAACAAGTCTGATGCTTTTCAAACATTCAAGAATTTTCATGCATGGATTGAAAATGATGCACAAA
The DNA here is from genome assembly GCA_034641835.2 of Pinus albicaulis. NCBI lineage: Eukaryota > Viridiplantae > Streptophyta > Pinopsida > Pinales > Pinaceae > Pinus > Pinus albicaulis. The sequence goes on from CM076578.1 coordinate 1,028,246,234, forward strand.
CACATATTGGCTCTCTACGCAATAATAATGGAAAATAATACACTTCAAACGAATTTGAAAATTATCTTCGCTAACATGGAATCACACATCAAACAATTGTGCCATATAATCCCCAACAGAACGGTGTAGCTGAAAGAATGAACAGAACTATTTTAAATATGGTCCGCTCCATGTTATTTTTCAAGAATGTAAAATTGATGTTTTGGGATGATGCAGTTCTATGTGATGTTTACATAAAGAATAGGTGTCCTTCAAGTTGAATTAGAAAAAAAACTCCTTTTGAAATGTGGCATGGCCACATTCCTTCGGTAAAGCATTTCAGGGTATTTGGGTCCACCTGTTATGCCTTGATACCCAAGGGTCAAAGGAACAAACTTGGTGCTAGAAGTTGAAAATGTATCTTCTTTGGGTACTCCAATACCTCTAAAGGATATCGTCTCTATGATGAAGCAAATACGAAGTTTGTGATAGCAAGAGATGTCATATTCCTTGAATCTTCCAAGAGTGACAAGGTTTTTGAGCGGCAACTTGATCGCGTGGATAGATTCACACATGCAAAGTCTTTCCAAGAATTTGATAATCAGATTCCACATCTTGAAGGGGGGAATCCGATATTGAATCAAACTGTGGAATCATGTCCTGAAGCACTCTCTCCCCCACATGAAGAAACAACCACGGATGACACATTGGATGATGTGATTGACAGAATTGGGAGATTGAATCTTGAATCAATCCCAACTCAGTCAAATGACCAGCTTGGGCCATCTCAGAAAGGTCCTCCCAAATGGCTGACAAAGACACTGGAGAATGTTCATCTTGATGAGGTTGGAAAAATAGGAACAAGAAGTTCCACTCAACAAATCGAAGGTGATGTAGATAATTATGATTCTCCTGTTGATATGGATATTGCTTATAACTGTGAATTGAGTTTGTCTACAGATCATGAACCAACTTCCTTCAAAGAAGCCGCTTCTCATGATGAATGGAAAGAAGCGATGCAGAAGGAGTATGATGCCTTGATAAAGAATGGCACTTGGAAGGTGGTTGATCCACCTTTGGGAACGAAACCAATTGGCTGTAAGTGGGTCTACAAGAACAAGTACAAAGCAGACGGCTCACTTGACAAGCACAAGGCCAGGCTTGTGGCAAAAGGTTTTGCACAAAAAGAAGGAATCGATTATGAAGAAACTTTTGCTCCCACAGCAAAATGGACCACCATCCGGACTCTCTTTGCCTTAGCAGCTCAGAATGGATGGAAAGTCCATCAGATGGATGTAAAAACAACCTTCTTGAATGGAGATCTAAAGGAGAAAGTTTATATGTCCCGGCCAGAAGGATTTGTGATAAAGGGTCAAGAACACAAAGTTTGCAAACTTGTAAAATCCTTGTATGGCCTCAAGCAAGCACCACGAGCCTGGTATGAGAAATTGACCGAGCATCTTCTGAAACTTGATTTCAAACATTTTGATCTTGATGATGCAACTTTGTTTGTTAAGAAAGTTGGAAAAATAGTTGTATATCTTGTGGTATATGTAGATGATCTTTTGATAACAAGGAACAATGAGAGCTATATTGCATCCATGAAGAAAGAATTGAAGAAAGGTTTTGAAATGACTGATTTGGGTCATGTTCATTACTATCTGGGTATTGAAGTAATTCAACATCCTAAATTTGTATTTCTTTCTCAAAAGAAGCACATTGGAGATCTCTTGAACAAATTTGGCATGGATGACTGTAAACCCTTAAGCACTCCAATGGAACAAAACTTGAAGCTCACATCTATTGAAGGGAAGGAATTTGAGGATGCAACTAAGTATAGACAGCTTGTAGGAAGTCTTATCTATCTGACCACCACCAGACCTGACATCTCATTTGCTGTTGGAATCCTCTCAATGTTCATGCAAAAACCTTGTGAAGGACATTGGTCTGCTGCAAAAAGAGTGCTAAGGTACTTGAAGGGGACTCAAGACTTTGGACTCAAATATACATAGGTAGGCGACTTCAACTTGACCGGATACTCTGATTCATACTTTGATGGTGACAAAGAAACAGGGGTGTCTACTACAGGTTACACCATGAGTCTTGGATCAGGAGCTGTCTCATGGAGATCACGCAAACAGTCAGTTCCAGCAGATTCCACGATCGAGGCTAAATATGTGGCAGCAGCTGAAGCAACAAAGGAAATTGTGTGGCTCCGGAAAATCCCGGAAGATTTGCAGATGAAACAAATGTATTCCACACCACTCATGATCGACAACACTTCTGCAATAAAGTTGGCCAAGAACCCAAAGTTCCATGATCGAACAAAGCACATCAATACAAAATACCATCTAATTCGACATCATGTTCAAGCCAAAACCATCCATCTACATCATTGTTCCACAAATGAGAAAACTGCTGATATCTTCACCAAAGCACTTGGAAGAGAAAAGTTTGAAAAGTTTAGATCGATGCTTGGGCACACAAACATCCCTTCGGATTAAAGGGGGGAATTTTGACACCTAATCCTATGGGATGGGTGTGACTATTTAATTTTGTATAATAAATAATATTAGGAAATAAGGAAGGCCAAGAGTCATTGGGAGATGAATCCCAATAGCCTCACCTCCATGTATAAATGCATGTACATTCTTCAGCTAATACACATTCTGATTTGAGGAGTTACCTCCTGGTTTGACAATCTCATACTTCTTATTAGGATACAATGGAATTTTGAACATGCTGGCCAAAGTAGCTAGAGAATCAACAATAAAATTGTTGTCTCTTGGAATCATAGATAAAGTGTACTCAGAAAATGTCTAGCACTGCATTTCGGTAAGCTCGCATCCTTGAATGATTGGCCTAGTATTCCACTTTGAATTGAATTATTACTAAAATGGAGTCACCATATACATAAATCTTCTTTGCACCCAACTTCTTGAGAATTTTCAAACTGGCTATCAAAGCCTCATACTCAGCTTCATTGTTTAAAAATTCTAAGGCTAGCTTGTAGGAGGACATTCGAACATTGGGAGGAATGTTTAATGACTGATTTACAGGGCTATGAATCCACACTCCAATTCTAGCCCCTTATTTTCCCAAAGCTCCATCGAAGTCCATAGTCCAAAAACTACTTTCTTCATTTGGAAAATGCAAATCAGATGGATGAACTTTGCTTGCTACTTGAGAGACCTCTTCTATTCCAAAAAATTCTGATTCTTTCATTGAGCCATCAATTTTTTGAGGTGGCGCACTTGGTTCCAAACCATTTGGAAATTTTTTACAAATTTCTTCATTTTCCAATTCTAAAACAGAATTTGAAAATTCAGAATTTTCTGCAATTTATTCAATCAAAAATTCGGAAGATGCTGAACATTCATAATTGATCAAGATAAAGGATTCTAAATATATATGAAAAACATGTATAGGATGGTTATTTTGCTTTTCTCGGCTGCTGATCATGTACTTCATCTTACTTTCCCGATATTTTTTCCTAAGTTGTCCAAAGACGGGAATGGTAACATAATAAAAATCAAGTTGTAAGGTACCTCTAAGCTTCACTCCCCATGACCGAGAAAGTAGCATTCCATATCTGGTCGGAATATTAGCCACAAAAAATATCCATGAGGACATTCTTGGTTGGGATTTTCTCCAATGACACCACTATGTCCTTGATGAGGCCAAGACATTTTACCCTCCCTGAATCAAATGATTAAAGATCATGATAAGGTCTTGTGGTGTATAGTCCTAATTTGTCCATAATGGACTTGGGAATGAGGATGTGAGAGGATCTGGAATCAAGCATGGCATTATGGAGGATAAATTCATGGATTTTGAGGCTTAGATAAAATGGAGGGACTTCACTATCTTCTAAATCGCCATCAACAATAGGACCAAAAGAAGCTCAGGATGAGCATCTCTCACATTAACCATGTTTGACATTTGATCAAATCTAAGCAAATTATCAACTTGAACTTTGTATTGATCATTATTAAATATTTCAGTTAAAGGAATGGAGAATTTCAACTTGGAAATTTCATTTTCAAGAGAAAAAAGAGCAGAATGTTTTTCTACCTTTTTCAATGGTGCATCTTTCTTCTCGGGCTAATATTTTTGTGAAGACTCTTTTGTCCTCTTTCTTGGACTTCTTTATCTTTCCTTTGACTACTTGAAGAAGCTTCGTTGAATTTAACATGATTAGCAACAATAGGTCCCTTGTCTTTACTTTGATTCAGGGCAACAACTTCTTTGGGATGAGAATCTACTTGAGCATTATGTTTTTTATGATTGGAGGTTATAGGAACATTTCTATTCCTCAAGCTATCTTGTCTCTGCACTGGAGAAAGAAAATTCTGATATCCCATTTGATAATATTCCACACGCATTGATAATATGTCATCATTTGACAATACAAATTTTTGATCATCAGGTGCACAAAGTTTTGAAGAGAATTGATCTTCTTTAATGAGGAAAATAGGCTGCTGATTTTCCTCAAATAAATTGTTCTTGCCAAAAATTTATTATTCATCATCTTCATCAGGGCCTTCAGTATAATTCTGCTGAAATGGAGTGTGAATTTTCTGTTGAATTTGTGGATCCTGACCCCTCTGTTCCCTTTGCTTGATCATGTATTGAGGCTACTGATTTTGACCCCTGAAATTGGGAGTTCTAATGGAGGGTTTAGCTTGTCGATCATCAATGGAAATTTTATCCATAATCTTCTCCATGGTCTTGATCAAGATGTTTGGTTTGCCATTATATGAAGTGGATGTTTCTTCTTTGATAGTGACTCTTGATTCCATCTTGATTTTAGACTTCCTGATGATCAAATTGGCTTCCACGCTCACTGTGTTTATCTACATTTATTCAATATTTGATGAGTCTCTTTCCCTCAACTGATAGGCCATGTTGGGATCAAAACCATCATGATAATGAAGTAAAGAAAGGCCTGGAGGAGGCTTAATATTATTAGGAATTGAATCATATATTTTGTTGAATCTAGCTGTAAAGTCTTGGATAGACTCATTGGGATTCCTTTTCAAGGCATTATACTCAGTTAATATCTGAAATGAATTTTTCTTCTTTTCCCATTTCTCCATAAAAAAATTAATCATCTTTTTTGAGGTACCTATTGAACCATTTGTGAGTGAGCGAAACCATTTCTTTACCTCTGCAGAGAAACTCTATACAATGATGCACATCTTGGCATCGTCATTGTCGATCGCTTCAAGATCTATGAAGTCAATTACTTTGGAAACATGATGATAAACTATAACCTATGATGTTACATCGAAAAGAGGAAGCCTCTGACCATAATTTTGAGGTAGTTGAGTGAGCTGAAGTTGTAGGATCAACGGAGTAAATCTGGCCATGAATAATGGAGGAGGTGGTGGAGGTGCTGATGGAGTGAAAACCTGTAGAGGTAATGACAAAATGAAAGGAGGAATTTGTGATGTAGCTATATAAGAAGGTGAAATGATAGGTGGAGCAAAAATCTACTGCTGATACTGAAAATAGGCATTCTCTTAAGTTTCTTGAAAATTTTCTACCAGGCCCTTGAGTTTATGAAAATTAGACCAAACTTCACTATCGACTTCAGACTCAAAAGATTCAGAAAATGGTGCAAAGGACTCGAAATCGAAAGGATAAAAGGTGGCTTCTGAAAGAAAATTTTTAGACTTAGTTCTAAACAAAGGTTTTCCAGATTGTGGACTATAGACCAAATCTTCTGGAACAAATCTCGTAGGTAGATAATTTGATTTGACAAGTGGAGGAATAGCTCTTCCAAACTTCTGAGACTTAGTTTTATGTTTTCTAAAAATACTCTCAAGATCATACACAATTGGTGGGGGATTTGGGTCTGGATTTGACTTGGTATATCTTTTAGGAGCCAGCTTAAGATAGGAATTTTGGACTTTGGCTCAGATTTTAGAATTAAACCTATTTTGAATGCTAGAGCTTGTCACCTACAAGTCTAAATTTCACAGGATTAAAGAAATACTCCCAGGTAATGTTTAGCAATCAATCCCCAACAAGGGTGCCAATAATATTATCACTCTCCCCAACTTCCTAAGGCTGACAGTGGGATTGGATTAAGGTAAACACATACCAAACGTTAGGTCAGGTAGCTAGCCCTAACTAGACCAGAGAGGGCTCTCTCTTTGTCACTTTAAAAAATCAAATGAAAGGTTGAGTATCATAATATTTTAGGCTATATATGTAAGCTTAAATAAGTAAAATTTGTTTGATATTTTGAATGTTGGATAGGAAAGTTAGTGAATAGACTGTAAATGAGTTTTTTAGGTTTGAACTTCGAGGTGAACCTGCAGAGTGTATGTGATGAAATATAGGTATTTTGGAAACATATTAATAATTCATTGAGTATAGGATGAATATGGATTAGAGTTTGAATGAAAACTGAGGTGAATTAATTCAATTTAAGAAGCAAATAAACATAATATGGAGAATCTTGTCTAAAACAGAGCATGCATAAACATGAATTATTCTCTTAAACTTACAAGATAGAAATATATGAATAATTAGACATGGTATTAAGCATAATATAATAATAAAACATGAGAAACACATATGTTCCAAAGTATACCACAAATATCTCAACACAATTCCTGCAAATCTGTCTCTGATTTCATTCCACAAGATGGTTACAAGAGATCCACTTCAAAATATGAGACTATACAACCCAAAAAAAGAAAAAATAGAGTCTAACTATAGAAAATATAGAATACGACACCTCAATAGGTCGAAATCCCATCCAAAATGGATCATAAATGAAAATATGAGTCATTTCCTAGTTTCTAGGGAGGTTAGAAACTATTCCCTGAATTTTAGCTATAAACTAGGAGTGCTTTTCTATTACATTGATTACAAATTACTTCATGATAAGAAGCCAAAAACAACCCAATAAATCTAATGGCAACTCATAGCCTCAAATTTGTGACCATTTCTGATATTGAAAAGTGTCCCGAGGGAATCCAATGCTGATCTGTGACAATTTTGACTGAAGATTTTAAAAACAATTTTCAGAAGCGTAACAGAACTTTGGAGGCATTTTGAGAAGTCCAAATAAACTTGTGAAAAATGGTCAACTATCCCTATGTGTCTAGTTTCTAGAACATCTTGAATTTTTCAAAATGGACCATGAGAAGGCCTTCAAACATTCATTCTCCTAGGGTCACTCAAAAGCATAATAGAGGGTCCAAAAAGGAAGTAGAAACATGAAAAATAGGTGGTTTTTGAGCTTTTTCTCCCAAGCTGCAGCTTGTAATGCCATGAGGGTTCCTTATCTATGATGTGCTAATCAAGATACATCCATCCATGCAAACAAATCACCATTTGGATGCCTCCAAAACCAAAAAGTAATAAGAGCCCTTTACCCTTATGCAATAAGAAATTTCCAGAATTTTGCAAAAAATTATGTAAAATACCAAAATTGCTCAAAATATTTCAAAATTGGTTATTTTACACCTATAAGAGATATGATACATAGCTAATGAAGCTTCCACCAACAAATCCAAGCCATCCTTCTCCTTGAGCTTTACTCTTTAAGCCTCTTTTTCATTTGTTTAAGCCTTATTTGAGAAATGGTATCCATAATACGATAATGAATTGTCATGTGCCTTTGCAACTTGTTATAATTTTTAGCCTTCTTCAATAGCTTCTCCAAATGCTCATTAAATCTTGATAGCCGAAGCTCTCTATCCTCATTGATCTTCATGGCAATGAGCTCTTAAAATGTCAACTATTCAGATTGATGAATTGGTTGTCTCTCTCGCTCTAGTGCCTTTTTGAGGCCTCTATTTCTTGGTATTTTTGTGTGTGTTTCAATATCCGTCTCCTGCATTTGGTCAAAAACAACAATTTTATTGCCTTTGACTCTATTTTCCTCCATGTCTGATTTGTACTTTCTTTGTAGGAGCTAATTAATTTTCAATTAAAATTTTTCATGCTAAAGGAAAGTAATTTGGGATTGGGCATTGGAGAAGGCCTCTTTAAACTCTGCAATTTATTTATCTTTCCCTTTGATTATGTCTTCAACTAATTTTACCTCCTCATGCTTTGATACCTCAGGCTCCAATGACATTGACTCATCATGCTGATGCAAGAGAGGCTGATCCTCTATTTGACATTGCTCATCATGGGTGCCAAGTGTAAGAAAAATCCTGGTAGAATTAGGAAAAAAAACTTATCTCTTCCCTCTCTCATATGTGTGAGAAAATCACACAACCCTAGGGACATATTAAAGCTAAATATTCATGTTAGAAGAGCCAATATCCATTGGCTATTGTGATGATGTAATAGGAAAGACAGAAAGTGCTGCTAACAATATCTCCAAGAAGTCTTCCCATGTCATGTTTATGGAGGACAAGTGATGCAACACAATGAGCTTGATTAGGCCATGATGAAAGAGACTAGTATGATGATCTTCCCTTTTTCTCTGAACCTTCTCAACCGTCTTAATCAATATCCTGTATAAATAATGAGGCATATCCAGTGTTTTGACTTTGGTAAAATGCATAAAAATCTTGATGTGATACGTATATAGCCTGGAGAATATTCCTTCACATGTAAAGTACTTCATTATGAACATCATCAGAGGAGCATACTTGTTTTTTAGATTTCTGAAAGGAAAAAGAAATTTTGAATCATCTCTAGCATGAGGCTTTAGGAACTTCCTGTATTTTTCAATGTCTAGGTCCATACCCTTGAACCACTGCTCTCCATGAGAGGGGATACCTGTAGCTGAAGAAATTAGGTCAGATGATAAGCTGATCTCCATACCTACAAGAGTCCTTTCCCATATTGTGTCTAGTTGCAAAAAGGCTGGACAACTGAAGATGATACCCCCCTTCCATAAGCCTTTCACAAAATTTTAAACACTGAGTTCTTTGAAAGCACCTTCTGGCTAATGGCGAAGCATTAATCTCGTGCATGGTGAATGGCTCAAGCCTGAGGTGGCACCCTACTTTTAATAACGTCTTGTCACTTTTGATGGTGTTTTTCACTTGTATTGAGGCTACAACAAAGGATAGATGACAAGATTTGAAAGTTTGTATGGTTTCGAGATTCAAAAAAACATAATTTTTCACCTTGCAGAAGCGTAACACTGTGGTTTTATGTACCTCCTAGAAGAGTAACACTATGGTTTTATTCCCACAGAAATGTAACAATGGGTGGTATTCACACAGAAGCGTAACAATGACCCTTGTAATGCACACGAGCTTAACAACTACGTTACGATACACCACAGGAGAAAAGTTGTTAAAGACCACAAGAGCGTAAAAACTGCATTATCTACACCACAGGAGCGTAACACAAGTATTATCTACACCACATGAGCGTAACAAAATTCTTCTCTACACTACATGAGCATAACAAAAGTGTTATTTGAGGGTTGTAAGATAATTTTGAGAGCATGGAGGGGTAAGTGAAGTAGAGAAATGTTGCTCTCACACATGAAAGGGTAAATAATGAATAAATGAAGTTTTCTTTGATTTTTATAAGCTGAAATTGACCCCTATACCTTTTCCCAAGACATTTACCATGACCTTTTAACCTTTTTACACTTGAAAAGTGACGTGCTGCTCCTTTATGTGAGATGAAGAAGAAAAAACCAACCTTCTTGTTCTTTGACATTTGAGGTGACTTTATATATCCTTGATGAGACATCAAGACACAATTTGCTTCTTTTTCATGGGAATAGTGAGACTACTTCTCTATAAAACTTTGAAATCTTTTCACACCTTTGAACTTTCACATTGGATAATGCCTGTTTTCAAAACCAGATAAGATGTCTTTGAAGCTTGAAATGAATCTCTTTTCATTTATCTAGGACAATAGGTCAAAATGACCTCAATGGATCTCTTACAGTCAATGATGACTTTTTGGTCTTTTAAATGAGGCAGTGAGACAAAATACTTCAATTTTTCATGAAATAGTGAGACAAAGATGAGATGTTTTGAACTTTTTAGAACTTTAGCCTATGAAATAAGAGAAGTGGATTTATTTTAACTTCATAAACATGATAGCTCCTTCGTTAGGGTTTTATGTATGGAATGGAGGGTTGCTGCCTTATATTCAGTGAAAATTTGAATAATTTTCCAAAAGTAGGATTGACCCTAGACTTGACCTATATGAGATAGAATAACCTTACTCTAGACCTCTTAAGTGATGATGATGGAGATGGTGACCTTGAAATTGATGATGGCGATGACCTTGACAGTGGTGATGATAAATTAATGAAGGAGCAACATACATGGTTTATACCTCTTCAACGACCAAAATTATTTCTGAGAACTGGTTTGAAAAAGTAAAAATTTTGACCTATGAATTAATGGAAAACAACTGAAAGAGTCATTTGATCACTGCCATACCTGGGCTAACAATATCTATGGATTTTCTATCATAAATCAATTGTCACTTGGACAATTTTGAGGGAAGAATTGATAACACTTATGAGGATACAAAGAGTAATACAATCTTTATCCAATTGATAAATCTCAAACAAAATGGTTCAATGGCAGAACACATTAAGGACTTCCAAAGATTGAATACCAAGGTAACTAATATTCAAGAGAAGCATATGATTGATTTATTCATAGGAAATTTAAAGGATAACATACAACATGAGGTTCACCTTTGGGAACCTAATTCATTGAAAAATGCATTCAGGGTGGCAAGAAAATTTGAAAGCCTAAATTATGGAAACAAGGAGTTCTACATAAATTGACGTATAATTTGACCTAGCCAAAGTTCTTACTCTTCTCTAGTAGTATTGGTGCACAAGAAGTATGGATCATGGAACATGTGTCCAAATTATATAAAGCTTAATAATCTCACTATTAAAGATAAATTTCCAATTATTGTCATTGATGAATTGTTGGATGAATTACATGAAGCAATTTAATTCACCAAGTTGGATCTTCATTCTGGATATCATCAAATTAGACAAAAACAACATTTAGAACTCATGAAGGTCATTATGAATTTTTGGTCATGCCTTTTTTATTTACTAATGAATCTTCCACATTTCAAGGTTTGATGAGTTCCAATTTAAAACCCTTTTTTAGAAAATTAGTGTTAGTATTTTTTGATGATATACTAATCTACACAAATTCTTGGAAAGATCATGTTCAACATGTTGACATGGTGCTTAAATTATCGGAGGATAAATAATTATATGCCAAATTCTCCAAATGTTTCTTTGGGGTACAAGAGGTGGAATATTTGGGTCATATTGTATCTCATGAAGGTGTTAAGGCAAACCATAAAAAAATTAAAGCCATCAAGGAATGGAAAATCTCCACAACTCTAAAGCATCTTCGATGATTTCTTGGGTTGACAGGGTATTATTGAAAGTTTGTTAAGAATTATGGGAAACTAACAACACCTCTAACAACATTACCGAAGAAAGATGATTTTTTTTGGACTCCAAAAACATTAAGGCCTTTGAACATCTTAAAGAGGAAATGTTCCAAGATCCAGTATTAGCTACACCAAAATTCACATTTTTTTGTTTATTGTGGAATGTGATGCCTCAGGAAATGGAATTGGCGTTATTTTAATGCAAGAAGGAAGACCCATTGCTTTTGAAAGTCATCCAATCAAGGGAAAGTATTTACACAAATATATTTATGATAAGGAAATGTTGGAAATACTATCTTCCCTAAAGCAATGGTGCCCTACCTAATGGGAATACACTTCAAGGTAAAATAGATCATGATAGTCTTAAATACCTTTTGGAACAAAGATTATATTCAAAAGAGCAAAAAAAATGGGTCAAAAAAATGTTGGGTGATGACTTTGAAATCATTTATGACAAAGGGAAGTAAAATGTTGTTGCGGATGCAATCTCAAGGAGGGATGAGGATGTGGAAGCATTTATCTATGTCATTTCTATTATCCAACCTAATTGGATAACTGAAGTAAGGGATGAATGGAAGAATGGCGAAGAGATCCCAATACATTTGAAAAATTTATCTGGAAAAATGGTTCATTACGATACAAATATCACTTAAATATATGTAAGAACTCCCAACTAAAATGAAATGTTGTTTAGGAATATAACACCTCTCCTTTAGTATGGCACTCAAGATTTTTAAAAACTTACCATAGGGTTAAGAAGGTTTTTTTTTTGGATTGCCTTAAATATGATATTCAAAAGTTTGTGGTAGAATGTTTGATTTTTTAACAAAACAAAGTTGAGACAATAACCCCAGGCATGTTACAACCTTTAGACATTCCAAGTCAGTGTTGGGATGAGGTCTCGATGGATTTTATCACAAGTTTACCCAAGTCTAAAGGAAAGAGTGTCATGATGGTGGTAGTTGATAAACTTACCAAGTATGCACACTTTTGTGTACTATCTCATCATTTCAAAGGAATTATAGTCGCTACTGCATTTATGGAACTAGTTCAAAACCTACATGGAAACCCAAAGATTATTGTAAGTGACAAAGATCCCATTTTTACTCAAAATTTTCTAGATAACTCAAAATTTTTACTCACAATTATTTTACAAGTTCACCAACTCTTAGAGGATAACCTGACTCTAGCACATAATCAAATGAAACAACAGGAAAATCAAAATCATAGTGAAAGAAGTTTTGACGTAGGTGATTGGGTATTTTTATGGCTACAACCATACAAATAAATATCCCTCAAGCAAGCTAAGAAGGATAAAAAATTATCACCCAAGTACTATGGTCATTACAAGGTGTTGCAAAATATTGGTACTATGTAATACAAATTGGAGTTGCTTGCATCTTCCCAAGTACACCTGGTTTTCCATGTTTCATGCTTAAATAAGGTCATAGGTGATAAGCTTCCAGTTATAAAAATATTTTTAGAACTTTAGGATGAAGGAAAAATCATATTGGATCCTAAAGCAGTCATGGAAACAAGAATCCCATATCGAAGAAATTGATCAATTTCAAAGTATCTCATTAAGTGGAAGAACTTACGTGCTAAATATTCCACATGGGAGGGTGATTATTTTATACAAAAGCATCCAAAACTACTCATGCATTGAGAAAACTACCTTTTTGTAGGAGAGGGGCATGTTAGGTCCCTATAATACTAGTGTAGCCCCCATATTGTTATTGTTGTACCCCATGTAGCCCCATATTGTTATTATTCTTCCCCATAGAATCACACTATTGTTATTTTTGTGCCCTTACATTATTATTTTTATGTAGGCCATGATTATATTGTGACCCTTTGGAAAGCTATATATACCAAGGAGGTCATTTCATTTATATCATCCAGGAATTATTTATTTATGTGATGTAAAAGGAGGTTTCCCCCTCAAAGAGGCTTATTTTTTAGTCATTGATCTATCTTTTCTTTTGTTTTGTGGTCTGGTTACATAAAAAATGACTACTTTTATGTAATAGTAGATAGGTTTAACAAGGTGTGTATCTTCAAGCCATGTAAGAAGAAGATTACTACTAAGCAAACCACTCAACTTTTCTTTTAGCATGTATGGGTCCATATTGTACTGTCCACCTCCATTGTTTCAAATTGAGACTCTTGATTTCTTAGAGATTTTTGGACAAGCTTGTGGAAGACGGTGGGACACCAAGCTAAATAGGATTATGAAATTCCATCCACATACTGGCATACATACAAAGTTCGTCAATAGAAAAATGGTTCATTTTCTCTGAGGGTATTGCGACAAGAATCCTAAGTTGTGGGAAGAACATATACATTACGTTCAACATGCATCACAATAGGATTTTCCATTAGGGGAATTTTGAGGTCTAAATGGGCCTCCTAAGGAAATAATAAAATAATAACTAAACCAATAAAATAATATTTATGAATTTGCAATTCACTTTTTGCACCAAAATCCATGTAATAATGGTTAAATTCAATTAAAAAATTGTACCAAAATAAAATTAATAAAACAATTGTATTTATGTGACTATAAATAAGAATGAGTTTTTCAAGAAAAAGTCATTATCATTGCACAACTAATGCGTTTGTCCTTTGTACTTAAATAACTTAAAATAAAATATAAATATAAATTCATAAATTCTTAATTATAGAATATACTATTAATTTAAAATTATAATATTTAAATTATATAATATAATGTAATTAATATACTATATAAAAATAATATAATTTATTATTTATTATAATTTGTAAATACATTAATATTGTAGAGATATGCATTGTTTCTCTAAAAAAATATGAAATGACAATAATAATATTTTATTCAAAAAGTGTGAAATGACATTTATTGTGAGTACTTTATTTTATGACTTTAAAAGTACTTAGAGCACTACCATGATTAACCATGAGTTTGTATCCACTATTGAGAATGTAACAAATAAGTACCTTTAACTCAAGTAGTGCAACCTCAACCATTAAGGATGATGTCATCTCCTAAAATGTGATTGGTTCTCATAAAGTGAATTTTGATTTTATTTTCCTTAGGATGCCCATTTTAGACCTCAAAATTCCCCTAATGACTCTTCTGCTAAAATTTCACCATTTGATAAGTGATTTGTGTACTTGTCGAAAGATCCCTTAGATTTGGTCTTTTCGGAAATATTAGGATTCTAGTGAACAAAGTGATGAAGACAAAGCTCGAAAGTTCATTTAGAGAATGCAAATGATTCATCAAGTAGTGCAGGAACATTTGGAACAGAGTCAAGCACAATATAAAGCCTAATATGACAAAAAAAAAAATTGATCACCAATTTCAGGTTGGAGATAGGGTACGAATTTGCATCAATAAGGAAAAATTGAATGGAGAGGGAAATAATTTGAAACCAATCAAATATGGTTCATTCACCATCTTAGAAAATATTAGGCCAAATTCTTATCGCCTGGATCTTCCAACATATATGCATATGTATTTTGTAGTAAATGTTGAGAAATTGAAACTTTATAAACCTCCCATGATCATTAATCTCGAGGAGAGTGGTCAAGTTACATAAGTGGATGATTTTTCTCCAGAATACTTAGATAATATTCCTGAAGACATCATCCTAGATAGAAGAACCAAGACTTCACAATGGGGAGATGTCGAGTACCTTCAAGTGGATTTCAAAGGAATGCATCCTAGCAAGGCATATTGGATTGAAAATGAGAAAGAAAGGGAGAAATTCCATCACATGCATGTTGATTTATAAGGATTTTGGAGGCCTAAAATCTTTCAGTGGGGAGGAATGATCTAGAAGGATCCAAAAAGGCCTAAAAATTGAATTCCTAAAAACTCAGTGAAACTAACGTCAAGTTGAGGATCCCTTCGCAAGGAATCCAATGGCACAATCGACACCTCAATATGAGTTCGTATGCAAAATTTATAACCAATCAAATTGTTGTAGCAAAGTGATTGCTTGTCATTTAATTTGTCAACTCGAGGGTTTCGTAAGCTTGTGAAGCATGCATGCACTGTATGTGCTAGAAATTATCTTTCAGTTTAGATCAATCTAACTACAAAATAAAGAAAACCAATTCATCTAATCTATGAAACCAAATAATGAAAATGAAATTCAACTAACCTATGAAATCAAGTAACAAAAATAAAGAAAAATAATTCAAAAGAAAATATAGCTTGCAATCACACTTGCAGGAATTAAAATTTTAATCTAAGAAAGAATTTCAAAGCATGTAAAGGAAAACAACTAAGGTATGTTCAATCACTCCAACATCCAATATGGAAGTATGATAGAATCACCCTCTTGAGATGATAAACAACCAATTATACTTTAGCCTTTAAATCTAGGAAAAAAATTAAAGCATGCAAAGGGAAAACTCAATAATTGCATAAGTTAGGGATTCAAGGATTTAGAAATATGATAAAATCACCTTCTTGAAATTATCTTTAAGAACACCCAATATTACAATTGAATGAGGATCTAAATCTAGAAAACAATGTAAAAGCATGTAAAAGTAAAGCTCAATGATTGCATAGGTTGGACATTCAATCACCCAATTTGGAAGTATGACAAGTCACCTTCTTGGTTTGATCTTTTATTCAATTATAAAATGAATTGATAGTTTGATCTAAGAAAGTAAATAACATAATATGAAAGGAAACTAAATAACATAACATAAAAGTAAAGCTCAATGATTGCATAGGTTGAATATTCAATCACTCAATTTGGAAGTATGACAAGTCACCTTCTTGGCTTGATCTTTTATTCAATTATACAATGAATTGATAGTTTGATCTAAGAAAGTAAATAACAGAACATGAAAGGAAACTCAATAACTACGAGCTCTATTGCCTCAAAATTAATCCAATTGGAAAATAGATAAATCTTTCCTATTGAAATTTTTTAGAAAAGAAAATATTACACAGTCATTCTAAAACTAATACTAAGAAAACACATAAAATTTAATCTATAAAAGCAAGTAAATCTCACATATTTTAGGCAGCTAATCTAAAAGTATGAGAGATGGTAAATCGAGATGCTACATATGTAAGCAAAACCAAATAAAAATGAAGGAACATTCATGAGTAAGGTGTCACAATCTAATTCTGTATTCAAAGCTTGAGCATAACTCCAATTTTACACATGATTTGATAGGAGAAAACGTTTCCTATTTATACAAAAGATGAGAAGCTTTCTCATTAATGAGAGTCCATGAATATCTCCCTATATCTCTAGAGTTACGATCCAAATAGGAAGTGATAAGGCACATGTCTTCTTAGAGTTACAATACAAATAGGAAATGAGACACATATCCTTATGATCCAATGATCTTCTCCATCCAAATTCGAATTTGGCCTTATGAGGCCACATAAGGGTCTTCTGGAAGCTTCTTTTTGACCTACACATGGCATAAAACTCATTCCACTTATTAGGTATAAGTATGTGCATATTATTTTATAATTTTTAACCACAAATTCATTTAAAAATACTAAGAATTAATAAAGTTTGGAGAAACATAAATGTAACCCAATAGTGGTAATGGTAAGGTAAATGTAATGAAATGGAGGTGGAGTGAAGGTGATAATATGGAAATATAAGTGAAAATATAATCGAAATAAATGACAATTTCAAGGCCCAACATACCCTTCAACTGAATCTATTGCATGTATTCATGCAATCTATTACATTAATGTTTTTTGACCCTTTGAGCTTTGAATTAACTTTGCATAATATCATTTGATAACTTCATATTTCTGCAAAGTTTTTTTAGTTGAATTGCAACATGGTTGGTTCTTGTGTTTCAACCATATTTTGTTGTTGCATTCAATTTGATCTCTGAACTTTGCATAATGATAATTTTTTGCAAATTATATTTTTATTAGATTGCATCATGGTTTGTTCTTGTGTGACAACCATGATTGTTCTTGTATCCAATTATCTTTTTGAGTACTTTTGAAAAGCCATTGTATGCTCATAATAATAATGTAATAGTTAATATATTTTGAAAGTATGTGGGCTTTTGAATGTGATATGACTGTGGAAAAATGTGAATGTGAATGTACTCCCCCCCCCGGCCGATGGTATTGGCAATTTTATGAAATGAGGAAAAGAAGTGTTTTTTCTAAAAATTATCATTTTAGCTTTTCAAGGAATTCTTGTTGAACCCTTAGTTAAACTGAGAGAGGGGGGGGGGGGGGTTGAATCAGTTTAACACATTCATGGACTTTTAAAACTTTTCATTAAACTAATTTACACCTTCACTTCAAGGTCAACTTAATATGTGAGCAATCTTAATTTGTGAGCAGCAAGTATTAATATAATGTAATAGCAGATTTAATATGAGAGCAGCAAGTATTAAGCAGATGAGATAAACCACATCAACACATAAACATCATGCATAGAGACACCAGATATAAGTGGAAACCCATAAAGGGAGAAAACCACATCTTATTATTGTTGTGATGCAAAGGCAAGCTCCAACTCCCTCTCACCACTGATTTTCTGTAGGCACCAACCTACAGGAGGCTCCTAACTCAATTCTGCAAGCTACAACTTGCAAGGAAGCTCCAAATCCCATCAATTTTCTGCAGGCACCAACCTACAGGAGGCTCCAACCTCAGTCAGCTACAACTGACATTTTATCAAGCTACAACTTGATGTGGAAGCACCAACTCCCATCTATTTTCTGCAGGCACAAACCTACAGGAGGCTCCTACCTCAGTCAGCTACAACTGACATCTATCAAGCTACAACTTGATAGGGAAGCTCCAAATTCCTTACTCTTTCAAAAGAAAAACACTTGTTGATTTACCTTGGATATCAGCTCTGTTCTGTACCTTCTCTTCTGCTGTTCAACAGTCCTCATATTTGTCCTTATATCATTTCTGCATCTTCTCAGATTCACTATCAGCTTCTCCTTCTTCTTTGCCTCACTTCTTCTTCTACTCTACCTCACTGCTTCATTTCTGCATTCTCTGTCTTTTCACAGCATCTTGTTCTGCTCCTCCTTCTTCTTATCTTCTCTACCTCAATTCCATACTCTGCATTCTCTATATTCACTCTCTCTAGCATCTTGCAGCTATCTTATTTTCTTCAACTCTCTTCAATTTTTCTGCACACTCTCTTCTTCTCTCACTCTATTTTCGTAACCTTCTCCCCTTGGATATTACCCTGTTTTATACAAAATAGCTTCATGGCTGTTTGTATTCTACTGGGAATTCGAAATGGACAACCATGTCTCTTTGCCTTCTGCCTTCTCATCTCTTTTATCCGCTCATTCAGAAAATATAACTGTAGGTACCAATTTAACATCAAAGTGGGATATTTGTTCTCTTCTAGAGACTTGCCAATGCATCACAAAAATATAAATCAATTAAAACATTTACATTTCACCTTTTCGGTTACATAAAAACAATTTCACTCAACCCATTTTCTAGCCTTTGGCTTTGCTGGTTTTATCTTTTTTCTGCTGCTGTTAAGAAACTATTTTGCATACTCTATTTACTGCTACTCTGTGCACCTGTGCATGTACACCTGACAAGTTCATTCCTGTGCATATTCCTGTTCACCGTGATTATGTGTTTGCTGTATAGATATAGCTGCGTTACAATACATATAACTGCTGACTTTAAATCTGGGCAAATTCCAATGCTTTGGTTTCCTTTACTGGCAGTTTAAATAACTGAATGCGGAGGCTTTAATATTGCCATGGTTATAAACCCAATATATGCTCTCTATGCAAGGTTCTCTCCTTCTATTATTTCAAGCAATTAACATTCATTCTCGGCATTATTATTTTGATATTCGAACCTTATTATCAACCCTTTTATATAATGCTCTGCGACATATTCACCATCAAGCGCACCAGTCTAGTTATTTCTTTTCTCTATTGAACTCCGACCCATTTAACATTTGAATAAATCACTTAATTGAATAACTCGAGCCCATAGGGTTATTCAATGCATATCAAAATTATTCATAGTATATGTTGGTCTATACATAATAAACCAACAATAGATCTTCGCTTTTCACATATGTTAACATATACGACACCTTCAACAGCCGATGCGATTAATCACAATTGAATTCTTCCGATTGCGATTACTCCGATCCTGCTCCGATTTCGATTACTCTGATCCTGCTCTGATTTCGATTACTCCTATCCAATGTGATACGATTACTTCGATTGCGATTAATCGCAATCGCAACTTTTAGTTGCAATTTCCACTGCCTTGCTTTCACTCCGATGCGATTGACCACTGTTTACCGGAACTCAACCATATATGAATCATAGTTTATAAGCCCATCGGGTCCAGAACTCAATCGCAATCGCAATTTTCACTTGCATGTTCCAATGTTCTTGTGCTCCGATTCTCTGATGCGATTAGGCCGGAATTCAAACACATATTAATCATGATTTATAAATTCATCGAGTCCGGGCTTCAATTGCAATCACAACTTTCTGTTCATATGATCCGCTACCAACCTTTTTTCTGATGCGATTGATGAGGGTCCCACCATGTGGTACTTTCATTTTGATAGAACCTTTGGTTCTTTAGATCTCGCACTACATATAGATATACATATATACATATATCTATATCTATATCTATATCTATATCTATATCTATATCTATATCTATCTCTATATCTATATCTATATCTATATCTATATCTATATCTATATATATATATATATATATATATATATATGCTTTGGTCCTTTGTATATAGAGCGCAATATATGTAACGCGCTGCATATATATATGCTTCCGCTTCAGTTCTAATGTATCCTCCAGCTTGGGTTGTGATTCTCGAAATTTTATGTGGGGTCCCACTTGCGTATTAACTTTGGTTTATATGCAAGCACTTACATAAGGTTTTCAGTCATCCACCTTATATATATATCCACATACCAACTTCATTATATAGGGTTCAACTTTATATATATATATGTGTGTGTGTGTGTGTGTGTGTGTGTGTGTGTGTATATCAATTCATTATAGCCGATTTCAACAAACGTTAAGAACCATTATAACGGAGTCTTTGGGCCCACCTTCGTCCATGTTGTATTAATGTATACTATGTCTTGAGTGTATCATTATAACTGTATTTCACCATCGTATTCAATCATCTTTGAAATGAAATTTCACGACCCACAATATTCAAGCATTCCACAATTACAAATGCCCATAGGTTTAAAGAGATGTTCTGGGCCCACGGCAATTGTTTCATCTGTTGCCTAGGCTACCTCCTTTCCTTGTCTAATGATGCTCCTTTTCTTCCTTTGTTCGCTTCCTTGCTGCCTCTGCTACTTCTTTGTCTCTTCCTTTTCACTATATCTGTTGCCTTAGTTTCTTTGTGCTCCTTTCTCTGTCTCTGCCATTGCTTCCACTCTGCTGCAACCCTATTGTTTGACTATTACATTTCAACAGTCTTCTTTCACCTGTCTCCTTTGCGCTTCTTTCTTCTCTCTGCTTCTTTGCTATCTCTGCTACTCTCTTTGCTACCTCTGCTACTTGTCTTATGCTCTCTCTGCTACCTCTGCTTCTTGTCTGTTTCTTTGCTGCCTCTGCTAATTCTTTGCTTTGTTGCTGTTTCAGGTGTTCCTCCTTTTCCATCTCCTTTGCCATCAATGACAACATTTCCAACAATTCTATGGTAAAAAGTTAGAAAATGACATACCTTAACTTATCCTTTGGAAATGGATGAGATGCATGTATGGTGGCTGCAAAATTCTGATCATGATCTTCTTCATGTGGCTGTACAAGTTATGGATAAAAGAGTCAATATGAATTTTTATTGCTTCTACTAAAAAAACTGAATTTGCTCCAAAATGATGCTGATTCTGCAGTTGTCCTTTGATTCTGCAGCTACCATTTGATTCTGCAGTTTCCATCTGATTCTGGTACCACCCTCTGATTCTGCAGTTGTAATCTGATTCTGTTGCTGTCATCTAATTCTGCAGCTGTCATCTGATTCTGTTGCTGTTATCTGATTTTGTAATTGCCATATGATTCTGCAGCTGCAGAATGGTGTTGATCTGTTGTAGCTGCATATCTTCTTCATTTGCTTCAAAATGCTGAAAATGATAGCCTTCATATCTTCAAAACTCATTGGCATAATTCTTTCTATGTGAATATATGTTCTGATGTCGAACACAACAAGAAATTGTTGACTTAGTGGCCATTAATGGATGCCACTAGTCAACACGAGAACTCTCACCATTGATGAAAATGAGAGTCAAGATGCCCAAACACATATTGCTAGGTACGAATAATTTTGCTGTTGCCAAGTACCTATAAGATCCGATGAACAAGGGACATTAATATATTCCCATTGTTCGTCAGCAAGAAGACTTGCCATTAAGGCATGCAAGCCTCAAGGTGTTTTTGTAAATATTTTAGACTCAAAGGACTATGAACTCAATAATTTGCATTGAAGTAAGGTTTATTTGCGAAATGAAAAGGATAGGAGAAGGAAAATGGAAATGGAAGATGAAAATGGAAAATGACAATGGGAAATAAGCATGTAAGTGAGCTTCTTTCTTTTATTTGTGGGTTAGGAGTAGACAAAGAGTAATGGAAAGTGTATGTGAATAAAAATGAACAACTGACTCTTGTTGGGAAAATAACTGTGGCTTTATTTGAATTTCTTGGTTGGATTTATAACTCAAAATGGAGGAAAGGTAATGGTCTTGATGGATTTGGACATGGACTTGTTCTTATGTTTCTCATGAAATTGGTCCTTTGAAGACCAATTGTGCTGGAAAATTGGTTTCCTTCAATGATCATTCAATCATCCCAAACCTGCGAAAAAAACTTGACATAAAGAACATAAGTGTGTTAAAAAGAAATCTGATTCCTACACAAAAATTTGAATGTAAAATGAAACAGATTAAGGAAAATCAAAAGTGTTATATTCAGTGTTCAGTCCAATTCATGATATTGATAACAATCCATTTTTAAGAAATAACCATGAAAGATAAATCAACTCCCTATTGTCGGATGACTTCATGCAATTTGCTCAGTAATATGATTGGCATCACAAAGATTCACTGTGTCCTGCAAGTTAAAGCTTCATAGAAAAATACATAGCAACACAATTTTTAATGCCAAATATTGAGAAATCATCTAAATAGTTTCCAATTGTTCTACAAGTCACTGTCAAATTGAATTGTCATTTGTGCTGCAAAATCATGTTGTTAAAAATATTTGAAGCAGTAAAAAAAAAGTACTTGCACGAAAAATTATTTCAATCAAATTTTGCAAGTATTTTTCACCTTATAAATTGCTTCAATAAATTGATTGTATATGCAATTTTTATTTATTTATCATTATATATATATATATATATATATATATATATATTATTTTTATTTTTATATTTATTATTTTTTAATATATTATTATTATTATTATTTTTTAATGATGAGACACATATGTGTCTAAAATAAAATTTATTGAATCAAAATTGGACTCTTAGACCACATTCCCTGTGGATCAGAGTTTTTTATTCACTTGGATTCTTCTGCTTTCAACTTGCCATGTTTAAACAGTTCAAAACAAATCATTTTTTTTCACGCAATTTGCAAAACAGAGCTCCGAAGAGCCCTGAATTTCTCTCAAATTGCTGGAAAATATAGCAAATAACTCATGAATTACCTAAATCACCTCGTTCCCAAAAAAACCCATGTTTTATTTTTTCCTAATTCACCTTGGTTTGCTCAGAAAATGTGTTTTAAAATCGGGTGTTTTTAACAATTACGCATTATGCTCACAATTTTGTTTTCTGGAAATTAATTCTGCAACAAAATAAAATTGTTGTGGTTTGATTTTTTTATTTGTAGGTTTTGATGTGTAATGGCTTGTCTCTCACAAAGAAGTTCAGATCGATCTCCCTCATTTCAATTACTTGCAATGGAATCTGCAATCTTCTCTTCATCAACAGTCTGCAATCTTCTCTTCATCAACAATTTCTTCATGTGATACACTTTCATTGTTTGTCTCTGCAATTGAATATGCAATCTTCTATTCATAGTTAATTTGCAATCTTCTCTTCATCAGCATTTTCTTCATCCGATACACCTTCATTGTTTGTTTCTACAAATTTTAAAATCGATTTCTAATAACTGCTGCTTGAGGAAGATCGAATATGAAAAAGAGAATGTTACTTTTTTTTATTGTAGCATGCATGGGTATTTGTGTGGATTGAAGGCCTCCATATATGTGTAAGTCCAAGCCAAAGGCTGGCCTCACACATATGTGTGGGCCTCCTTTCCCTGGGCCAATTTTTTTTTTTTTTAAAGAAACATTGTGCGCATGCAATTAAATAAATTAGAAAAAGATTGAGAGGATGCAAAACATTAAAATTTGCAGAACCAATAAAAGGATCATGACTCAAATGACTATTTTCAATAGAATTGTAGATCAATTTCTAACAAAATTTGTAATGAATTTTTGAATTTTAATTTTTAAATTGACTGATATGATTTTCCGATCTTCCAAGCCGCAACGAGGCACGAGAAGAGAGCATACTAGTCAGCATCGTCAAATAAATTTATATTTTCACACAAATTTTATTTCTGATGGTGATAAAAAAACAAAGTGATTCTTACTGCGTCACTGAAATTTATTCAAAATGAATTAATCAACGTTGGTTATTATTTTTTTGAAAACAATTTTTTTTTTTTTCTAAAATTCTAACTTTTTATTTTTATTTTTCCTATCTATCTAAAAAAAACTATATTTTTATTTTATTTTAAAGTATATTCATGCTTCCAATGAACCATTTATGGATTAGAATTTTTGAAATTCTCATATCCCAGCTTGAAAAATGTACCTCATTGTTTGTAAGGATATGCGAAATCGACTTGATCTTTTGATTTGCCGCAAGGATCTCTAGAAGAATTGATGAATGTTTTGGCGCCATCAATTTTTGATACCATTCCTCAATGTAGTCTTTGGGTTGCATTCTAGATCCTTTGTCCATAAATGGTTATTAAAAAAAAAAAAAACAAATAAAATACACTCTAGATTGAAAGCTAGTTCTTATGCACACTTCCCTGGCAACAATGCCAAAATGTTGGGGCAAAGTGATTGCCCATCATTTAATTTGTCAACCCGGGGGTTTCGTAAGCTTGTGAAGCATGCGTGCACTGTATGTGCTAGAAATTATATTTCAGTTTAGATCAATCTAACTATAGAATAACGAAAATCAATTCATTTAATCTATGAAATCAAATAATGAAAATGAAATTCAACTAACCTATGAAATCAAGTAACAAAAAGAAAGAAAACAAATTCAAAAGAAAATATAGCGCGCAATCACACTTGCAGGAATTGAAATTTTAATCTAAGAAATCATTTCAAATCATGTAAAGAAAAATAACTAAGGTATGTTCAATCACTCCAACATCCAATATGAAAGTATGATAGAATCACCCTCTTGAGATGATAAGCAATCAATTATACTTTAGAAAAAATCTAGGAAAGAAATTAAAGCATGCAAAGGGAAAACTTAATAATTGTATAAGTTAGGTATTCAAGCATTTAGAAATATGATAAAATCACCTTCTTGAAATGATCTTTAATAAAAACCAATATTTCAATTGAATGAGGATCTAAATCTAGAAAACAATGTAAAAGCATGTAAAATTAAAGCTCAATGAGTGCATAGGTTGAACATTCAATCACCCAATTTGGAAGTATGAAAAGTCACATTCTTGGATGATATTTTATTCAATTATACAATGAATTGATAGTTTGATCTAAGAAAGTAAATAATAGAACATGAAAGGAAACTAAATAACATAACATAAAAGTAAAGCTCAATAATTGCATAGGTTAAACATTCAATCACCCAATTTGGAAGTATGACAAGTCACCTTCTTGGCTTGATCTTTTATTCAATTATACAATGAATTGATAGTTTGATCTAAGAAAGTAAATAACAAAACATGAAAGGAAACTCAATAAATATGAGCTCTATTGCCTCAAACTTAATCCAATTGGAAAATAGATAAATCTTTCCTATTGAAATGTTTTTAGAAAATCAAAGATTACACAATAATTCTAAAACTAATACTAAGAAAGCACATAAACTTTAATCTATAAAATCAAGTAAATCTCACAAATTTTAGGTAGCTGATCTAAAAGTATGAGAGATGGTAAACCGAGATGCTCCATATTTAAGAAAAACCAAATCAAAATGAAGGAACATTTATGAATAAGGTGTCACAATCTAATTCTGTATTCAAAGCTTGAGCATAACTCCAATTTTACACATGATTTGATAGGAGAAAACTTCCCCTATTTATACAAAAGATGAGAATCTATCTCGTTAATGAGAGTCCATGAATCTCTCCCTATATCTCTAGAGTTACAATACAAATAGGAAGTGATAAGGCACATGTCTTCTTAGAGTTACAATACAAATAGGAAATGAGACACATATCCTTACGATCCCATGATATTCTCAATCCAAATTCGAATTTGGCCTTAGGAGGCCATATAAGGGTCTTCTGGAAACTTCTTTTTGACCTACAGATGGTAACAAACTCATTCCACTTGTTAGGTATATGTATGTGCATATTATTTTCTAATTTTTAACCACAAATTCACTTAAAAATACTAGGAATTAATAAATTTTGGAAAAAACATAAATGTAACCCAATAGTGGTAATGGTAAGGTAAATGTAATGAAATGGAGGTTGAGTGAAGGTGATAATATGGAAATATAAGTGAAAATCTAATGGAAGTAAAGGACAATTTCAAGGCTCAACACAAATTTCTAGTCAAACTTGGCATTGAATAAATTTAGTTATGCTCTAGATAAAATTGTACCATCACCAAAGTTGGCAGTCTGACCAAAATTTTGTGGTTTGGGGCTAAATTTAGCTGCATATTAGATAATTTTGGCAACATTACTAACCGAGACTAAAGTTTTCATAACCGCTAAATTTTTTAACACATGCACTAAAGTTGGTGATGGTTTTTAACAATGTTTTAAAAATATATATAACGTTTTGTTTTATATGCAAATCAGGGGTCCATAGGGTTTGAACCCGTGACCCCCACAAAACCAAGACACTAAACATAGCTTGCTAACCAACATTCTAGTCAGCATGGATTTGTAAAGTTTGTCGGTGTATCATTATTTAAACCATACCATTTAATTCGATGGGAAGGCACAACCGATGGAGGGAAGAACGAGGAGAAACAAAACTAGGGCCAAGTGGAACCTTGTGGTCAAATTTTTCCATAAGAATATTCCAAATTTATATTATTATGAATATTCCCAAAATATTCTTTTTGTTGTGGAATCTTGGAGATTCTCTGGGGGTTTAGAATTGACGGTGTCAGAATTGAATTGAGTTGATTCTCATTTAACTTAAAATTTCGCAAGGATTTCACTAGTGTGGTCAGATTTTGGAATTGAGTAGCCCATTTTCAGGTCACTCCCATGAATGGGGTATAATGATGTATTTTTCCTTGTTCTTGCCTTTCATTTTTCTGAGATAATTTAGAGGCCTCTCCACTTTGAACTTGGACCCGAAGACGTAACTCACACATTGTGAGTGAACTTCATTATCAAATATTTGTGAATTTTATTTATAGTCCATTTTATGTTTTTCTTCTTCTGAAAGTGTTTCATTTATGGTTTTACATTCTCTTTTATGCAATTCTTCAAACATCACCAAAGAAAATATCTTTGATCACAAGGGGATATCTTCTGGAAGAAGTGTAAAGGTTGGGAGAAGCCAAGTACTCAACTATTAATTTTCCAAAAAAATATCCCAATTCGGTGTTCTTACCTACTGTCTTACTTAGGAAAACTAAGAAGAAGAGAAATTGTTGTGATTTTTAAGATGAAATGCTCGAAGTTATGATGAAAGAGTAAATTAGTACAATTTTTCTTTGTTTAATCCATTCTAAAGGATTATGCAAAGTAGAAAAATGGAAATTAATAGAATGTATAATGATAATTCAACAAAAGAGATGTTTGATTATATTGTTTACCCAAAACATTTAAGAATAACATATTATGAAGGTAAGTGTAGAAATTATATACAATAAGCATGCATATATCCAGACTCTCCTGATCTCACAATATTTATCTTCTTGCAAAATACATAATCCTTCCACTATAATTCTTGCGGAAAATTAATCAACAATTGCAAAACACATGAAGCAATAAAAACACACATAACACAGTTGTTTAACGGGAAAGCCTGAAGCTGACACTACAAGAAAAAAGGACATTGGTGAGGGGCGAAAATGGTCACCATAAGCTCATTGGTGAGGGTCAAAAGAGCCTTCGTCACCAAAAATTGAACGTCACCAAAGGTGGCATCGCCTAAAGTATAGGTGTTGTGGTGACATTCAAAGTCCGTCACCAATAATGATTTATAGTGACGGATAGTGACCGTCACCATTTCATATGAGAAATAGTGACGGACAATAGCCTCCATCACCAAAAAAATGAACGTTACCAAAGGTGGCGTCACCGAAAGTATAGGTGTTGTGGTGACATTCAAGGTCCGTCACCAATAATGATTTATAGTGATGGATAGTGACCGTCACCATTTCATATGAGAAATGGTGACGGATAATAGCCTCCGTCACCAAAAAACTGAACGTCACCAAAGGTAGCGTCGCCGAAAGTATGTGTTGTGGTGACATTCAAGGTTCGTCACAAATATTGATTATAATGACGAATAGTGACCGTCACCATTTCATATGAACAACAACGATTTTTTGTGATGGACCTTTCATGGCCGTCACTATTGGTGCATATATATGGCGACGTTCATTGACCGTCACCATAAATTCATTGGTGACATCAAGCTCCGTCACGAATAATGACTATAATGAAAAACAATGACCCTCACCATTGCATATCGACAACAAAGATTTATGGTGACAAACGTTTAATGGTCGTCACTATTGATGCGTATATATGGTGGCGTTCGTTGGCCGTCACCATTTCATATTTTGGCGAGGGTCTAAAAATGTCACCATAAGCTCATTGGTGATGGTCAAAAGAGCATCTGTCACCAAAAACTGATCGTCGTCATTCCCTATGAATATCAGGGCATGATGGAATCGAACCATCAACCTCCTGCTTGTAAAGCAGGTGCTCTTCCATTGAGCTAGCACCCTTTAAAGAATTAGACTTTAAACTAGCAATTTCCCCTAAAGGTGCAAAGATACACCAAAGGAATAGAAAATCTAAAAAGATCAAAAGTTGCTAGAAATAATATGTTCAATATACATAATAAAAAGACAATAAGAATAAATTTTGATATAATCTAACAAAGCATGTACTATGTACGAGAATAACTGGAAAGCACAACTAGAAATTTGAATCACAACACAACAATATAAAAGAACATGCAACATGAAAGGAACAACTCCAGAGTTTGAGAAATATGAACAATCCATGGGCTTGTTATTATATATTGATATAGATAACGAAATAGAAATCTAGATTCATGAAATTCAAGTATCACACAAAAATGTCTTGAACAAATATCAATATTTAAAATAGTATTTTTTGCATTTGGATTTACCTTTCAGAACCTATTGAAAAAGTTTCCACAGAAACAACAAATAAACATAACAACATAGACCTCAGGAGCACTAGACAAGTATTCAAAGAAAATGATGAAAAGAATATCTAGAAAGAACTGAAAACCCTTTGAAGTAAACCACACATTTATCATCGTGACTAGTACACATGCAAAGAAAGATCAGAATAGATTATGAACTATTCCACCGAAAAACAGTGAAATTTTCCACTAAAATACAATTTCAAATTAATCACTAGCATGATGCTAAATTCTTTGCAAAAATAGGGAAGTTTCAAGATAATGTATAATAGCTTGCATGGAAATTGTGTTGATAAAACCTTCCAAAGAATAAGACCATAGCAGTCAACAAGAGTGCCATCATACTTAATACTATCAAAGAGTGGTCAATAGCAAAAGTGAATTGATGAACCTTCATAACTTGCATTGGTTCCTTATCCTTCATCCAACCCTAAAATTTTAGACCAAGGTTAACATTTTGAAGGAAAATTAAGAAAAGTCACATGATCTTGTGAAATAATATTTTTATCACTACCATTAACTATAATGCAACAGTTTTGCACAAACAAAGCATCCTTGTCTAAAGTGAAGTAGCCAATGATGATTAAGACTAATTGTGGGCTTAGAATTGTTTTTCCATTTTTTTTTTTGAATTGTTAGAATTACCGTACTTAGTAGCAGAGGCAATCCCACCATGGATTGGGAAGTCCATAACAACCACTTATGTAACTCGGATTTTTTAATATAATCATTTTAACCTTCTCCTTCCTTTTGCTCAGCCACTGAAATATGTGTTGAGAACTATTTGCTTATGACATCCCTCATTAGAATGGGCAGACCATTAGTGATAATAAAAATATTCTCGTAACATTTCCACTATCATTACAATTGATTTTGGGCTAAAATTTAGACTTATGGGTATCTTTGTCATTCCTTGTAAACAAATGAAGATAACAAGGGGAAGGAGCAGAAGAAAGGGGATTAGAAAACATCCACTGAGAGGAGCTTGAATTGTTGTCAATGATGCTCCATCTTTAGGGATCGCTTCTATAACTTGCTTTCAATATTCAAGGCAAGCTAGAAAGCCTTGTGCCAATGAATTGAGTGCATGCAAAGTCCATATTGTGTTGAATATGAAACAAGAGACACTTGATAAAATTGAAACATTAATCCCCGACGATGAATTTTTCAATATACTAATGAACAATCAATATTAGCAATTGTAAGAGAGGTAGCCACCGCTAAGTAGCTCCTTCCTAAGAGGTTAGAAACATTGTCTAATAACTATTTTTTAGAAGCCATCGAAATCACCCAACAGGCACCACATTGCACACAACATGTTGAGTTGTGGGAGAAAGAATCTTAAATTAGAATGCACCCTTTTGCGAGAGTAACGACATTTTGGAGAAACAAAAATGCCTATGATAAGTGATATACCTGCTGCAGGTATACAAATGCTACCAACATATTAGGAGGTTGGTCCAGACCCCAAGAGATATCTAGGTAACAACCCTAAACCTGAGTGGCTCTGAGGTTATGGCAGAAACATTGAGAAGGAATGTGAAGGCGAAAGTCTTGCAATCAGACTAAACTCACAGGATAACTACGAACCAAGAGTGACAAAGTTCTGGACAGTTCCTTGGTCTAAAGAGGCTAGAAGCTCATGCAACACTAGAAGGTTATTTTATTGGGTAAAGAGAATACTATGTGCATCTTGTAGATGCAAATTTCTCTTGCACATGATGGGAAAAAGGGCTTGCAAAAATATGCCCTGTGTGCAGCATCAATGCACACAAAATTCTCTTTTTCCCAATGCGCTAACCTTCTAGTTGTGGCCAAATAGCAATTGGGTCACAGTGGAAAGGCGTTCAGTAGCAGGCACTTACCAAATTTTCCACAATTTGCGCTATTGTACCAGAACTAGATCTTGGACCTATGCTAAGATGTGAGATGTTTCCACTGCAAGACATCAAGCAGCGTGTTTAGCATTCAGAGCTGAAAAAATTGAGAAACACCTTAACTAGGGAGAAACAGTCAGAAAGAAATGAACAAATGATAATAATAATAACTCTAGAAGATTATAAATAGGAAACCCTGCTATCACTACATTGCAGGTACAAGCCTTCACTTTTTTATTTTTCATTATAATTTGCACAAAATCCCTCCAATCATAGCCTCTCACATTTTTTCATTTAGCAACAGTTAAAGCCTTTTTCATTTGGTAATGTATGAATCCCAATGGAAAGTTGGTGTTATATATGACATACATAACAATTAGGAAGCCAAAACAAGTAAATTCAATGTTTCAACTGTAACTTCTTATCAGGAAATGTTAGTTACAGTAATAGCAATGGTATGCCAATTGCATAAGCCATTTGTATCTCCTGTGGAAAGGCTAATTGTAATCCCCGTGTGAGCCAAAATATCAATAAATAGCAACATAAAGAACTAATATGCAACAGAATTGTTGTAGAAACTATTTTATAAATGGGAAAGGTAGTGAATTATGGAATAGCATATCATGTGTACTACCTATTTAGTTGCTTACCCTGCAATATCTACTATCATTTTCAGTTGGAAAGACACACCGAGTGAACCTTGGGATTGAATTCTTCTGATGGAGCAGTGCTCGGACGAAGATCAGATCTAAGTGATTCAGTGCAATGAGGGGCAAAGGTAGTTATTGGTCGAAGGATATTCTCTAGGAATAAGAGTACATAATAGAGAGGCATCAGAACCAACAGAAGAAGCAGCGAAGCCACTAGGAGGTGTGATACAGTCCCCAAAAGGGGTGATGCAGGCTCACAAAGGGACTGTGCAGTGTTTCCGTGAGACAATCCGAGTTTTTGCTGGAGATCAGTTTCTGAGCTGGGAGGGATGAAACTTGATTTTCCGAGAGGCAGATCGATTTAGAGAAGAGGTGACATAATCCATGGCCATACCCACATAGGCTTATGCATCTAATACGCAGATGCAACGCAAAGGGAGTTGGGGTTTCGCCAGTTCAGATCCGGGTCAGTCGGGGCTTTATGTGTGAGGTAACACTCACTATATTTTTGTCTGTCGTGATTTATATGTACTGGATAGCCAGCAATGCATCCGAAGATTGTATTCAAAAACTACTGCTTAATAATATAAATCCTTAGAATTTGCTACACCGGTTTTCCCGCATTGAGTTTTTCCTGGGACTTAGTCCAAAATAAAGGTGTCCTATGTGTGATTTATTTCTTGCTCAGTTTCCTTGTTTCATAATCATATTTAATTAAGTGTAGGTTGCTTCAGTAGTTTACTTCATTAATTCATGATGCAATCTGAATTAATTTTGTAAATGTAATTTACATAATAGGAGAATTAAGCTCAAATAGTTGCAGTAGGATTCCTAAGATTGTCAAATCTAGGAATTTTCACATTCTGGGCCACTGGTAGGCCATAGGCCTATTTTCTCCTGATCAGATAAGTGGATGACGTGCCAAAGGGCTATCTTCTAGCCTACACTGGCAACAAAGTTGAACCGTAATAATTGAAGGAAATATGCAGTGATTAAGGAGGTCTGGGTATGGAGAAAAGAGGGTTGTATTCAGCTGATAGCAAACCCTTACTCGTGATCATTATTTCATATTGATTGTTTCAAATTGGCAAGTCATTCTTATTGTACTCTCTCTCTTTCTCTATTGGAAATTTGATTTTAATAATAAGAAGAATTGATGAAGGGTTTTCCCCATCTTGGGGTTTTTCCCTAGCTTGTGCCACATACTTGTGTTCTCTTGTCTTGGCTTGTCTTCTGAATCAATCATACATGTTCTTTCTTAAGTTTCTATCAATGGAAAATGATTCAGTGCTAATAAAAGTATAGTGGGCTTATATGGAATTTTAAGTTATTTTGTTAAGCAAGAACATGTTAATCTAAATTAACTTGGTATAAGAGCTAGGAGAGGACAAGCCCAAGCAAGAGTGGAAAAAGAAAGAAATCGTTGGAAGAAATTTGTTGACTAGACTTTATGGATTGTGGAATGTTGCACAAGAAGGGGATCTCGAAATATTCAGACCGGAAATAGGGAGAAAACCATTTAATTTTAATAGCCCTAATCAGAGACTCAATTTCAGTCCAATGTGTAAAGGATTAGTTCTGCATTAGTTGAGCTCTTTATTCGTGATTTGGATGGAAAATGTGATCTGAGGATTCAGATGAAAATCAGGTCTCTTTGTTTCAATTTTGGTTGACTGACGCTAATCTCTATTCACTCCCAGTCAGTATACAAGCCTCGCTCGACTTCGACATTCTGCCACAAGTCTCTCGTTCCCTGTTTACTGGTATCTCTCTTATGGCAAGAAAATAAGCAAAGTTTTTTCTGTAAATAAGATCGAAGGGCCTTCTTTTGTTATTTTGTTTTGGCTCGACCTCTTGTATTTTGTAATTTTGGTCTAGAAAAAATAAGCCCATCATCTCTACAACCATAAAGGAATGATTAATGTGTTTCAGTTGTTTTCTATGGGGTTTCGTTGGTGTCACTTGCACTACTTTCTTTCCTAGCTCATTAACCTTGCATGAAGGCCACTCCTGTGGAATTTTCTTTGAATATTCTGTGGCATTGAAAAATATATTTTTTTTGGCTTAGGGTGAGTTTTGGGGCTTCTAGGATTCATTCTGTTTTGTTATAGGGTCATTTTCCTTGAAAGAGATCAGTGGCTTGAAAGTTTTCAAATTCTAGTCTTGGTTTCAAGAGAATCTAGTCAACCACTGGAATGAAGTGGACTTATGTTGAACTATAACTCTCCAGTTTGAAGATTTTCTACACAATTTATCTTTGGTGACCTCATGATAATTCTTGGATCTGCGAAGCTCTGATCTGTGGCCATATGGAATTGGATCTGCAACTCTTTGTTGTTCGATATACATCCTAGGTTAATCTATATTAATTCAGTGGCAATCATACAAGTTTTAACAGTCCAAACTCATCTTGGCCTGTGACAGTGACATGGTTGGGTGACTAATGTGATCAAACTCATAAGGAGGCTGGTTATAACATATGTCTTTTTAAAGGCGCAAATCTTGCAAATAAATCATTGAGGCTAGTATTTGTCAAGTCCTAGTCCTTAAAGCTCACTTCTGGAGTTTCTAGAATCGTTTGAAATTTGTGGAAGGTTCTATATATATACGCTGTCATAGTCTCATTGAAGTGGACCATTAAAGCTTCATTCCAATTTCTGACCGTTTCAAGGACTGACAAAATTCTTGTGTTGAAGGAATTGTGGAATTTATTTGACTATTCTTGTGGCATTGAAAAATATTTTGGCTTAGGGTGAGTTTTGGGGCTTATGGGATTCATTCTGTTTTGTTACAGGGTCATTTGCCTTAAAAGAGATCGGTGGTTTGAAATTTTTCAAATTCTAGTCTTGGTTTCAAGAGAATCTCGTCAATCGCTAGAATGAAGTGGACTTATGTTGAACTATAACTCTCCAGTTTGAAGATTTTCTACACAATGTATCTTTGGTGACCTCATGATAATTCTTGGATCTGCGAAGCTCTGATCTGTGGCCATATGGAATTGGATCTGCAGCTCTTTGTTGTTTGATCCACATCCTAGGTTAATCTGTATTAATTTAGTGGAAATCATACAAGTTTTAACAGTCCAAAATCATCTTGGCCTGTGACACTGACATGGTTGGGTGACTAATGTGATTAAACTCATAAGGAGGCCGGTTATAACATATGTCTTTTTCAAGGCACAAATCTTGCAAATAAATGACTGAGGCTAGTATTTGTCAAGTCTCAGTCCTTAAAGCTCACTTCTGGAGTTTTCAGAGTCGTTTGAAATTTGTGGAAGGTTCTATATATATACTCTGTCACAGTCTCATTGAAGTGGACCATTCAAGCTTCATTCCAATTTCTGATCGTTTCAAGGACTGACAAAATTCTTGTGTTGAAGTAATTTGATTATAGTGCATTGTAATCTCTCACCAATAAAGGAGTACCTTCAATGCTAATAAATTTGAATATCATGTGCATTGACAGAATTTCCTTGACAACAAAGTATGAAAATAGCACTATGTATCATGACAGTTTATCTCCTTGACACTGATGACTACAGTGTAAATATGATCCTGACTTAGAGGAACACAGTATGACCCTTTTGGTTAGTACGTGTATGGTGATCTCTATGTATTGGAAATATCTCTAAGCATTGTCTTGGGACTGTAGGAGTACCAAGCTCAAAATGACAATAAATCTAGGTTGTGGTCCACATGGCACAAGCTTGTGAGTGACAATGATATGCTTGCAAATATATTATTTGGGTACACTGCTCATTTTATCTAGAATTACAGTGAGATAGTTGTCCGATAGTTGGTCATATTACAGTAGGAACGTCATCAATATAGGAAATCTGGTTTTTGACTGAAAATGAGAGCAGGGCATAAGGAAAATTATTGCCACAAGGTAAAACTATGATTGACAACTTCTTATTGGAATGTATATTATTTGGAGTTAAATACAAACTATGATTATTTGTGGTAATGCTATGGATGTTGGAGAACAGACATTCAAGAAATTTTGTCACTATAACACGTCTACAATGTAGCTGTAGATCCTTTGTCACCTTGGTTTCTATTTTCTGCAATGGCTTGTAGTGGTAGCATGATGCGTGCATTAGATATTTGCTTCCAATGTTCTAGTGAACCTGGTATTTTCAAGAGGCTCATAACCTGTTAGGAAAGAACTCATTTTTTCATAAGAGGCATTCCTAGAAAAAACTGGTCAAGAGGCCAATCTGCAAGACAAAATTATAATATATACTGTGACTTCTCCAAAGCTTGAAACTTGTTCACTGGTTGATACTTCACTAGTCATTCAATAATGCAACAGTCTTCAGAAACCAAAACACAATGGTGACTTGCAGGTCATGTTTTCATTATGCTAGTACAAGCTTAGTCTAGCCAGAGGCCTACCATATGCAACAAAAGAGATTTGCAGAGAAGCTTGCCATGTGGCACTATTGGAATTGTAGGACAAATAAAATAGTGAGTTTATATATCTTCAACGATTTTGAATTAGTAAAGAAGCCCTTAAAATGTTGACCTTTTGGGAAACTATGTAATGATGAGTGCTTTCTATGTCCAAGATTATAATGATGCATTTTAGATGAATTTCTTAGCTCTCATTGTCTTCAGATTTTTAAATATTGATCTTATTCGAAATTGTAAGTTAAAGGTAATTTTTATTGCAAAATCTAGCACCCCTATGGCATCATAGGTATGGGCACCTCAACTTGACCTATCTCTCTTATTTTCCGTGAGAGAAACTAGTAGATGGACTTCTGAACATTCTGTAGAAGATCCACAGAGTTTGTCAGGCAGGGAAGCCACATTGAATACCATTTTATGAAGGACAAGCTTGGAGAGCGTAGAGGGTCCTTCAGTTGGTACTTTCAGACATATGTGGACCAATGCACATGACATCAACCACTGGTGCCAGGTACTTCCTTCCATTTTTTGATTATTTTAGTAGAAAAATGTGTGTATATTTTCTATAATTAAAATATGATGTGTTTAATGAATTTCAAAAGTTCAAAGCATTAATAGAGAAACAGTTAGGTTGTCATATTGCCTCTCTTAGATATGATACTGGTGGGGAATTCTACTTAAAACATTTCAATAAATTTTGTGCTAAACATGGGATCCAAAGACGATATACTACACCTTACACTCCACAACAAAATGTATTGGTTGAGAGGCAAAACTGCACTATCACAAAGATGGCTAGGTGTAAGTTGCAGAGGAAGTCTATTCCAAATAGGTTTTGAGCTGAGGTAATGTTCACAATAGTATACTGGTTGGTGAAATGAAATATGACACTTTGATCTCAAGTTGGAGGACCAATTCCTGTAGTTGCAATGCCAACATATGCACCTGTGAGGCAAAAATATCCATTTTTTTTATTGTTCCCCAAACATTCTTCAATGTAGGGCAAGGGCAAGACATTTCTTCATTCCATGCAGATATATATAGGCCACCTACTGGATTGTTGTCATCTACAACTGCAACATTTTCATATCCAATGCAGTCACCCTGTTTTCTGTACACTGGGCACCTCTCTGGATGCAGCTCTGCCTATTTTCCTGCTGTTTTTGCACCTTTCTCGGACTCTTCAAGTTCACTCCAAGTACTTCTCAGATTTTGACCTCTGGTGCAATTCTTCCACCCCATATCCGACATCCTTAATGGGATTGACAAAATTTCCAACTCCCAATAATGATAGAATCTGGTCCAGGCTAAACTTAGATTTGAATTCTGGCACAGAGACTTTTGAGGTAGAGGGTAAAGAAGAAAGAGCAGGATCAAAACATGCAGTAGTTTTGGAAGGTCCTTTGATAACAGATGGGCAAACTAGAGTCATCCAACAATCATCAACATCAACAGACTCTTTTAAATAAGGTGGGATTTAAATAGATTTGAAAACAAAAAAGAGATATAAAGATAGCCAGGTTCTGTAGGTGTTGGTAGCTTTTTTTTCATGGGGTTTGTCTCACCCAAAGGGTGTTGCTTATTGGGCACATTAAGTTGTACTTGAATCCCAATGTGATGTTGATAGAGTTGTTTAATCCAAAATGGCTTAAGCTGTAGATAAAGGTGTACTGGATTGAATCTGAGATCGATACAAGGCCAGAATTGCTCATGCAGATTGAAATTCCCATATCACTAATTTGTCTCTTTTCGGGCGATCCTGCTGCACTTTTTACGTGTATGCTTATTGTAGAAGTATGAACGGCACAAGCCAGGTGTTTGAAAAAATTCCCAAGAAAAATGTTACCACATGGAATGTTATTATTAGAGGTTGTGTTAGGGATGGACACTGCCAGGAAGCCCTCAAGCTATATTACCAAACACAACAGGGGGGACTTAGTGGAGACACACCTTTCCAATTGTTCTCAAGGCACGCACTGAGATTGTGGCCCTAGAGCAGGGCAGGGAAATCCACAGTTACATGGAACACCATGACTACAGGATATTTCGAAATTAGAAATTGTGAAGAGGAAGGAAAGGTACTTGACGAAATGTAGCTGGGAAGGTCAAAACTCAATGTGATAAATTGGAGCGTGATGATATCCAAGTATGAGTTGAATGGTCACAACAATGGTGTAGTGAGATCTTTTCTAAATGCAGTTGGCTGGAGCGAAATCCAATTCAGTCACTATTTTCTTGTGCTCTCGCTTCTTGTGCAAAATTAGTAGTGCTGCAACAAAAAAAATGGATGACGCATATGAAGTGTTTTTCAATATGCCAAAGAGGGATCTGATTTCATGGAATGCAGTAATTTCTTGTTATGCATTGAATGGATATTGTGATGAAGTGTTGGCACTCTTTTATCAACTTCAAAATGATAGGAATGAACCCAGATGTAATTAAATGGAGTGCAGATATTGTGAGGTATACTCAATTTGGTCATAGTGTTGAATCCATGGAAATATGTAGTTGAATGCATGTTGCAGAGGTGAAGCCTAACTCTATTACCATAGCAATTACTTTTCCTTCATGTGCTGATTAGTAGCTCTGTAGTGTGGGTATCGAATGCATGGGCATGAGGAAGATTCCTTGACACTCTTTTATGAAATACAAGAAGCAAGAATTAAAGTAGGCCATATCACCTTCATTGCTATTTTATCTGCCTGCAGCCATGCAGGACCAGTAGATGAAGGATAGCATCATTTCAATCGAATTAGTAGAAAGTTTGAAGTGAAGCCTAGAGTGGAGCATCATGCGTGCATGGTTGAACTCCTTGGCCACTCGAGATGCTTTAATGGAGCATATGTGACATTGTAAAACATCTATGCTACTTCTATGGGACGATGTAGTCAACGTGAGGAAGATAATGTTATATAAGGGAATTTAAAAAAAAGGAACTAACATCTCATTTTCACGGACAATTGCAGCTGCCGCTAACTTAGGATGTTTTGAAATATATCATAGAAACTCTTCAACAGTGTTATCAAGTTTCAATGATAATATGCCCTCTTCATTTGAATTTTTCCTCTCCAAAACCATGGAGAGGAGAGACATGGAGGAGTTACAACCATGCATACTTCCTTAACAACCCTCAAGGTGGCTGGAAATAGATAATCATGACAAGCTTCAAGCATTGGACAAGTCTTGGTTGAAGCCTTATGTTGTAAAAGACGAATCCATCAGGCAAGTCTTGGGCCAACTTTGGGACTCCGTTGAGGAGTTTTGACGCATTTCAAAATTAACTCAAGTTTTTCTACAGTGCTTGGTTATAGAAAATCAGTGGAGCCAAAAAAAAAACTTTTTCAGGGAAACAGGCCTGCCTATCAGAAGCCAA
This sequence comes from Pinus albicaulis, assembly GCA_034641835.2. Classification (NCBI taxonomy): domain Eukaryota; kingdom Viridiplantae; phylum Streptophyta; class Pinopsida; order Pinales; family Pinaceae; genus Pinus; species Pinus albicaulis. The sequence continues at coordinate 1,028,285,547 of CM076578.1, forward strand.
AATTTGGGTCACTGGTTTGAAAACAGGAATTTCTTTATCAAGAAAATTGGATGGAGCAGGCAGCAAGGGAACATGACAAGTTGCTACCTCAGACTTGCATATTTTTGTGGGCTTGTTTGTCTGTATTCAAGGTGGTTTTGTGGTCATAGAAACCTAGAGGAGTGCATGATTTGGTCTCGCAACACATTTTGGGAGGAACTATAATTTTTTTAGGTGGGATTCTTTCTTATTCAGTTGAGGACTATGCCATGACAAGACTCATCTGAGAAGGCAATGAATTCAATGGATGTTATAGGGATTCGAATAGAGGCTGGGAAGGTCTAGTAGGCTATGGAAGTGAAAATACGCTTTTTATTGATACTTCAATAAAAATGGAGACCTCGTGCACCTCTAGAAAGTAGTAATATGCTACCTCACATCTATTGTAGCTATTGCAAAACTCTCATATATGCTTGAACATGGGAGGAACACGATCACAAATTACAATATTATTTTCTTTCCATTTATTCTCTTCCTCTACGAATTTCATGGCAATTGAAATCATCACTTTCTTCTATTATTTGAGCATTATATGGAAGACTTCATGTAGTTGTTTCACAAGGTGCCATAATTTATTTTCAAGAGACGACTATTCAACAAACCCTGATTTATGAGTCCTACTAGATCTTGTTACAACTAATACTTGAATATAATTCCAGAAATTCTCCTCCTTCAAGATTGTAAATCATCATATCTTTTCCCAGGACAAAAGAAGGTGACTGATTTCATAAGAAAGGTATTTGAGATGCTAGTTGGAGCATTTAGAAAGCTTCAGGTATTAGAAAGGTTCTTCCACAATTGAAACAAGGTGTACAGGGATGCTTGATATACTAGAAGACTTCTTGAACTTCTTATATTTTGTATATTGTCGAATGGATGGGAGCACTTCAACATTAGAAAAGCAACATTGAATAAAGAACTTTAGTATCCTAGAGAACGAAATTTTTACTTTTCTTATTTCAACTGAGGCAGAGGGGTGGCAGGGGTTGGAATCAATTTTCCAAGTGCAAATACAGTTTATTATATATGATCTATATTTCAGTCATTTTGTTCTTTTATGATCTTAATCATGATCTCACAGTATAGGCCAAGACAAACTAGTGATTGCATATCAGTTGATAATAAAGTGTATTGTTGAGGAGAGAATATTGCATCGGTGTACAAATATGGATTTGGAGAATCTGGTGATGAATCTTTGTAAAAATGAAAGTTTAAAGAGTTATCTATATCACAAAGAACCTATATATCGTGCTTTTCAAAATGAAGTTAATGCTATTTTTTTGGTTTTCTCTCGTTTTGCTGTCCTGTAAATTTGTTACTGTTATGTTTATTATCTAGCATGCATATGCCCAGACAATGACCTCTTGCCATAATTGCAAAAAGAAAATCTCTAGTACCTATATCCAATTAATGTAGTTGTTGAAAAAAAGCAATTCAGAATAATTTAAAATGAAAAGAACCTATTTTACACATACTGCTCCTTTGTGAGTTTCACAGCACCTCAAGTGCCCAAGTAGGAACTTTAAATTTCACTCTAACAACCCCACAATGCATCATTTTATGGAAACTTACACTGCATACCAGGATTGGATACAAACATGACAGGATTCCTCATTTCCAATATGGTGCCAACAAAATTTTGGCCATCTCAATGGTTCAACATTTTTTTTAATACAAGACCCAACCAAGTTTCATTAGTTTACTCTGTTAACCAAACCAGGTTTCATGAGTCTAAAAAGTACATATGACATTCTAATAGCTGACTGCGTGTGTTTGTACTACCTATTTCTTCTACTCAAGGAAATAGTTATAGCAAATATAAATCTAATAATAGATCAAAAAATAGGTGGCGGACCCTCTTAAAAGTGAGGAGTATTTGGGAATAAACACTCATTTACAATTGACAAGCTCCAGGAGTCCATTTCGAAAAATGGGAAATAATGCTTTGACAGGTGCATTGGCCAGAATTTTTGTAAGTATTTCTACATCATTTATTTATACTCCTAGTGAGTGTGTTAAACAACATATGCAAATTTATTTATGGTATTGCAAAAAATGGTATGTCTATTGGAAGTGGAGTATCCATTGCCAGAAATGGATCTCCAACAGCAAGAAAGTAACATCAAGACAACATATACCACTTGAGTAGATTAGAATGGACCAGAAATGAATAAAATTCAATGCCATGTTCCAGAAATTGTTAAGTGGTGAGTAATATAATAGGAAGGAATGCTTTTATTTACTTGACATCATCATGTTGTGCTAGATGAAGACTTCTATTACATGATCAACTGGGCGAGAGTTGGCACAGGTATCAATTTTTATCAGACTACAGGTATCATTTTGTTAATTTTGGGCAACTAGGTCCAAACTCCATGTTGCATTGCTCATATGATGATGACAATATTTTTGTTGGATTCCTATTTCGGAGAGGTGCAAGATTGATCTAAAGATCATCTTGTTTGGATGAGAAGAACTTATATTTTGATTTTATTTTCCACACATGTGAAAATTGTCAAGGTCGACCAGAATTGTAATGAAGGCTTGCAAGCCTAATAGATGTGTCACACACCCTCATTGATGGATATAAATTGGAGAGAGATGATGTCCATTTCATCATCAACTCATCACACATTTCATCTTGTGATCTGATTGGTTCATTCAGCCTTTGGAGGCCTCTCTCTCTCACATGTGCAGATCTGAAGCGGAAGGAGTGCGAACTGTTTTTAGGGCTCTTTGCTGGTGTGTTGACCAGCGTTGACCGTGGGTTAAAGCTTGGAGTTTGACCTCCATTCTTGTGCAGAAAATCCAATCTCTTGAGGCAGCATTAGAGAGAAAAAATATTGAGGAGAAGGGTGACCTTTGACCACAGCCTAGACCACAACATTGAGTTTCTGCATTGAATTTTTCTTTTGACCAGTGTTGACCTTTTTGGAGCTGTCTTTGAGGGGTGTGTGTGTGACACTTGGAGGATTGGCTGATCCAACTATGTATACTCTTGAGCAAAATGGTTTTGTTGAAAGGAAGCATAGAACCATTGTGGAAGTTTCCTGTGCCATTGTGTATGTTCAAAATAGATGCCCGCATTCCACATTGGACTCCAAGACTCCCAAAGAAGTCTTCTCTAGTAAGAAGCCTGATGCCTCCCACTTTAGGGTTTTTGGAAGTCCTGTTTATTTTCATGTGCTGAAAGAAAAGAGAAGCAAGTTGGATGATTTTGGAAATAAGGGAATGTTTGTGGGCTACAGTGAAACTTCGAAGGCATATAAAATCTATGTGCCTGGTCAAAGAGAAGTGGAGATATGCCACAATCTCACCTTCGATTAGGATGTTGCCCTCAAGAAAGTTAGGATCCTTCCTAGCTCAAAGGAAGACAAAGAAGAAGAAGAAGCAGGGAAGCAGGAAGAGCCGAAGAATGAACCTATTCCCGATGTTGAAGGACCAATGGATCCTATTGATCCACCTCCTTCAAATAATAGGAGACCTTCATGGCTCAGGGACACTCTCGAAGATGCTGAGAGACATATTGCCCCAAGGGGGACATTCCGTGAAAGAAAGAAACCGAATAGGTACCAAGGGTACCTAGCAGTCATGAGTACAATTGTACAATCTAAGCCTGGATCACTTGAAGAAGTCATAAAGCATCAAGTTTGGAAGGATGCTATGCACGAAGAATATGAGTCCATTATGAAGAATGATTTCTGGGAAGTGGTCCAGAGACTAGAGGACAAATCTGTTGTCACCTCGAAATGACTCTTCAGGATCAAGGATGGAGCCAATGGAAGTGCTGAAAAGTACAAGGCAAGATTTGTTGCCCGGGGCTTCTCTAAAAAAGAAGGCATAGATTATGATGATTTAACTGCACCTAGAGAGTCGGGTCAAGCTAATAACCACCTATTTTGGGTCAGGATGTAAGGGGGTGTGTTACAATATCTTGGCTATTATTAATTGCTGCGTAGTGTATCCAAGCTCTAATTTTCTCTAGTTTTTTTGGTCAATGGAAGATCAGGTGGAAGAGAAGTCCTCCTTGAGGTTACAAACCCTAACCAACATAGCAAGGCACTTACTCATTAAGAAGAATTTGGTTTGAGAATCTTCTAGGGGTTTGTTTGAGGACAACAAAGGTGCAATTGAGGCTCATTTCAGGTACAGTGAGAAAAAAACAAAGGACCGAAATTAGTCTGAGATTGTTTTGAAGGAAATAGCCTAGGAGGGATGTGGATAACCACATTAGGGAAACCACACCCTATAACAGACAACTTATCCATTCCGACAGTCATTCTATAACTATATATTGTACATAGATTTGATCAGGCTACCCATCTGGGCTGCAGGTACCCACAGGAAAGGCAGTCGGGCTCCTATTCTCTAAGCCTGTGGATTATCTTCAGACTTCAGTACAGTCAAACTCCTATGCATAAATCTAGAATAACATAGTAGATATTGGATTAATATAGTTCACCTAGTTTTTATTGACATATCATAATTGTAGTTGGACCTGGTTTCCTAAATTGCTGATATTGTAAATAAATCTATACTGGTGAACATATTACATGGTTTCATTGAGCAGTCAACCCTATTATTGTGGTTTTGAGAAGAATCATATTGTTGTTGTCAATCTTTATATTATTCATGCATATATACTGTTTATGAGTGTGTAACACTAATTTATTGAAAAAACCTAGACATAATAGAAACCCTAAGAGAAAATTTACCCTAGAGAATTACAGTTTGTACCAGATGTGGGTCATGAGCAAGGAAAAAGGATTGCAAGTACTTAATGTCTACTTCTTAGAGCATTATTTCATTGTAAATTCTACCTAATTTACTTAATTGCTTAGATATGACGAGTTACTTGATGGATTTAAAGGAATGTCTATATATATATAACACCCTTCCAGCCAGCTATGTTGGCAATACTCCTACAGTAAACAACTGTGCGCATGAATAAAGGTTCTTTATAGAAACTATAGGTCAAACTACGAAATGAGGTTTATTATAGATGTCAGCTCTCAGAATGTCAAATTTTAACCGTCTATAACCCATTAGCAGCAAAAGCAACATAAGTTATATTGATTAGGAAAACAAAATCTTTTTTCTTTTATTTTATTTGTTCCCTATTCAATTGGATTTTTAATTGGTACTGTGGAAAGTGGAAATTTCCAATATGCCAGTATCATTTTCAAATTGCAGAACTTCTAAGCCACAGTGAGTATGTGGTGCCTTGGTGCCTAATAGCAGGAATTTATGTTTTAGCCCTCAGCTCCGATGGCTCAAAATTCAAAATTTGTGGAGCTATAAAATTGCAGGTTCAACTTGGCCAGTAAGAGTAAGACACTAATTTTAAATGCATGCACCTAGCTTATTCATTGGCCCAAGATCGAGAATACAAGATTGGGAATACACACTCATTCCACCCCGATAAAGCCGCCCTAAAATGTCAAGGTCATTTGAAGATTGGGGGCATTTGGGTTTGCAGCTGAATCAAATGAACAATATGCCATCTTGGTGGCAAGCAGGCCATCATGATAAGGAATTGGTGAAGGGTGTATTGGCACATGGTTTTTGGAATTGGGAGGCTATCTTCGAAGACAATAAACTAAACTTCAGAGTTTCTGATTCTTTTTTAGAGGCTGGTAATCACCTGGATTCTAAAGATTGCATGAAGCACCTCAGATTTATTGGAAGTCATCTGCGTCGTTGCCTTCGTAAGCTCAAGGCTCGGCGTAAGCGACATTTTTTTTATAACAAGGAGAACGAAATCTCCACATAGCCTAGACGTTCTGAGTGTTCTCATCCTAGCATTCCACGAACTCCAGATAGGAGGCCTATTCTTCACCTTGCTTAGAAACAAAAGTTCTTACCATTGTGGATCTTGGGACAATTGAATATAAACGTGTTGGATTTCATACAGACCGACACATATTCCCTATTGGCTATAAATCTATAAGAAACTATGCCAATATGGTGGAAAAGGATGGACGGACTACATACACCTGGAGAATTATTTACGGTGGAAGTGCAGGTCCTATTTTTCATGTAGTTCCAGATGACAGCCCTGAAAATGTCATTGAAAGAGATTATGCATCTGATGCATTGGTTGTTCTTTATGGAACTGGCAGAACACGACAAGATCACCATTAGCGGGACAGATATGTTCAGCCTCTCACATCCTACAGTTATTCAATTACTACGTGAGCTGCTTGTAGCAGAGTATTGTTCTACCTTCTTGCCTGACTATCCTAATTTTGGATCTCACTCTTGAAAATAATCAATTAGTACCCCAGTTATTCCTTCCGTTCAAGATGGTTCTGAATTCAGAGAAACCCAAAAGCCAATGAGTAGCTTTGGAGATCAATCAAAGCAATCATTATCTGAATCATCCAAAGAAACAGACATTAGCAATTCATTTGATGAAGTGAATGGTTCTTCTCAGGGTGTCACTTCAGATAAGATGGCTGAAGATCAAAGTTTCACTAGAAGAAACATGTTAGTTCATTCTGGTGTTGTTTCCTGATTTTGTTTTATGGTGAATTTTCCAGACAGCTAGAGTGTTTGGAAGTGAGATTCTGTGGGGAATGTTTTGAATACCGGTGTGATAATTTGGATCATTGCTTATGGCTACCAGAACCTTGGTGTGACTTTCATTTAAGCATTGGGGTATTATATTGACTTATAAAACCGAACTAGATAACTAGTCATCACCCTGAAAATTCTTTTTGGGTGGTGGTGTTTATTGTTTATGGAGATTTCTACTAATGTTATAATTAATTTGTGCTCTGGTGATTCATTCTAAATAGGTGTTAGAAATTATGGGGAAAATTTCAACTGATTTCTATCACATTTGATCTAATAAATTTCCTATATTGTAATCAAAATAATGTGTATCATTACGATCTATTAAAACTCCATTTAGTCTAGCTTCTAACTAGCTAGATTCGAGGTTCATGCTGAAGACTCTTGCCGATTGGCAAAACACTGGTCATACAAAAAATGGAATTCAAATAAAGGAATACCACATTTATCGTAAGTCCCAAAATACCTCGAAACTGAGCAGCCTGTAACTACGACATTCAACAATGAAAAGGCTGCTGAATCATAAAAAAAATCGAGTAATTGAAAAGAAAATCTACGAAACCATGAGAAAGCCCTGAAAAGCACTTGCATAAAATTGAGGATAGCTAATCCTGACCTTTTTCTGAGCCAATTTCTGCAACTTGGGAATCTCTTCACGCAATCTGGCCTTAAGTGAGTCAAATTTCAGCATTCAGGTTCGTGACCACTGCCCTGTTCTTCTACTTCGTGACATCATCGACTTTCTGGTACCAAAAAAGCCAAAAAATTTAGCAGTTTTTTTGGGCATTTTAAAGACCGAGCCAGGAGAAATGGAGGGTTTACTAACCTTCTTAGCAGCGTCAGTGTCGAACTTGACAATGGTATAAATCCTCACGAAGGCACTGCTGCCGGAGATCCGATTCTCCCTCTGTTTGTCAATGTCGTACTTTTCATACTGGCTGTCTAGATGGAACCAAATCAGTCTTTATCACCGTAATGGATGAACCAACGAAAGAGGAAAAATGAAAATTATAAGGTTTTTTGAATCTATCTATCTATGTAACCTTCCCCTACTTGTGCCAAAATCATGCGAACAGCTGTGACTAAAGAATCAACATTAACATGTAATATCCTAGCGAATAGTTGCCTATAAATGATACACAATGCCCATGAATAACTGGCTACGATTGGTCCTGAACGCATTAGGTTATCACCTCATGGGTTCGATCAGCTCTCGGTTCTTCGACCAGCCAGTTTCGTTTCTTCTCAAAGCCATCCCGTCGGTTCATTATTCTTGTAGATGGCATCCACCCGCGTGAGAATGTCGACTATGCTCATCTGCACAATGACTAGATCAGAGAATGTCCATGATGCTAATCTGCACAATGAGATATCGAGCGCGTGAGAATATCGATTATGCTCATCTGCACAATTATTAGAGAATGTCCATGATGCTCATCTGCACAATGAGATATGTTGTGTTGGATGCCTGGTTTTCCGGATCTGTGTTTTCCCTCTGAATTCCTTCCCGAAATTGATTAAACAAATTTGACTAAAAATTTGACTAAACAACCTTGATTGAAAGTTTGTAGAGTGATTATTAAGGTACAACAAATTGTAGGAAGAGATAGCAAGACATAGCACATGGTTAGATGGTCAATATTCAAAATTAAAAAAATTGTGAGTAGGTTCAATTAGAAGTGAAATTGAACTCATTCAAATTTCAACTCTCCTTAAATTAGTAGTGGTGTGTAGGAATTTGGAATTGCAGGTTGAATAAAGTTGTGGTTGTACATGGGAATTTTTGGTTATGGACTCACAAATTTTGTGTAATGTGATCTTACTATAGTTTCTAGTGTTGTTAGAAATGAAGAGAAATACAAGTGACTTCATAAAAATATGTGATGTCATCTTACTATGGTTTGTAATGTTGTTAGAAACAGAGAAATACAAGTGACGTCCTTAAAAAAATGCAATGTCATCCTACTATGGTTTTTAATGTTGTTAGAAATGAAGAAAAAATAATGGTGTGGAAATTTAACACGTCATTATGCTATGATATGATTAGTAATGGTTTAATTCATCTTTTATCTATAATTTTTTTTTTATTACTTTTTCACTATCGTGGCTGATATGTGTAACTATAAGCTTATTATTTTCTTTTGAAGTGTGAGTGGAATAAGTTATTCTAACCTATGATGAATGAATAAATTGAATGTCTTAACTTGTATTTCCTTATGTGAGAGTACTATCAAATACAACGTGTTTATTATTCCCCTTGCGTGGCAATCCATTCTCCTCTACGTGGTGGTTAGGTTATTCATTTGTTCGAGATTCATAAAATAAGCTTGGGGAACTCCAACTGAACACCTCATATGTCTTCTTTAAGGTCCAACATAGAGACATCAAGCAACTCGACCTATAGTCAACAAGCCATTTCCTTTATAGAGTGCGAAGTCCTTTACTTGTTGCTTTTCTTGTCCCTACACTCTTCGCTAGTTCTTATGCTTGATGCTAAGTGTAGGCCTTTGCCTTAATCTTCACTAAGCACAATGCTTCATCTTTTCATTGAGCACATTCACCAAGTAAAGCCAGTTTTCTCACTATGTCTACATTTGGGAAAATTTCTTCTCTTTAATTCCATTTGCTTGATAATGCACCTTTATTTTCTTAGTGATAGTGTACTTAACTATAATTATCTTGTCATTCTACAATGAAATGCACAATAGGATGAAATATGTGGTTGAGATACTCCTTTACATGCAATATATTGCACATTAATGTAGAGATGAAATAAGCATTGTTGGTCCATTCATTGAATAGGATGATGTGTTAGTGCATGAATTTGTCTCCTACATTTTAAAGCCCCAATTTCAACAAAATTCATTGTCCATTGGTCTTTTCCCCATTAACAACACAAAAAAAGAAGGAATGTCCAATGACCTTTGACAATGGACCCTAGAGTGGTATCAAATTCTTGTGATGTTAAAATCATTAATGACAAAGAAAAATGAATGAGTTATTTGCCCCCATATTTGTGGTGAAATCCCCTAGGTTCAAGTAAATCATAGATAAAGGCGTGAGCCCCAAAAAAGTGTTGGAAGAGTAATAGAGGAAAGTGGTAAGTATAGGGCATGGAGCAAAGGTTATGTGTTTAGTGCCCTTACTCACCAAGTACCCAAAGTGTGTGCTTAGTGGGTGAGGAAGCATAGGTTATTGAGTACAAATTATTAGGTACCCAAGCAAGGGGATCAAGACAAGAACTAAGCAAAAGATGACCATGAGAGGTAGAAATTAATTATCCCACTGAGCAAAAAATTCATTGCTCATGGATATTGCTTAACAATGATTACATGGCTTGTGGTCGAAAAATTGAAGAGAAATGCGAGATATAATGCAACATGAACAAGCAGGTTAGGTAGTCTAATTAAAAGTTATGAGCTCCATCATTGTTGAACATGCATGTTTGTCAAAGAAGTGGTTAAGTATGCCATTGATAGAAGCTCCCATGATACTTTGTTTAGCTCAAAGAAGGCCACAAAGGAGGGTTAAAAAGCTAAATGAAGGACACTAAAAGTCATCATAATAAAACAAAAAGAAAGGCCATGGATTGAAGATCAAAGTAAGAGGAAATTCTAGTGAGCATTCAACAAGTAAATGCATAAAATGGATGAATCAATCATAGAGTGGGGGAAATGCAATATTTGAGCACACAGGAGAAAAAGTAAAATATATCATGTGTTTAAATATATGAAACTCTGGAAAAGGGGCATATACTTGGTGGTCATCTTCTCAACAAAAAGGGTTTTGAGGGCTCATTCCACTGCATTGAGGAAAGGAACTCCACATCAACAAAGAAGGCATTTTTGGTTTCCCTAGCAAAGTGGAAGGGCCACAAAGGAAAGGAAATTAATGAGGAAAAGGAAACCAAGTAGAGGCCCACTTTATTGATGAACCTATGTTGAATGAATAAGAAACAATGGGTATCATTTTGTTGGGAATCACGATTGTTGTTAAACCAAAACCCGCAGGTGTTAGTCAACAATCACATCGCTAGAGATAAGGATCCACAAGAGGCAGTTATTCTGTGTTGTGAAACACACGGGGAGCATTGGTTTATCCAATGTCCAACAATATCCCCCCCAATGCGAGTCGGTTGTGTATTGAACTCGTGACCTACACTTTTATACCACTTGCTGGGAAACATAGTTGTCGTTAAAACAAAACCCGCATGTATTAGTCAACGATCACATCACCAGAGATAAGGATCCATGAGAGGCATTTAGTCCATGTCAAGAAACACATGGGACAACCATCAACCAGGATCTCTCTCTCTCTCTTCTTTATCCAGAGACAACCATCATCCATATTATAGCCAATGAGCCCTCAAAGGATCTTGTTCTCTAGCATTGGCATTAATATTACTATAGTCCTGGAGATGTTAAAGACTTGTGCCTCCACTATTGCAATCTCTCTTATGAGTCATTCCTTTTACTACCATTGTACTTTGTCATTTCTAGGATTTGAGATTGTTTCCTTGTCTAACTTGTGCCCATCTTTGAATCTTGCAATATTCCACTGAATCCTTAATATACATTAGAATATCTAATAGTTTGTGTATACCCATGAAGATTTCAGGGGAGCAGAGGCTCGACAAGAATAACCATTGGAGTCATGTGATGATAAATCCTTTGAAGGGTGAATGAATCAAAAGTAGTGGTTGCCAATAAGTATTACGTAAACATTTGGCTTAGCCCCATAAGAATATTGTTGGGGCATTTAGTATTTACTCAAATGACAGGTCAACAAACCAATTCCATACTTCCTTTTAATGTGTCTTTTTAATTCATGACATTTATAGCACATGAACGATTTACAATTGGGAAAAGGTTATTTTTCCTAGATTTATCCCAACAAATATTAGACTTTAAAATTTCCAAGGCCATGTGTGTTGGCTTCTACATTATTTTTTCCCTAGAAAATTGTATTGAGTTTATTGGCTTTCCCTGAAAATGATATAATACTTGGCTACAAGTATTGTTTTGAAGAATTTCAATCACATTCTTTGTATTGAACTATCTTTATCTTTGAGATCTAATTTGTCATGCTTTTCAGCCATTGGAGCAACAAGTTTATTTTCCTTAGCCAGAATTATGGTTGCGGGGTTGTCTATGAAGACACTTGCTGCAAGACTAACTAGAAACAAAAACTTAAGGTCATACAACACAAAAATGAAACCTGTTGATTCATGATTGTTAATTCTAACATGTGAATTGTGATACACAAGTCTGCACTCAAAGATAATATAAAGATGAGATAATGTCCAACGACCACACATATACAACAGTGTGAATACAAAGGGAGTGTGAATTGAGATTGCTAAGTACTTCTCCTATAAAATAAAATAAAAGATCAATTAAGTAAAAAGCAGATATAAACTAAACTATACTAGAAATGATTTTTGTATTATAGTAGAATGAAATGGAAGAGATGAGTTGTGATGCAAAAATATGCAAATACTATTGAAAACAAGAGAATACCCTCAGAGAATTAAAAAATCCTAACAGCAAGACTGAACTTTAGTATCTGCCTATCAAAATTTCAGTTTTGTTCGAGCAGAAATTGAAGGATGTAAATTCAAGAGTGCAAACACAACATGTACAGTGGATTAAAACAACAAATATATTAGGCCCACTCTACACAAATCTGCAATCTAAGAATTCAGGATAAAAAGAGCAGGCTCCAACAACAATTGCATAGAAGTCTTTATTACTCAAATAGAAGAATGTCACAGCAAGTTGTCATCTCACAAAATCTCATACTACAATCTACAAGCTAAGAATACTCACTCTTATTATCTATTTCTACAAATGTCTAACTAGTGTGCCCATCCTTTTCATTTATAAGTTAAGAGAAGGTGTTGTTAGAAAACAGGCTAATGATAGTGTTAGTGGTGCATCTCCCTTGAGCATGAGCAACTCCCTCATAAATTTGCCTTGTATGCAAGGATTTTATTTTAGAGTAGTGCATTATCATTGTAGATATAAATCCTCTCCTGAAGGTGCCTCATTCCATAAGTGTGCACTCATGAATGCACCTGAGATGATGGTGTTAATCTCCTCAACTAGTGTGCCATACTTGGTGGGTATGACCCAACAACTAATTTGTCTATCCTCGAAGGTGTCGTTATAAGCTTCTAGCTGTATTTAAGAATATTTCTAACTGGTGTACCACAATCTAGCTCTGCAATCCTGGTGCTGCTCAACTTCTCAAGGCTAAGGTGAGACCAACTCGAACCAACTAGGTAATCTAACACTCTTGAGAATTTTTTTTTATAAATTCTATAGTTTTCCTGTGCCAAAAATTATACAACATTTTAACCTCATGAACTAGTCTCCTCTGTTCTCTTAGCTAATTCTATAAGAACTTATTTTTGTTGTCAAAGCTTTTACTCTCTAGTCCCATTGAGCTATTTCAGTTATTTATGGACATTGATATATTTTCATTTTATTTCTTCAATTTTTTTGACTGTTATGCATTACCTTTCGCCAGTGCCTTCTTTCTTACCTATGCTTTTTTTGCTTAAGCATTCCAGCCAGCCAGAGCAACAGGGGCATTAGGAGCCATGCAGTCCAGCCAGAGCCCAGCAGGGGCAACGCAGAGGCAGCAGGAGCCACGCAGGGCTGATGCAGGCCCAGTCAGGGCAGCGCACGGGTAGTGTAAGCCCTTCAGGTGTGATGCAGACCCTTACTGAGCAACACAGAGGCTGGCACATGCCAGTTAGGCTGATGTAGAGGGATTCAGAGCAGCATATTACTGTCGTTTTTATTTCTCTGTTGAGTGAACCAGTTTTGGTGCCCAGGATTGTTGTACTTAGATTATACATAATAATGAAAAATTTCCAGAGCTAGCTGCATCGGTTTTCCCACATTGGGTTTTTTCTGGGGATAGTTGTCTAGAAAATCCGTGTGTCACTTTGTTTATGAGCATGTTATTCAATATTTGATCTGTAGGTGTAGGTTGATAGTTGTATTTACTATTTACTTCGCTAATTTATTGAATATTTCATAAATTAACTTGTAACTTAATTCAAGTAGGAGAAATAAATCAAGATACTGCAATAGGGTTTCTTAGATTAAGAAATTTTCACATTCCCTAGGTCTAGCCCCATTAGGTCACCTAGGGCAAAAATTTCCCAGGAATCTAGCTAGAGAAAATATTCTATCTCCTAGAGGCAGCTGCGTTGCTGTGTGCCCTCACTCTCCTCATAACTTGGGCCAATTTTGATGGTGGAATCTCCGGATACCTCAAGCCCTAGCTCTAGGATCAAGTTTTTCCTAGGTGTTCCTAAGGATAGAACCTAGTAGGATAAATTTGACCTATCGAAGTAAAAACTCTTTTCTGATCCTTTCCCATCACCTTGTCCAGGATAGGAACATCATTGGTTGCTAAATTCCATCCCCGAACCTGGGCTGGGTCCACTTGGCCCTGTGTGGTACCATTTGGTGTCAAAGGCCTTTCATCAAGGACCATTTGGGAATCCAAGTTCCCAAAGGATTTTAGTGATTGAGAACTTCCTTCATAAGTCTTATTCTTCTCCCTCAACCCTTCAATCCCCCTCCTCTCTCCCTAGAAGATAATTCCCTTGCTTAAAAGGAAAGCAAGTCCCACTCTTTATTTTATCTTAGGGAAAGGGTTTTGAGGGTCACTTCCCACCTATTCATTGACCTATACTCTACAAGTTACTTCCTAAACTATCGGGACTCCACCTATCAGTGAAATTCTGTGAAGAGCAAGGAGCCTTAGCTGTGGTGACAATGGGCTAAGCCTCCATCATTTCCCTTGTCCTAGTAGTTGCTCTCTTAGGAACCCCTTTTAGATCCACTACTAGTTTGAGTGGTAACAAGTTGTTCTCAATTCCATTTGTGAACAACTCTTTGGTAGGCCCACTTTTTACATACTACAGCTCCAAGATGAGAAGTCCAAGGCTATGGAGGCTTCCCTTCTTCTCATTGAATCAATCTTCTACAATATAGTGAACTAGGGCTATTTGGTTGGCCCACTTGACTGTTACTTTAGTCCTTCAAAGTCTGCACATCCTTAGGCCCTATACACTTGCCCTTCTACCAATTTTGTTGTCCTTCACCAAAACAAGAGTCAGGGCTCTTATTTGACAGTAACCTAACAACCCTCCAACTGTACTTGTCCTACCATCAATCTGCCCAACCACAGTCAATTATTTTTACTGATCTAGGGCCCACAATATTGTCTTCATCTAGGGCTCTTCAAATCTGCCACCTAACAATGGTTTGAGTCCTCTCAAGATCACTGTTCTTGTGTATTGACAATTTGATCTTTGTTGTCCAATCTATGAACAAATATGAACTACTCCTCTTATCATACTTCTAACAATTTGTAGATCACTAAACTAGGGTCACAAATCAGCCACGTCTAACAGTCCATTTACTAATTTTTTATATGTTTCTTCAAGTCTTTGTCTAAAACTCTATGGAAAGTCCACCAAAATCAACTCCTCTGCATATCAATCCATTCTTCATATGGAAAATTTCTTCTGCATGCTCAATCTTTTGCTCAGGTTCCGCCCTCCTTTGGATTTGTTGTCTCCACACATACTGAATCTGCAAACCATCTTCCAGATCTGTGGTCTTTATTGCATAAATAAACCTCACTCTAAGGGTCACAACCCATCTTCTTCTACACAAATTTGTCACATTCTTAAGGTCATACCTTATGAACTAAACATTCTAGGAAACTGTCCTAACTAGGGCATTATACTTATGTACTTCTAATTGTTGTAGAAAAAACCCTATCCACACATAGAAAAAACATGACTCTTACCTCCATAAGAGACTCGACCTAGCTCATATGGATCCATAGATTCTGAGAATTTCTTTGACTGAATCTTGAAATGAACTTCAAATCTCAATGTCGACCCTCAAACTAGGGTTAACTCAGACAATATTATGCTTGCGTCGACTTCTGTTATGGCTCTAAATTACAGTGCAAGCCCTCCTCAATTTATGTTGGTCTTTATCACAGACCTTGCAGCCTACTAACCACCACAAGGCAAGATGGTATCAACCCTCTCTTCTATTTCATGTAGAAAATCTAACCAACAGGATTCAATCTGATCTTGTAATCGTGTACTAAAACAAGATACCGAATCCTTCCTACAATTTGTGGAAAAAAAACACAATCACACAATAACATATAAGTAAGAGAAACAAGTTATCAATTGCACAAAAAAATATGTATCTGGGGAAGCAACTGCTCAAAACCCTCTATCTCTATTTTGTATTAAGTCAAGGAATCATGAAACAATACAATGCTTAATCTGTATTGAGATTCTCCAGCACTTTGCCAATTGTCTCCTGCTGATCTAGGAAAGATCGGTCTAGTACTTAGCCAATTCTCAACCTTCCTTCAGCCTACCTTTCTCACACAATTCCTATGGAATTATCTCCATATTAATTAGGAAAATCAACCTTCCTTAATTGCGCAATCCATCATGGCATCCCAATGACTTTATAATTGCACATGGGAAATTTTCTATAAATACAACTGATATTTATGTTCCTCTGAACTATGTTACAATAAGGATCAAGGGTCTTTTTATTATTTAAAATAAGAGAAAACCATAAACAACCAAAACCCTAACCCGAGGAGATGTAACACCAAGAGTTTATGGGCCCCGTTGGGGTTAGTTGGGTAGCCAACTTCTCGGGGTTGTAAATTGGTCATATGATCTTTGTTTGACGCACATGATACCTTGTTAGAAAGATATCTCCGAGGAATACAACTACTAATATGATTTATATGAAATCACAAAACCTTTCATGCCCAAAAAACATCGTTTGGGGCCTCAAAACGACTCCGAAAGTTTAGGACCCGAAAAAATGACAAAAATAGTAAATTGTGCTATAATTAAGGAAACTGAAAAACTGAAAGAGACAATGGTGAGGGCCCAAGTGGAATGGGTGGGTGGCCACCAATATGCACCTCGATCACCTTAAATCAAATTTCTTGAGCTAACTCAATCATCATGACTTAGTTAATTGACACAAGTTGTTATGAGACGAAATTACAATTTATTTAAGGGAAAAATAAATTAGACGCCTCACATTCCTCACTCCTGGTACATCAAAATTCCTCACCAGTGTGGGTGCATTTTTTTTGTCCTTTCTAGTCGCCAATTTCACTATTTCTTGTTGCAAATTTCAACACTCCCTCTCAACAAGAAAGGAATTCAATCTATCCCCATCTGGTACCTTTGGAATGTTCTACATGCTACACTTCTCTGGTGTTGTTTGCACCTGCAAATCCTGAAACTGAATAGCCTCTGAACAACTGAATCAGTATAATGCATCTATCATCAGAGTCTTTTGACTGCTACTAGCTATTGCACCTGTCTAGTACTGGATTCTCTACACTGTTGCTGACATCTGCATATGTGCCCTTTGAACCGTTGCTAACTGTATTTGTGCTCTAGTATTTGACATCTGTCACTCTGATTTCTGTTTCGCTGACATTTGACTAAATCAATCTAATTGATCCTTCCTACTACTGTTGTACTGTGGGCTCCTCGTAGCCAGGTTCAATCCATGAGACACGCCATCTCAATGGAACTTGCCCAAATTTCTTATCTTGGGATTATGTCTACATGTAACCCCACCTTACACCTCGAGGTATGGCTGCTCCCTCTTCCCATCTAGCTTGAAATTTCCCCCTCATGTAGGTCTCTGCTTGAGTGGACGCTTCCACTCAGTCTCATCTCTGCTTCTCCAATTGTGGCAGCTACTCCACAATCTTCTGAGACTGCTTCTCATGAGGATGCATGCTGAGAGGTAATTTATGCTCCCTCTAAACCACCAAGTCTCTAACTTCTGCCTTTCTCCTCAAAGCTTTGCATGCATCTGGTACCTCAAGTGCATATAGGTTCTTGACTCACACATAGTGTAAATGTTCTGAAGTTACAAAAAGTTTTTAAAAAAGAGTTGATTTTAAATCGATGATATCTCCCTCATCCGAGCTCCGATTTGACCGAATTTTTTTTCCATTTGGGTAGATTTTCGCAAGGAATCCAAATATTCTATTTGTTTTCAAAAAATTTACACCAAAATCTTCAGATATTCTCTACAAACTCGCCGCCCAAAAAATTCTTGCTTTGATACCATGTAGAAAATCTAACCAACGAGATTCAATCTGATCTTGTAATCTACTAAAACAAGATATTGAATCCTTCCTACAATTTACGGAAACAAAACATGATCGCACAATCACATATAAGTAAGAGAAATAAATTATCAATTGCAAAACAACATGATGTATTTGGGGAAAGCAACTAATCAAAAACCCTTGATCTCTATTGTGTATTAAGTCAAGGAATCATGAAAAAATACAATGATTAATCTCTCATGAGATTCTCTAGCACTCTATCAATTGTCTCCTGTTGATCTATGCAAACTCGGTCTAGTACTTAGCCAATTCTCATCCTTACTTCAACCTGCCTTGCTCATGAAATTTCTAGGGAATTAACTTCTTATTAATTAGGAAAATCAGTCTTCCTTGATTATGCAATCCATCATGGCATCAAAATGACTTTATAATTGCACATGGGAAATTTTCTCTAAATACAACTAATAGTTATGTTCCATTTAACCTTTGTCTCAACTGTGTATTCCTCGAAACTAACATGCATGCAACTATTAATAGTGAATTATCAGTTATCTGATTGATCACTCATTGTGACTTAAATCTAATTTAATTCACTGGACCTCTCACTAGCTCATCACTTAGTTAGAAATAGTTAAACTAATTTTAACTCATTTAATTGATTTAATTACACTTGCACCCCACTAATGCATCAACTTCAACTGGACCCCAAAAATATTAGAATCCCTCTAGATGCCTCATATTAGACCCTCAACTCGAATTTCTTGAGCTAACTCGGTCATCATGACTTAATTAAATGACACAAGTTGTCATGAGATGAAATTACAATTTATTGTCCAATTTATTTAAGGGAAAAATAAATTAGACGCCCCACATTCCTCACTCCTGGTGCATCAAAATTCCTCGCCAGTGTGGGTGCATTTTTTTTTGTCCTTTTTGGTTTCCAATCTCACTGTTTCTTGTTGCAAATTTCAACATTTCATAATTTGATGCGGCTCTTACACAAAGACACCATTGAAATCACATGCCCAGATTCTCATGAGAAACCTCTCTTAAGCTTGATCTGCCAGAAGAGAACCAACAATATGCCATCCTACTTCCTAGCGCAAATCGACCATTAAGGTATGCAACATTATTCTGAACCCTCACATGATGATCTTTCTCTTGGAGGATGATCATGACCTCCCTTTATCAACCCTTACTCGGCCCTTGTACTCGACCTACTTTAGGACTACATCTCTCTTCACCCCCTTGATGTTCCAGATAGTGAGAATACATGTCAAACATGCTAAGATGTGCCAAGTGATAAGGCATGCAAAGATGTGCAAGGGTGTGTCAATGCGTGTCAGGGAATGTCAAGACAACAAAAGGGAGAAAAAAGTTAAACTACAAGGAAATGAACACATAAGAGGGTTAATAAGTCATCAATTTACCTTTTCCAAGAGGGGCATGCTAGGCACACCAACACTAGGCGGAAATAGGTGCCAAGTGCAAAGTCTTAGTGAATTCTAAGTGCCAAGTATTCCTTTGTTGCTTCTCATCTACTTTCCAGCAATTGATCATCACAAATAAATCTAATATTAAACCATGCTAAATCATACCAAGGCATCTCAACGTATTCCATACATGCTAAGACTTTCCAAGCGCCAATATGTGTCAGGGACTAGTGTTATGCATGTTATGAAGTGGAAGGGAATGTTGAAGAGTGCTAAGGTGTGCTAGAGAGTTATAATGCATGTTGATGAGTGTTAAGGAGTACTAGGAAAAAAAATTAAGGGAGAACTAGGTAAAATTTCATGGAAGTTAATGAATATGAGGAACATGTACTGCCAGAGACTAGTGTTAATGGTCAGTGTTAGTTGTCATGCCAAGGAGGGAGTGACAAGGTATGCTAAGCATTAGTAAGGCATGCTAGGGAATATCAAGGCATGCTAAGAATTCCCAAAGTGTGCTAATTATATCATGTACCAATTAATAGTGCCAAGATATGCCAATACATGCTAGGTGCTAAGGATGTGGCGCAGGGTGCTAGGGTATGTCAATATGTGTCAAGGCAACAAAAGGAAGAACCAATAAGAGGGTTAATAAGTCAGGACTTTATCTTTTTGAAAATGGGCATGCTAGGCACACTAATAATAGGTCCCAATACATGCCAAGTGGCATTGTGTGCCAAGTGCTAATGTATGGCAATGCATTCAACCAAGGTGTTCCAGGGCATGCTAGGGACTATATGCAACATGCCAATACATGCTAGGAGAGTTCCATGTTGTGCTAGCGCATGCCACCATGTGCTTGGGCGTTAGTGTCATCACAAGATGTTCTATGTACAAAGATGTTCCAAGACAGGTGGGGTGCTAAGAAATGTTAGTGTGTGCCAAAGCATTAATTTAAGGTGTGCCCACATTTTTGAGGATTGGTAGGTATTTCTCATTAATAGAATTGTCAGAGCTCGATTATGTATTAAATAATATATTTCCTACACACAATAGTGGAACTTTATCTAAATGGAATTTTCTAGATAATAAACTTAATATATATGAATCATGTGTTGACTCATAGGAAATCTCTATTCAACTAGTCATTACTTGAGGGAAATGATACACGCTTATTACTTCTTAAAAAATTGACTGACCCTAACCACTATGGCCTTGGACATATTATACAAAATGCTCCACAATAATGGTATGAAATCATTATATTTTGACAAAAAATATATCAACAAGCACATAATGTCATCAAAAACTCATTGGAATGATCAATGATGATGGGCATTTTTTGATCGTCACCAAAAGTAACAAAAAGAGAATTGGTGAGGGTCATTAAAAGTTCGTCACTAGAAGTGTCACCAAAGAGAGAATTAGTGATGGGCCTTTAACGACCCTCTCCAAAAGTGAAATGTCTTTGGTGACGGACCATAAAGGACCATCACTATATACACTTACAGTGACGGTTTTTAGTGATCAATGATGGCGGGCATTTTTTGACCGTCACCAAAAGTAACAAAAAGAGCATTGGTGAGGGTCATTAAAAGTTCGTCACTAGAAGTGTCACCAAAGAGAGAATTAGTGATGGGTCTTTAACGACCCTCACCAAAAGTGTCATTGAAAATGTCTTTGGTGATGGACCATAAAGGACCATCACTATATACACTTACAGTGATGATTTTTTAATGACCGTCACCATATGTGACATTGGTGACGGACCTTAAAGGTCCGTCACAAGCATGACCCTCACCAATGTGCTTTTTTCTTGTAGTGTGAAAACCCCAACTATCATATTATGTATCATGGATATCATGTAACAATCCTCATACAAAGCTTAGTACATCAAGCTCTCAGTACAAAACAATCGTCACACACTAACATAAAAGAAATCTGCAAATCCATGCACCGATCTCTTCCCTCCTGCTAGCCTGCCTCCACTACGCAATCCAAGCTGATTACAAAGACCAATTCGATGCAATCCCACTCTCCTTGACTGCATTATTATCATTGGAAACTCCAATGTATATGTAGATGCAATTCATGCATCACTAGTAGTCACAACGAATAGTCCATCTTGCCCTTTCATCTATGTCTGAACTGGGTCTCCACTGGATCTGACATGCACTATAGTTAACTACTGTATTTTTCAATTGATTAATGAGTTATTATTTGTGAATTAATTAACTAATTAATTCACTCCACTCTCACTAGTGTATCATTCAGTTAGACTAGATATAACTAGCTCAACTGAGTTTAACTCCATTAACTAAGTTAAACTAAATAAAAACTCCATGAACTACTCTTCCAACTTTGTCATAACCTTGCCACTTCAGTTCTAACTGAGTCCTCCATGCATGAACTCCAGCAAACCCTTAGGAATTGCATAATTCCTTCAGCCCACTGATTTGAAAAATCTGTATACTGAAATTAAGTGCTCCAAGAGAATAAGTTGTTGTTTAGAGTCTAATTATTATTAAGAGCTAATAATAATCGTCATGCATCTATTTTTAGATCGACGATCTATAAATAGACTTCGCCCAATCTTCTAAAAATAGAATTTCATCTATTTTTCACATTTGACCAACCATCTACAAATAGCCTCATGCTACGTATAGAATATGCTCACCATGTCTAAAAATAGACATACACCTAAAAATAGCCTGTGTGGGCCCCACCTAGTTTAGGTGATTATTTTCCAACTAGGATCAAGGATGATGTTTCAGGATGCCTCCTTCACTGTTTCTTGTTGCAAACTTCAACAGTAAGTTTTCAAATAATAGTCTGTAATGAGTTATACTATATTAAGTTAAAAAATCTCTGTGGATAATAGTAAAAGTATTGAGATACATATATACATATGTATATATAACTATGGAGTAGAATTCAAGTATTTATCAATTAGAACAAAGAAAAAAAAAGTTATGCAGGTTTAAAAATAGTTAAGAAGGAATTCAATGTGGGGGATCATGTATACTTAAACGTGAAACCAAAGAAAAACACATTTAGACATGGAAATTGTGCCAAGTTATTACCTAGATATTGTGGACCTTAAAGTTTTAGCCAAAATTGGACCAATTTCTTATAAACGTGCCCTTCCAGCAAACATAAAATTTTAAAATGTATTTCATGTATCTTTTTTAAATAAATATGTATATGACCCAGCTCATATAATTGATTGGAAAGTTGTAAAAGTGGAACCAGAGGGAGAGTTTCTTGCAGAACCACTATGTATTCTAGACTAGAGGGTAGTCATGCTCCAAAATAGAAATATAGCTCAAATAAAAGTTCAATGGAAAAATTTCAGTCCAAAAGAGGCAATTTGAGAGTTGGAGGATGATTTTAAAGAAGCATACCACTCTTTATTTTAAAAAATTGGAAGAGTTCCATATATTACGATCAAACACCGAGATGGTGTCAAATTTAAGTCGGGGAGGATGTGATATCCCCCAACTTGATGTTTATATGTAGATAAATTTTATATAATTGTTTCCTTTTTTTATGTTAATTTTGAAATACATATGAAGAAATTGTTTATCAGTATTTTATTACTGGTAATGAATGATTGTAAATTTGTATTTAAATTGTTTATAATAAATAAAGAGGTCTGAAAAATTAATGTTGTAGTGCATTTCACTGAAAGAGATGAGGCTGCAAATGGATGATGAATATTAATTTCCAAATAATAAGCTCTAGGCATGTAATATAAATGATTAGATTTATTTTGAATTATGGAATTGGCCGATTTATTGCTTCCCTAAAAGACAAGTTGTTGTCTTTGGGAGTGGGAAGAAAAAGTTCATTAATGAGCTAGTAACTACCTGCCATATGTTGGTGAGGTGGAAGTAGTTACCAACTACCAAAATGAGTGGTATATGGGTAATGGAAGATTATATTTTTGTCTTCTTGCTTTTGGATCTCATGTTGTCTAAAGGGAGACTGAGGAGATGAAAAGGGTAAAAAATTAGAAAAAATGAATTGCAAACTTGTGCTTGGGATATCTTCTAGAAGAAGTAGCAAGGTTGGGAGAATCCAAACACTCAACTATTAATTTTACAAACAAATATTCCAAGTTGGTGTTCTTACCTACTATCTTACTCAATAAAAGACAAGGAAGGGAAATTATTGTGGCTTGTTTATAATTATGTGCAATTTATTTTTAAGATGAAATGTTCAAAGTTATGATGGAAAGACTAAATTAGTACAACTATTCTTTGTTTAATCCATGTTAAAGGATTATTAAAAATATAAAAATAAAAATTAATATAATGTACAATGACTATTCTACAAAATATGTGTTTAATTATATTGTTTACCCAACACGTTAAAGAACAACATACTATGAAGGTAAGTTTTCAAATAATAGGTTGTATTGAGATATAATGTATTAAGTTAGAAACTCTCTTTGTGTATAATATTTAAAGTATCGATATACATATATATGTATGTGTATATATAACTGTGAAGTAGAATTCAAGTATTTATCGATTAGAACAAAAACTAGTTGTAAATAAGTATTTAACCATTCATTTTTGAACTTACATCAAACTATGATATAACATTGTACAAACATAGAACTTATATAGAGTAATCCTATGTTAGAAATCTATATAAGCAGATATAAATAATTCGAGCCATGTAAGGAAAAAACTCATATTAAGAATTTTACATTAATAAAATAGAAATAATGAAATGAGAATGTATAAATACATGTAGATATTATTCTCCATGAAACAACATTTTTCAATGACTTGAAGTCATTAACTCATAAAGTGAAAAAAAAGGGTTTTAGAGAACCCTAAGAAATTAATTAGAAGTTTGAAATAGTTTTCAATAAAATAGGGAACACATTTCCACATAAGTTTGTTACTTTTCAGGCTTAAAGCCTTGAATAATTACTTCCCCATAGGAGGTAAGTATATAAATAAAACATAAACATATAGGCATATCACATGCTCAACAATTGAAAATTTTGAAACCCTGTTCTCGACCACAATGACATAGCATTCAAGCTCAAGTAGATGAGGTAACCAAGAGTTTGGGTCATCGGAATTTGTAAGCGTGAGTTGAAAAATTTCCATGAATACAATGAACACTTTGAGTCTCCTCATCAAAATAAGAAGTATGTAAATAATTTGCATGCCATAAATTACTTACAAATATATACCAGAAACCAAAAATGATGCAGGAGCATCAAGGGTGTTTTTTTATTTTGTAAATATGTTAAAAGGGGGTGTGATGATTTTTAATATTTTATTAATTAATTTGAATAAAATAGGAGAAGGTGAGGATTTTTGTAAATATCTTTTTATTAATAAAAGGATATGAGGGAATTTAATTAGTTGAAGGATTTTAGGGATAAAGACCTATCCTTTAGGGATGTTGAGAGATTTAGGGGTTTGTTGAGGAATTGAAGGGATTGAGAATTTAATTTAATGATTTTTTAAATTGTATAAATAGGAGGGAGTTTTAGAGAAAAATACATTGAGAATAGTGAGAGGAGTAGAGAGCTGGTTGGGAACAACCAAGGCTGTGAGCCTTTGGTAAATTGTAAGGGCCATCAATCTGGAATATCAGGCCAAACAAAGTGTGTAAGTAATCTTGTTTTGATTTCAGATTATATATATATATACATTTGGTGATTAGTTGTGAAAGTCATAGTTATTTCTGGTTAAATGTATATACATGGTTGAGGTATTGATGGTTGGAAAGATCAACCAAAGGAAATCTGCACTAAAAGAAATGGTGAGATCGATTTATGTGTTCAAGTTAAAAGGATTGATCTTAATACAGAAATTTTTATCTGTGCATGAGCTTATGAATAGTTTTGTTATATCGATCTGAATTCGATTAATAGAAAATGAAAAGAGGAGACTGCACCTTAATTTAAATTATGGAATTGGTAAATCGATCACCATGGATCGATTTCAAGAAGAAAAACTTCATGTAACAATAGATTGTTAATTGCTGTTTGAAAGAGGGTGTTATTATGTGATTGCAGAGAGTTCTGTTTGAAATGCTTTTGTTTACCGTCTCTGAAATATGCTGTCACTAATAGAAACGATCTTCACAAATCTGAATGGAACGCATGGAGCGTTAATAAAATGGTGGTTAGTTTAATAACGTGATTGAAAACTGGAGTGAATGGTATGTTGTGGAACATATTCATACCATAGCAGAGTGCATATAAGTACCATAGCCAGATTTAAAATCGATCTGTGGAAGCGATGAACAGAATTTAAACTTGAATGGTGGGTCGATTTAATAATGGAATGAGAATTGGTTTAAATAAGGTCAGAATGTATGGTGTAAATGTTTGCAGCGTAAATGTATGTCTGGCTTTTAAATGTTGAAAGAATAGTACTGCGTTAAATTCCTATTGTTTAAAGTCCAAACAGATTGTTGTAATGAATGCAATGTCAATGAATGCCGGAAGGGCATTTTAAAGGAATTTAACAGCATGGAATAACTATTTGAAATGAAATTCGATTGGCAGACTTTGCAGAATTGAAAACGATCTCTTTGTTTCATTAAGAAGAACAGATTGTGTTTATCAAGTTGCAGGTTGAAAAGCATTGGAACGCTGTGATCAGTTTAC
Organism: Pinus albicaulis; assembly: GCA_034641835.2. NCBI lineage: Eukaryota > Viridiplantae > Streptophyta > Pinopsida > Pinales > Pinaceae > Pinus > Pinus albicaulis. Next base: position 1,028,311,413 of record CM076578.1, read on the forward strand.
AAGTGACAGGTTCTGCGAGGTGCAACGAAGTGCAATGAAACCTTGAAGGCGCTGAGCTGGTTGGAATATGTGCAATTGCTGAACACTGGATGTAGAAGTAGTGAGAGTTGCGTGGCCAGATTGTCCATGGAGGTAAGTGAATGAAATGACAGATTGTTGTTTACGTTGAGATTTTGGTGACATTTAAAAAAAAACTGGAACAGAAGATTGTGCAAGTCCACGTGCAGCGTGGAGATATAAATAAATGTTCAAATCAAAATTTGTTATACAGTTTCACAAACATGGCAATGAGGATATGTTGGGATAACCTATGAAAAGCATATTTGAAATCGATATGTATCAATAACTTATCAGTTGAATTTTTAAGAGATCGAATGTGCATATAATGGGTATGAAGTGATCTTGAAAGGGCAAGGGCGCACATCCAAATTTGGGTTTTCATACTTCCCAAGTACTGAATTTAGTGTGTTAAAATAAAAGGTGCATGATTTGGTTCTATATAATGAATGATGAGTATGAAAGTTTATACTCATGGATTGGAAATGAACTTTTGTATAAAGTTATGATTTGAGATTTGGGTTTTATAAAAGCCTATGAAATGAGAATGAGTTGTGATGAAAGTTTTGGGAAAAAAGCTGAGATGAATGTTGATATGCACAGATGTTAATGATCCTGGGTATTGCAAGCTCTAAGCTTGCGTCAATTTTGGTATCAGAGCTTGGCTCTGTTGAAATGAAAAATGTTTGTTTCTGAATGAAGACATAAAGTTTTGTTGAAGAACTGAAATGTATTTTGAATGTGTGATGAATGATGGAAAGGAAGATCATATTTGAAATCTGATATGCAGCATACACAATTGCAAGTGAACAGGATTGCAGTGAAGGAAATTGCAGAAGCGAATGAAGGACGAGATCAGGCAGGTGAGATGATTTTTCTGATTTGAAATTTATGAATTGAAGTTTATGGTTGCAGAGAAGACGATGGCATTGAACCTGACATTCAGCTAAAGGCTGAATAAGGAGGACCATTGCAGAGTCCTGAAGAAGGTGAGTTGAAGAGATAGCCAGAGAGAGAGCAGAGGAAAGTGCTCAAAAGGTTCCAGAGGCAGTGAACCAAGTACTTACCAAAAGACTGAGTGAGGAGGGCTTGGTGAGGTAAGTGTCAGCAGAAGAGATTGCTGTCGTAGAGGCTAGAGCAACTCATGGTGAGTGAAAAACTCATGGAGAAGATGATCATGGAGGATCAACGAAGAGGTTCAGAAGAATGCCCCAGAGATGAGATGACTGCAGAAGTTCGAGAAAGAGAGATTGCAGTAATGAAGGTACAATTGCAGGTACTAGAGGAATGGCTGCAAGAGCAGGAAGATCAGAATAGAGGTTGGATCTTTCCACTGAAGGGAAAGAGAATGATTTGGCGACAATTGCAGAGGAGGTTGAGGCAAATTGTGATTGCCTTGTTGAAAAAGGAACTTAGATTTCTTGAACCAGAGATGGAATTTGAAGATTCCACACGCAGATTTGTTCAGAAGGATGTGTTGGAGGAAGCAGTCGAGACTGAAAAGTCTTGTGATTTTAAAACTGACAAGTTGTGTATGTTTGCAGGTACAGTACAGGGAGATGAGCAAGCTTTAGAGTTTGTTCAAGAAGAGGTGAATCTGAAGGCTGTTCAGATCAATGATGAGATGGCAAGATCTCAGAAGGAAATGGAGACGAAGGAGTCTAATCAGGATGATGGTGCAGAGAGAGAAGGACCAGCTGATGATTGGCTAAAATCTGGTGAAGGTATGGAGAATCGTGTGAAGTTTCCAAGTTCTACTCCTAATGAAGTTTTTGAGTTGTACAGGAAACTAGATCTTCAGAGAAGAGAATTGGAGAGGCAGAGGACTTATGTGCAGGATAATTTGCTGAGGAAGCAAGACAGGAAAGTTTTCATGAAGGACAGTCATGAAGCAGATGATGGTAAGAAGATGAGACTAGTTGATAGTCTCATGATGAATGCAAATCAGCATACTGATGTGCTGACAGAAGAGTTGGAGCAGCGTACTGGAGTGTTGCCAGAGAAAGCTGAGGCGAAAGCCAGTAAATATTTTCTGAGTCCTGAAGAAGACTTAGAACTGCGGATGAATGAATCTACAAGTGAGACCGTTGAGTGTTATGATTTTGATGCTGACCATTTGATTGTGTTTACAGGTGATGTAGAAGACAGTCCATCATTTGGGATTGTCTTGGAAGAAGAAGAACTGTTGCAGGTAGAAGATGAGACAATTAGGTCTCATAAGCAGAGGCTTGTTACCATGGGTGACAAGAAAGAGTTGGCTTGTCTGTATAGCCAAGAGAAGACTGGTGTACGAAATTTTGAAGCTGCTACAGTGACATATGGTGAAGCTACAGTGTTTGCAAAACTTGATTATGATGGACAATTTTTTAAGATTGTCGAAGAGGAAGATGGAGATTATGCTGGAGTTAATTTGCAGCATGTTGATGAAATGCTGAAATGTTTGCTGGAGACATTTGAACCAGAGAAAAAAGTTGCCGATGAAATTGCAGATGATGAGCAAAGGAATGTTGCAGAGGGACAGGAAGTTAGGGAGGCCGCAACATTCATAGTGACAGCTAGAGCAACATGTTTTATTGGAGATGTTGGAAACAATCAGCAGACAGAGGACATACTGGACAAAGAAATTGAGTTGATAAGGAGGTTAATGATAAAAACTTCCCAGAGAAAGACAGCAGCAAGAAAGAAAAGGAAAGATAACAAGAGAAAGACAGTGAAAGATTGCAAGAGCAGAGCAAGTGGAGCACTACAGCACAAAATATGGAAACCTGGAAGACAACAGTAGATAGCAACAGCAGTAAAGCAATTGACAAGCAAGGAAAATAAAATTTGGGATCCAGGAGGAAATATCCAGACTTATGACCAGGTGGTCATGAATTTTCTTACATGGGGAGTCTGATGCAGGAGCATCAAGGGCGTTTTTTATTTTGTAAATATGTTAAAAAGGGGGTGTGATGATGGGGTGTGATGAGTTTAATATTTTATTAATTAATTTGAATAAAATAGGAAGAGGTGAGATTTTGTAAATATTTATTAATAAAAGGATATGAGGAAATTTAATAAATTGAAGGATTTTAGGGATAAAAACCTATCCTTTAGGGATGTTGAGAAATTTAGGGGTTTGTTGAGGATTTTAAGGGATTGAGCATTTAATTTAATGATTTTTTTAAATTGTATAAATAGGAGGGCTTTTTGTGAGAGAAACCATGAGAGAATAGTGAGAGGAGTAGAGAGCTGGTTGGGAACAACCAAGGCTGTGAGCCTTTGGTAAATTGTAAGGGCCATCAATCTGGAATATCAGGCCAAACAAAGGGTGTAAGTAATATTGTTTTGATTTCAGATTATACATATATACATTTTGTGATTAGTTGTGAAAGTCATAGTTATTTCTGGTTAGATGTAAATGTATATACATGGTTGAGGTATTGATAATTGGAAAGGTTGACCGAAGGAAGTCCACACTAAAAGAAATGGTGAGATCGATTTATGTGTTCAAGTTAAAAGGATTGATCTTAATACAGAAATTGTTATCTGTGCATGAGCTTATGAATAGTTTTGTTATATTGATCTGAATTCGATTAATAGAAAATGAAAAGAGGAGACTGCACCTTTATTTAAATTATGGAATTGGTAAATCGATCACCATGGATCGATTTCAAGAAGGAAAACTTCATGTAACAATAGATTGTTAATTGCTGTTTGAAAGAGGGTGTTATTATGTGATTGCAGAGAGTTATGTTTGAAATGCTTTTGTTTACCGTCTCTGAAATATGATGTCACTAATAGCAACGATCTTCACAAATCTGAATGGAACGCATGGAGCGTTAATAAAATGGTGGTTAGTTTAATAACGTGATTGAAAACTAGAGTGAATGGTATGTTGTGGAACGTATTCATACCATAGCAGAGTGCATATAAGTACCATAGCCAGATTTAAAATCGATCTGTGGAAGCGATGAACAGAATTTAAACTTGAATGGTGGGTCGATTTAATAATGGAATGAGAATTAAATAAGGTCAGAATGTATGGTGTAAATGTCTGCAGCGTAAATGTATGTCTGGCTTTTAAATGTTGAAAGAACAGTACTGCGTTAAATTCCTATTGTTTAAAGTCCAAACAGATTGTTGTAATGAATGCAATGTCAATGAATGCCGGAAGAAATTTCTTTGAGGTTTTAACGACAAGACCAACTATCCCAAAATGAAATTCGATTGGCAGACTTTGCAGAATTGAAAACGATCTCTTTGTTTCATTAAGAAGAACAGATTGTGTTTATCAAGTTGCAGGTTGAAAAGCATTGGAATGCTGTGATCAGTTTACAAGTGACAGGTTCTGCGAGGTGCAACGAAGTGCAATGAAACCTTGAAGGCGCTGAGCTGGTTGGAATATGTGCAATTGCTGAACACTGGATGCAGAAGTAGTGAGAGTTGCGTGGCCAGATTGTCCATGGAGGTAAGTGAATGAAATGACAGATTGTTGTTTACGTTGAGATTTTGGTGACATTTAAAAAAAACCGGAACAGAAGATTGTGCAAGTCCACGTGCAGCGTGGAGATATAAATAAATGTTCAAATCAAAATTTGTTATACAGTTTCACAAACATGGCAATGAGGATATGTTGGGATAACCTATGAAAGCATATTTGAAATCGATCTGTATCAATAACTTATCAGTTGAATTTTTAAGAGATCGAATGTGCATATAATGGGTATGAAGTGATCTTGAAAGGGCAAGGGCGCACATCCAAATTTGGGTTTTCATACTTCCCAAGTACTGAATTTAGTGTGTTAAAATAAAAGGTGCATGATTTGGTTCTATATAATGAATGATGAGTATGAAAGTTTATACTCATGGATTGGAAATGAACTTTTGTATAAAGTTATGATTTGAGATTTGGGTTTTATAAAAGCCTATGAAATGAGAATGAGTTGTGATGAATGTTTTGGGATGATATGTAATGGTTTCATAACCATTGTGTTTTTAGAACATGCAGATGAGTGAAATTTTCCAAGAAGGGGATTTTTTCAACAAATGATTGAATTGTATATGATGTGTGAATTTGATTGCCAACTATTGAAGTTTTGATTTGGGAAAAAAGCTGAGATGAATGTTGATATGCACAGATGTTAATGATCCTGGGTATTGCAAGCTCTAAGCTTGCGTCAAAAAACCATAATAAAATTGGATAAACTTAAATACAAGGAACTTATTAATTTTTTTCAAAGAATTTGTTAATTTTTTTTGGAATTAATGTTAAAAGAAAAATGATCTGAATAGAGTTAAGAATATGAAATACCTAGACATTCACCTGTGCTATAGAAAGAGATAAAGTTATTAAAAATGCAAAATAAAAAATGAGAGAATTAATGTGACACAACTAAGGTAAGTAAACAATAAAATTAGCCAATTAAGTATGTAAATAAAGGGAATATGAAATACCTAGACATTCACCTGTGCGATAGAAAGAGATAAAGTTATTAAAAATGCAAAATAAAAAATGAGAGAATTAATGTGACACAACTAAGGTAAGTAAACAATAAAATTAGCGAATTAAGTATGGAAATAAAAGATAAAATGTGAATACGCAAACTATATCTATATTATTCATCAAATAGATTACACATATTTATACATGAATTAGTCTTAAGATAGGAGATCTATCTTAGACGTACAATAAGTTGGTTGAGGGAATATCTCAACCTCACACCAAACAAGGAAGCTAACTCCTATTAAATATGAACAGACTCTATACATAGAGAGTCACAACTGGACAAGTAGGAATTATACATTCTAACACACCCCCTTAATGACTACTTGTCTCGATATCACTTCGCAAAATCTAGTCGTGATCATACATAACAAAGAATATGTCGACGTCCATATAAAGGAGCAACCATCCACCGGAATGCATGGGTACCAACTGCTGCAACCGCTAGTCCTGTAGGATGTCCTTCGCATACATGATTCTGTCAACCATTATCACTGCATACATGTACCTGTATCCACATATCCCCCTCCAACGTGGGTTTTATCGGATGACCCGTAACCATGCTCTTCCTTCATCGGGGTTTTATCGGATGACCCGTAACCATGCTCTTCTTTCATCAGGGTTTTATCGGATGACCCGTAACCATGCACTTCCTTCAGTGGCAAACACTGACACAGAACTGTTTCCAGTCTGCTTCACTATTATACGTGGTTTCTAGCTGACCACAAACTGACATTGCAAAATGGTTTCTGGCTAACCATGAACCTGTAGTTACAAAGTGGTTTTGAGATGACCACGAACTTTTACAGGGATACACATGCCTTTATAAGTCTTACATACTCCATATCTTGGAATTACCAGGTACATAAAATGACCACTACAAAACCATCCTAGACTTGCTTACCATCCACTACAAAACAAACTTTCACTTTCGTTGTCCATCCTCCTTTAAATGTTGCCGCTGCTCCATTACATCATATTTTGAAATGTTCACATCTTGGGCATCTTTGTCTTTATCAATTAAAACCTTGGAACTCCATCCTTAACCTGTCATTTGTTAGAGTAGTCAATTCTAACAAAATTAACTTCATATTGAGGTGACTAATCTCAATATGTATATTGATTTTAGTTCCAAAATATTTGTTTTACTCAAAATACACACAATCATGCTTTCAACTAGCTACAAAGACACATTAATTTTTCATATCGCATATTAATGCCCAAAAACAAACTGATGATTGGACCAGTCCATTGGACGCTCCCATGTATTTCGGAATATGGAAGCGTTGGGTAATGTCCACTGATGATTGCGCCGGTCCTCTTTTACATTTGCTGACCATTTTCAAAGGTGACGCTGTATTTTAAATATATTGACATGCACCCAGTCTGACGGAGTCGTCAGATCGAATCCTTCAATTACTTGACATGCACCCAGTGGAGTCGTGAGATTGAATCCTTCACCTACTCTTTTCGGGAGAGCTTGTTTTACTTCATTCAAACGTACCGACGTTTCCAAGGTCAAATCATTCACGTGCCTTTTCTCGTTGGCCGAGCTCATTTTTTATGCTATATAGTTGCTACTGGAGGTCTTGTAAACCACTGTTGCGTGTAGCATGTAGTGAAAGAAATAAATCTCAACCTAAATCTCTGCGACCAGAAGACCCGAAATCTCTGGACCCAACAATTGCAACTGTACGCTGTATGCAAACTCACAAGTAGCAAAAAAAAAACTTGATTTCAAAGCGGAAATGAAAAATCAGATATGGAAAAACTCGATTTCTGAAATGAGAAATCTGTATGCTCAAACCACCTGCACGCCGAGAAGAAGGGAGCAGCCGTTTGGTCGAACGCAGGTTTGATTGAAAGCAGTCTTTACGCTGCTCGATCCCGCAACAGCAACAAAAAACAGCAGATCCGCTCAATACCGTGAGCGACCACGTGCAGATCCGCTCAAGAAACGACCCCTGGTCGATTTCCAACGCACAGCTAAAAAAAATACCTTCGTGGGCGAACAACCTCCGTGGGCGAGCAACCTCTGACCAGCAATCTTCGTGGGCCAGAATGCTGAAAGCACCAACGCACAAAGCAATTCGGCTTTGTTTTTTTTCACAGTTCGGTTTCAAATTGATGTATATTCAAATTAAAAATTTGAATACCAAATTAAATTGTAACTTCGACCAGCAAAAAATTAAAAACAAACGTTTCAAACTTCGACAAGCAAAAAATTGAATGCGGTTTATGCAAACTTGGCAAAAAATTGAATGCGGCTTATGCAAACTCGACTTCTATCCGCCCCTATGCATGAACCTGTGCAGCCTCCACGCGCTGTTATGAACAGACCTCACCAAAAAACGAAATCAGTTTTCAACGACCAAAACACAAAAACGCAGTCAAGTTAACCAGGCGCTGTCTCAGCAGCGAAAGGCCAGTGACAGAGGCTCTCTTCTTCCCTCAGCCCAAGAGGGCCGAGGTCCAGGCCTTTACAGCTCTGATACCAAGATAAAATGTGAATACGCAAACTATATCTATATTATTCATCAAATAGATTACACATATTTATACATGAATTAGTCTTAAGATAGGAGATCTATCTTAGACGTACAATAAGTTGGTTGAGGGAATATCTCAACCTCACACCAAACAAGGAAGCTAACTCCTATTAAATATGAACAGACTCTATACATAGAGAGTCACAACTGGACAAGTAGGAATTATACATTCTAACAATAAAGGGAATATGGAGACGAAAGTGTAGAGTTATAACTATTCGAAGAAACAAGAAGAATATCCTGAAAACCCTAAGGGTTAGGATTTAAATTATAAAGTCGAATTCAAATGTATATTAACAGAGTCATACCAAAGAATAAAGGACAAAGTAAAGAATAAAGGACAAAGTTGAATAAAGGACAAAGTTGAAGCTAGTATGTGGTCGTGGTAAGTCTAGGGTTAAGGGAAAACCCTCACCCCAATCATATCTTAAATATATTAAAAGAAACAAAAAGAAAACCTGAATTTAAAACTCTTATTTTATACAAATTTTTGTTGCATAATAGTCTAAAAATTCCTAACCTTGAGGTTAGACAAATTAGGAATGTTATGGGTAAAAACCATGGAAAGAAAACACAGAGACAAAAATAACCATTAACAAAAGAAAATGTGATACATAACTGAAAATGTCATAATAAATAAATTTGAGAGGAAATTTTACGTATTTTACTTGGAAATCGATAAGCTGCTCAATTGAATACTAAAATCACAAAACCCTGGAGTTTTTTTGGTCTCTCCGATGAATATACAACCCAGGAAAAACTATAAATGTATTCGAACAAATAGATATTAAAAACCCAAAATTTTGTATTTGAAAATTTTGAAAGAAACCAAGGATTAAACTAGTGTTTTATCTCAAAATATCACCTGAGAGACATTGCCTGACGAGAATAGGAAAACTAGAATTCATAATGAAAAATTGTTCATTATTATATTGATAGATTCTAAAATGTTTTTCATGGCCAAAGGCCAAGGTTCTATAAGAAAACATTGGAGGAGAAACACCTTAAATCATAAATGTAACAACAAAGACCATACAAAGACAAAACTGAGAGGATTAGTTCACGAAGAAACTAAACCCTAATAATTTATAACAATGAAACAACTTAAGAACAATAATGGTGGCATAACAGTAGAAATTAAATCTGATATAACCCATGAAAAATTCAAACGGTTAACCTCTCGTCTGAAAAAATTAATCATACAGTAAATGGTGGAAACGAAAACCTATTCCTCACATGTTATTGCTCAATAGAAATGACTCGAAAAATTAATTGCAGAGTAGCAAGTCGCATAGTGAAAATGAAGGAATGAATGAATGAACAATCGGCTATTAGTATAGTCATTACAAGCTCATAATAAACCTAATCATCGTGGACCGTTGATCGAGAAAAAAAATACCATCGTAGATCTTAGGGTTTTATTTCAATGCTGTATCATAAAAATCATTCAACACATGGAACAAAATGAATTAATTCGAAGGTTTGAGAAGAGCCTAGTTAAAGATATGTAGATATACCACATTATTCCAAGAATGAACATTTGAAACACATAACATATGCATTGATGCTATACGATGATATAACATGGTCATGACTGGTTAATACATCAGTAATTGTTGTCATGTACCATATACGAAGTTGTGTAATGTATTATAATGTCTGTAAGGTTGGAGATCACGGTCGAGATTACAAAATTTTTCATTAAGATTATTAAGTGACTAAGGTCAGAGGCCATGGTGAGGATTAAAACACTTTTCATCAAGTTTATTATATGATCTGAATACATGACTAGGGTCAAAGGTCAAGATTAAGATGCTCCTTGCTAAAATATGATAAGCACTGACTACACGACTAAGGTCAGACATGATTGTGATTTCACTGATTGGTCCCAACGTTGGAATTTATGGAAAATTATGTGTATATACCTATACATATACACATAAGTTTAAAAAATTGATCATTAAATGTATAAACACTTTGGAAAGAATAATACATTTAACATTAGTGGATATAAATATATATTCATATAGTTGATAAAAGAATAACTATACAAGGTTATTCTGAATGGTAAAGGTATAAGGTTTATAATATAAATTAGGAATCGATCTAATATGTAAGTCTTAAAGCCATAATGAAGTCCGAGACCTGAATAACTTTACTTCAAGATATAGAATAAAAGGGTTATGTTGAGTTGTAAATAAATAATATGCTATGAAGGATGTCATTGAAAAAATTATAATTGTATAGTAATGCTAATGCACCTGATTCATTTTTAAAAAAAATTCTTGAGCTTCTGATTCTTTTTGTACCGGTAACACATTCATATGCGCATTTTCTCATTCTCTGCCTCGATAAAATGATTCTCATATTTAATATGATTATTCTACAACTCAAGTTAAAATATTCCTCCCTTCACTGTTCTAATAATTTCTTGCTTTGTATGAGGATGAATTTTTACTAATGGTTCAAGCTTATAAAAAATTGGAATATCATCACATATATCTTGTTCAAAGCGAGATTTAACCTCTTCTTCCCGTGCCTCCTTCTCTAATGACTCAGAGTAGTGATATTCCTGTTGTTGGATAATGTCTATTTTTGGACTCTTTTCTACAAAAGACTTTGGTGGAAACTCTATTTCTTTGATTTGTATGTTTTCAGGTGACTTTGACATTATGGATTTTTGTCTCTATCATATTGTTGGTAGCTAAATCTTCATTTAATTTAATTTATTGCTCATGGTTAGGGCTTGAGGAAACCATTCTTCGGTTTTTTCTTATCTTATGGACCTTTTCTTCATCTGAGTTGTCAACAAAGTGATTTTTAACCAAGTAATCTTTCATATTGTTATTGTTAGATTTTAATTATGCCCTGACGAGTATTTTGACTAAATCATGATGATATAAATCCCTGTCGATATTCCTTGAATCCCATTAAATATTAAAATCCATTTTCTTCAGACTATACAATAGATAATATGGAAAGTTTAGATCTTTAAAATTTATGAAATGCCTCAATAATTAGAAATTATAAAATAACAGGGTGTTGAAATGGCACCCAAAAGGGGCTTCTAATTTAATTTTCCCTTAATTAAATTGGAAGAGAAATTGTAATTTCCTCTCATGAAATTTTTTATTAGTTAAATGAGGCAGGAAGACTTAATTACATTAGAAATTCAAATTGAGAGTCAGAGAGGAGGCATGTAGAGTTCTCTCATGATTTTAGGGGGTCTAATTACAGTTATTTTTGAGTTGTAATTAGTTAAATCAATTAATTGAGTTAAAATCAATTTAACTAGTTCTAATTGAGAGATGAGCTAGTGATAGGTATAGTGAATTAAATATGATTTAATTCACAAGTAACGGTCAATCAGTTAACTAATAATTCATTATAAATAATTGTTGCATGTTAGTTATAAGGAAGGCCCAGTTGAGATTGAGGTTAAAGGGAAGATAACTATCAATTATATAAATAGAAAACTATATAGGTCATGTATAAGGTCATAAGGAAGCCTTGGATGAATTGCACGATAAATTCTTGGGAATTTCCTATTTAATAGGGCCAAAATTCCTCCAAGAATACGTGAGCAAGGTTGGTTAGATAGAGGCTAATAATTGGTTAAGTATTGGATCGATTGTTCCTGGATCAGAGTGAGTCAGTCAATAGAGTTCAAAGGTTTCTCAGTGAGGGAAATAACATTGTATTGTTTCATGGTCTTGAATTTATGAAATATACATATAGCGGGGTTTTGAGTAATTACTTTCCCCAGATACATCTTGTGTTGTGCGATTGATTATTTCTTTCTTTTACTTGTTATGTGATTGTGCAATCGTATTTGGTTTCCACAAATTGTAGAAGGATTCAATATTTTGTTTTAATACATTACAAGATCAGATTAAATCCCTTTGGATAATTTATACATAGGGTTCCATATCTTCCCTCACACATAAGGAATTTTTGCAGAACATATAGTATATTACGCCATTTTATTGCAACGCAGAAATAAAAATGCTCTTTTTAAATGTTAAGAAATCCATAACTGGATTGTGCAAGAACTGTTTCCATGTTTCATCCTTCAACGTATAACTTTTAAACCAATTTTCACCATTTATGGGGAGATCTATTGCTTCTGTTGGGAATAAATCAATCAAATTAAACTTGATATCTCCAATATCTACCTCGATCCCATCAAATGTCTTTGGAAATTCCCTTGTTACCTATAGCTCATAGCCCTCGCAATTTTCAAATAAATTCAACAAACCTACTTTCTGAAATTGTCTTCTGACTTTTGGATGGGAAACTACGAACTTTGATGCTATAGATTCATGTCAGATTATGACTCTCATTGTTGCGAAGGAAGCCTTGCCCTCAATTTGCTTATTAGAAAGTATATCAAAGGCATTAGTAGCAAATGGATGTTATAATGAAATCAATGAGGAGTAATGTTTTTAATGGAAATGGGATATTTCATGGTGGCATTGTGATAGGACTCTCCTATTTAAATCATAATTGCCTATCGATTTTTTGATAAGATCCTTGATTTGCGAGATAGGTTTCAATTCTTTGTATTAATGAATTGGATAAGGAGATATTTAGTATATGATGGAGAAAAATGGCAGGGAACGGGTTTATAATGTGCCAACATTGAAATTAATTGTTTTATATGATCCTTTTAAATATTTACAAACTATTCCATATATTAACTCAAATTTCTATAGTTTATACTTCAAAAAAATTGATTGACTATACATAATGTTACCTTCTTGCATTACCTCACATTTGTGCTTTGAAATTTATTTTTTTGTAGGACCAAAGTATTTTTCTAATGAATCAGCTACAAAATTTCCAACTGGCTACAAAATGTTGCAAGTCTTAAGAAATCCACTTTGAATCTTAAAAAATACTAGCTGTTGTTGATGGTGATGACGATGATTAATGGTGATGATGCTGATGAGATCTCATTAAAAGAGAAAAAAATTCTTAAAACTGATTAGTTTGAACTAAAAGTTTATTTTCAAATAGTGTAGAAATTAGTATACACTAAGCATGCATACATCCAAATTCCCCTGATATCACAATATTTAACTTCTTGCAAAATACATAATCATTCCACTGTTAATATTTTGCAGAAAATTAATTGCACACACATGTGAAGCATAAATAAAAAAAATTTCACATAACATAGTTGTTTAACAAGAAAGCTTGAAGTTGAAAACCCCCACTATCATATATTGTGTATCATGGAGATCATGTAAGAATCTCATACAAAGCTTAGTACATCAAGCTCTCAGTACAATCAATCGTCACACGCTAATCAATAAAAATCTGCAAATCCATGCATCGATCGTTGCCCTCCTGCTAGCCTGCCTCCACTACGCAATCCATGTTGAAGAATAGCTCTGAATGAACTCGAATTACTCTTGCCTTTACTGCACAATCCTCATTGGAAACTCCAATGTGCATGTGATGCAATCAATGCATCACTATAGTCACAACAGATAGTCCATCTTGCCCTTTCACCTCTCTCTCCATTGGGTCTCCATTGGAACTGCCATGCACTGTAGTTAACTGTTGTATTGTTCAGTTTATTAATGAGTTATTATTTGTGAATTAATTAACTAATTAATTCACTCCACTCTCACTAGTGTATCATTCAGTTAGACTAGATACAAATAGCTCAACTAAGTCTAACTGAGTTAAACTGAATACAACTCCATGAACTACTCTTCCAACTCTGTCATAACATTTTCCACTTCAGTTCTAACTGAGTCCTCCATGCATGAACCACCAGTTTCCCTTGGGAATTGCGTAATTCCCTCAGCCCACTGATTTTCCAAATTTGTGCACTGAAATTAAGTGCTCCAAGAGAATAAGTTGTTTTTTATTGTTGGATTATTATTAAGAGCTAATAATAATCAACAATTCTATTTTTAGATCAACGATCTATAAATAGACTTCGCCCAATATTCTAAAAATAGAATTTCATCTATTTTTCCAACTTGATCAACCATCCACAAATAGCATCCTGCAACTTCTATAATATGATCACCATGTCTAAAAATAGACTTGCGCCAAAAATAGCTTGCGGGCTCACTTAGTGAAGGAAACTCTTTTCACTAAGCTCATCATCTTATTGAATCTCAACACTCCCTCTCAACAAGATAAGGATTATCTCTCACCCCGATCCTGCCTCTATGGTATTCGAATTTGCTCTTGGTGAGCGCCTTCGTCAAAATATCTACATCTTGATCTTTCGTAGGAATGTACTGAGGAAAAATGATCTTCCACTACACACAATCTATGATACGATGATACCGGATATCAATATGTTTAGATCTATCATGAAACACAGGATTAACCGAGAGTTTAATGCAACTCTGATTATCAAAATGTAACACTGTGGGATCTAAATGTGAACCGAACAAACCAACCAGGATCTTCCTCATCCAGATAGCCTCACATGCAGCTTGAATTGATTTCATGTATTCTGCTTCCACTGAACTAAGTGCCATGGATCTTTGTTTCCTGCTATACCAAGAAACTGTTGTATATACGATACTGAAAATCCCTCCTGATGTGCTCTTTTTGTCTGTTGGGCTTCCTACCCAATCTGCATCCGTGAAGCCATGCAAATTCACCTCATCCGTTTGTCTGTACCATAAACCATACTCAGATGTGCCCCTAAGATATCTCAGGACATGCTTGCCTGCCTTCCAAAAGAGCTTGGTAGGCTTAACCATCGCTTGTGAAAGCTAGTTCACCGCATATCATATGTTCAGTCTTGTATTAACTAAATACATAAGTGAACCCACCAAATGTCGATAAACAGTGGCATCCAGTACCTCTACCGATGTAGCATCCTTTTTCCTCCAATTTCCTAGAAGAGGAGTGTCAATAGGCTTGCAGCCTTGGATGTGAAACTTCTCTAGTATCTCCCGGGAATACTTGCATTGAGACAAAAACAGTTCACCTTCCCACTACTATATTTCCAATCCAAGGAAATAATGAAGGAGGCCCAAATCCTTCATCTCAAACTCCTTTGCAAGATCTGCCTTGCATGAGTGTATCAACTACTCATCACCTGTTAGTATTAAATCATCAACATAAAGAACAATGATGAAAAGCTTACCCTCCACCACAATTTGGTACAGGTTTGCATCCACCTCACTCTTGGTGAAGCCAAGTCTAGTGAAATAGTTGTCGATTCGATTGTACCAAGCACGTGGTGCTTGTTTTAGCCCATACAACACACTTTTGAGCCTGCATACATGCAACTCACTGCTGAAGATCTCAAATCCTTCAGGCTTCTCAATGTACACCTCTTCCTCAATGATCCCATTAAGGAACACAGTATTCACATCCATTTGATGAATGTGCCAACTCATCTGTGCTGAGAGAGCAAGGATGACCCTTATGGAAGAATACCGTGCGATAGGTGCAAAGGTTTCTTCATAGTCAATCCCCTCAATCCGTGAGAAGCCTTGGGAAACAAATCTTTCCTTATACTTCTCGACGCTCCCATCAGCAGCTTGCTTTACCTTGTAGATCCATCTTGATCCTGCAACTAATTTTCACACCAGCCTTGGAACAATCTCCCAAGCACTGTTTTGGATAATGGAGTCATACTCCTCCACCATGGAATCTACACATGTGGGCTCCTGCACTGCTTCTTCAAAAGAAGATGGCTCTATCATGACACACTTGCTCATAAGAGCCATGTATCCAGTAAATCGGTCAGGTGATTGTCTCTGTCTGCGTTGTGATGTAGGGACTCCTAAATTCTGTGCCACATCAAGCTTCAGTCTCTCAACTTCTATGGTCCGCTTTCTGCCTTTTTTGATGTTTGATTCTGCATGAGTGTAATCCTCCACACCATGAATCTCCTCCTGTGGTCGATCCATATCCAGAGGCTCATATTTCGGAACAAGAAATTCCTCCACTGCATGCAAGTCTAGCTCCCTCTGAAGCATAGCTTGTGCAACGCCCACAGTCGTTCTATTCTTCCTCTCCGCAACCCCATTTTGCTATGGGTTATGAGGTGCTATGAGTTCTCTTCGAATTCCTTCTTTTCTATAGAAGTATTTGAATTCACCCGAGATGTATTCACCACCATTATTGCTACGTAGAGCTTTCACTTGTTTCCTCGACTCCTTCTCCACCAATGCTTTGAACTCACAGAACTTTGAGAATGTTTCACTCTTCTTTTGCATGAATAAGATCTGGAATCTACAAGAATATTCATAAACAAATATAACATAATACCTGTGTTTTTCTGTTGAAGCAACCGAGAAAGGTCCACACACATCTGTGTGAATTCTCTCCAGGATCACCGAAGCATGGTTATCCTTCTCATGAAAGGTGGTCTTCACAAACTTACCCATAGTACATCCATTGCACTGATATGACTACACAAGAGTACCCTTGGGAATTCCAGTAGAAATCTGCTGCAAAATCTTCAAAGCGCCATGGTGAAGATGGCCCAATCTCCTGTGCCATAATTCGCCCTCATCCCAGCTCACCGCTTCTTCTGCTTTGCCCACCATTGCAGCACAACCATCTACCTCCAACTTGTAGAGATTATTAATTCTAACCCCTATCTTCTTGGTTTGACCCGTTGTTTTATGTCGAAGGAAGGCTTTTCCCTCACTAAAAAAAACATCATAATCTTTGTCTTCCAGCATTGCGACCAAGAACAAGTTCTTCTTCAGACCTGGAACATGCATAACATCCTTCAATAAGAATGGATTACCAGAATCCCTCTCAAAGGTAATGGTCCCAATGCTAGTTTCACTGTACCAACCATTGTTTCCCATCTCTATATGCATCTGGAGGTCCTTCTCCTCCAAGTCACTAAACAACTCCTTGTCTCCCGTCATATGGAAAGACGCACCACTATCAAGATACCACACTGATCCCATTGCGCTTGAAACCAAGCATGCGATCAAAGAGAAATAAAGTTCAAATTGCAAGGCTAAGGCCTCTCCAGCTACAGCTCTAGCGGCCTTCTTGTTCTTCTTCTTCTGTGGGCAGTTAGTGGTGAAATTCCCATGTTCGTGACAGTGAAAACACTTCACTTTGGACAAATCCTGCTTCTTACATTTAGCATCGGATTTTGAAGGAAATTTCTTCCCCTTCCCTTTCCTTGCTTTGGAAGCTAAAGAAAAATTCTCTTCATCTTCATTCTTTGATGAAGAGCCATCCCTGGTACCCCGCCTTATCTCCTCCTACACAAGATCCGACCAAATTCGCTCCCATCCCGACAGTTTCTCCCGTCCATTGATAGGGTCTTCGTAGCTATGCCAACTCTTCAGAAGCCCAAGGAGAGCCAAGCTCACCAAGTCGTCATCATCAATAGTAACTCACACACTTCCCAGTTCATCCGTGCAGTGGACAAAATTCTTGAGGTATTTTGGAATACTGTCGCCCTTATCCATTTTTATTTTTTTGAGCTTGTCTTTAAGCACCAACTTCCTCTAGTCACTTCTTCTTTGGAAAAAATCTGTCAAAGCCTTCCACGTTAAGAATGGAGTGGCTTTCTCATGAAGGCTGGACACAATATGGTCCTTCACACCTTCCAACAAAATTATTCTCGTCTTTGCTGTCTTCTTTTTCCATGCGTCAAGTAATGCAGCATCGCTAGATCCCAGCCTAGGAACATCACTATTGATGAGCTCCTTTAGTCCATTATCCTCCAGAACCGCCTCCATCTTGTCCTTAAAGGCTATGTAATTCAAGATTCCATCAAGGGCATACTCCAATTGCAACCCATTGAAAGACATTTCAATGAATACTCAACTTCTGCACCAAGAATCTTCTGTAGCAAATTCGAATTATCCACCAACACAAACTCAACAATTCTTCACAATTGCAATCTTCAATAATTAACAATGCTATGATACCATGTAGAAATTAGTATACACTAAGAATGCATACATCCAGATTCCCCTGATCTCACAATATTTAACTTCTTGCAAAATACAAAATCATTCCACTGTTAATCTTTTGCGGAAAATTAATTGCACACACATGTGAAGCATAAATAAAAACAATCGCACATAACCCAGTTGTTTAACGAGAAAGCCTGAAGCTAAAAACCCCAACTATCATATATAATTTATCATGGATACCATGTAACAATCTCATACAAAGCTTAGTACATCAATCTCTCAGTACAATTAATCCTCACACACTAATCAGGGAAAATCTGCAAATCCATGCACCGATCTCTGCCCTCTTGCTAGCCTGCTTCCATTGCGCAATCCATGTTGAAGTATAGCTCTGAATAAATTTGAATTACTCTTGCCTTTAATGCACAATCCTCATTGGCAACTCCAATGTGTGTGTGATGCAATCAATGCATCACTATAGTCACAACAGATAGTCCATCTTTCCCTTTCACCTATCTCTCCACTGGGTCTCCACTAGAACTGCCATGCACTGTAGTTAACTATTGTATTGTTGAGTTTATTAATGAGTTATTTTTTGTGAATTAATTAACTAATTAATCACTCCACTCTCACTAGTGTATCATTCAGTTAGACTAGATACAACTAGCTCAACTGAGTCTAACTAAGTTAAACTGAATACAAATCCATGAACTACTCTTCCAACTCTGTCATAACTTTGCCACTTCAGTTCTAACTGAGTCCTCCATGCATGAAACACCAGTTTCCCTTGGGAATTGCATAATTCCCTCAGCCCACTGATTTTCCAATGTGCACTAAAATTAAGTGTTCCAAGAGAATAAGTTGTTGTTTATTGTTGGATTATTATTAAGAGCTAATAATAATCGACAATTCTATTTTTAGATCGTCGATCTATAAATAGACTTCGCCCAATATTCTAAAAATATAATTTCATCTATTTTTCCAACTTGATCAACCACCCAAAAATAGCATCTTGCAACTTCTGAAATATGATCACCATGTCTAAAAATAGACTTGCACCAAAAATAGCTTTCGGGCCCACTTAGTGAAGGTGACTCTTTTCACTAAGCTCATCATCTTGTTGAATCTCAACACTCCCTCTCAATAAGATAAGGATTATCTTTCACCCCGATCCTGCCTCTATGGTATTTGAATTTGCTCCTGGTGAGCACCTTCGTCAGAATATCTGCATCCTGATCTTTCGTAGGAATGTACTAAGGAAACATGATATTCGTTACACACAATCTCTGATACGAAGATACCAGATATCAATATGTTTAGATCTATCATGAAACATAGGATTAACCAAGAGTTTAATGCAACTCTGATTATCAAAATGTATCACTGTGGGATCTAAATGTGAACCGAACAAACCAACCAGGATCTTCCTCACCCAGATAGCCTCACATGCAACTTGAATTGCTTTCATGTATTCTGCTTCCACTAAACTGAGTGTTACATATCTTTGTTTCCTGCTGTACCAAGAAACTGTTATAGATACGATACTGAAAATCCCTCCTAATGTGCTCTTTCTGTCTGTTGGGCGTCCTGTTCAATCTGCATCAGTGAAGCCTTGCAACTTCACCTCATCCATCTGTCTGTACCATAAACCATAATCAGATGTGCCTCTGAGATATCTCAGAACATGCTTGCCTGCCTTCCAAAAGAGCTTGGTAGGCTTAACCATCGCTTGTGAAAGCTAGTTCACCACATAGCATATGTCCGGTCTTGTATTAACTAAATACATGAGCAAACCCACCAAATGTCGATAAACAGTGGCATCTACTACCTCTGCCGATGTAGAATCCTCTTTCCTCCAATTTCCTGGAAGAGGAGTGTCGATAGGCTTGTAGCCTTGCATGTGAAACTTCTCCAGTATCTCCCGGGCATACTTGCCTTGAGACAAAAACAATTCACCTTCCCACTACCATATTTCCAATCCAAGGAAATAATGAAGGAGGCCCAACTCTCCTTTATAAGATCTGCCTTGCATGAGTGTATCAACTGCTCATCACCCATTAGTATTAAATCATCAACATAAAGAACAATGATTAAAATCTTACCCTCCACCACAATTTGGTACAGGTTTGCATCCGCCTCACTCTTGGTGAAGCCAAGTCCAGTGAAATAGCTGTCGATCCGATTGTACCAAGCACGTGGTGCTTGTTTTAGCCCATACAACGCTCTTTTGAGCTTGCAAACATGCAACTCATTGTCGAAGATCTCAAATCCTTCAAGCTGCTCAATGTACACCTCTTCCTCAATGATCCCATTAAGGAACACAGTCTTCACATCCATCTGATGAATGTGCCAACCGATCTGCGCTGGGAGAGCAAGGATGGCCCGTATGGAAGAATACCATGCGACAGGTGCAAAGGTTTCTTCATAGTCAATCCCCTCGATCCATGAGAAGCCCTGAGAAAAAAATCTTGCCTTATACTTCTCGACGCTCCCATCAGCAGCTTGCTTTACCTTGTAGATCCATCTTGATCCTACAACTGATTTTCCCATCGGCCTTGGAACAATCACCCAAGTATTGTTTCTGATAATGGAGTCATACTCCTCCACCATGGCATCTACCCATGTGGGCTCCTGCATTGCTTCTTCAAAATAATATGGCTATGTCACAATACACTTTCTCATAAGAGCCATGTATCTAGTAAATCGGTCAGGTGAATCTCTCTATCTGCGCTGTGATGTAGGGACTCCTACATTCTGTGCCGCATCAAGCTTCAGTCTCTTAGCTTCTGTGGTCCGCTTTCTATCTTGTCTAATGTTTGGTTCTGCATGAGTGGACTCCTCCACTCCATGAATCTCCTCCTGTGGCTGATCCACATCTGGAGGCTCATCTTTTGGAACAAGCAGTTCCTCCACTGCATGTAAGTCTAGCTCCCTCTGAAGCATAGCTTGTGCAGCGCTCATGATCGTTCTGTTCTTCCTCTCCTCAACCCCATTCCGCTGTGGGTTATGAGGCGCTATGAGTTCTCTTATAATTCATTATTTTCTATAGAAGTATTTGAATTTTCCCGAGATGTATTCACCGCCATTATTGCTCCGTAGAGATTTCACTTGCTTCCCCAACTCCTTCTCCACCAATGCTTTAAACTCATAGAACTTTGAGAACGTTTCACTCTTCTTCTCCATGAAGAAGATCCATCATCTACGAGAATAGTCATCAACAAATATAACATAATACTTGTGTTTTTATGTTGAAGCAACCAAGAAAGGTCCACACACGTCTGTGTGAATTCTCTCCAGGATCACGAAGCATGGTTCTCCTTCTCTTGAAAGGTGGTATTCAAAAACCTACCCATATTATATCCCTTGCACTAATATGACTGCATAAGAGTACCCTTGGGAAGTCTAGTAGAAATCTGCTGCAAAATCTTCAAAGCGCCATGGTGAAGATGGCCCAATATCCTATGCCATAATTCTCCCTCATCCCGGCTCACCACTTCTTTTGCTTTGCCCACCATTGCAGCACAGCCATCTACCTCCAGATTGTAGAGATTCATAATTTGAACCCCTATCTTCTTGTTTTGACCCATTGTTTTATGTCGAAGGAAGGCTTTTCCCTCACTGAAAACAACATCATAACCTTTTTCTTCCAGCATTGCGACCGAGACCAAGTTCTTCTTCAGACCTGGAACATGCATAACATTCTTCAAAAAGAATGGATTACCGGACTCCCTCTCAAAGGTAATGGTCCCAATGCCAGTTTCACTATACCGACCATTGTCACCCGTCTCTATATGCATCTGGAGGTCCTTCTCCTCCAAGTCACTAAACAAATCCTTGTCTCTCGTCATATGGAAAGACGCACCACTATCAAGATACCACACCAATCCCATTGCGCTTGAAAAAAAGCATGCGATCAAAGAGAAATAAAGTTCAAATTGCGAGGCTAAGGCCTCTCCAGCTGTGGCTCTAACAGCCTTCTTGTTCTTCTTCTTCTGTGGGTAGTTAGTGGTGAAATTCCCATGTTTGTGATAGTGAAAACACTTCACTTTGGACAAATCCTACTTCTTTCCTTTAGCTTCAGATTTTGAAGGAAATTTCTTCCCCTTCCCTTTCCTTGCTTTGGTAGCCAAAGAAAAATTCTCTTCATCTTCATTCTTCGATCAAGAGCCATCCCTGGTACCCCGCCTTATCTCCTCCTGCACAAGATCCGACCAAAGTCGCTCCCATCCCGGTAGTTTCTCCCGTCCATTGATAGGGTCTTCGTAGCTATGCCAAATCTTCGAAAGCC
Organism: Pinus albicaulis; assembly: GCA_034641835.2. Taxonomy (NCBI): domain Eukaryota; kingdom Viridiplantae; phylum Streptophyta; class Pinopsida; order Pinales; family Pinaceae; genus Pinus; species Pinus albicaulis. The sequence continues at coordinate 1,028,333,676 of CM076578.1, forward strand.
CAAGGATAGCCAATATCACCAAGTCTTCATCATCAATAGTAACCCCCACACTTCCCAGTTCATCCCTGCAGTGGACAAAATTCGTGAGGTATTTTGGAATACTATCGCCCTTCTCCATTTTTATTTTTCTGAGCTTATCTTTAAGCGCCAACTTCCTCTAGTCACTTCTGCTTTGGAAAAAAATTGTCAAAGCATTCCAAATTAAGAATGGAATGGATTTCCCATGAAGTCTGGACACAACATGGTCCTTCACACCTTCCAACAAAATTCTTCTCGTCTTTGCTGTCTTCTTTTGTCATGCGTCAAGTAATGCAACATCTCTAGATCTTGGCTTAGGAACATCGCTATCGATGAGCTCCTTCAGTCCATTATCCTCCAGAACCGCCTCCATCCTGTCCTTATAGGCTATTTAATTTGAGCTGCCATCAAGGGCATACTCCAATCATAACCCATTGAAAGACATTTCAATGTATACTCAACTTCTGCACCAAGAATCTTCTGTAGCAAATTCGAATTATCCACCAACACAAACTCAACAATTCTTCACAATTGCAATCTTCAAGAATTAAAAATGCTCTAATAACATGTAGAAATTAGTATACACTAAGCATGCATACATCCAGATTTCCCTGATCCCACAATATTTAACTTCTTGCAAAATACAAAATCATTCCACTGTTAATCTTTTGCGGAAAATTAATTGCACACACATGTGAAGCATAAATAAAAACAATCGCACATAACATAGTTGTTTAATGAGAAATCCTGAAGCTGAAAACCCCAAATATCATATATTATGTATCATGGAGATCATGTAACAATCTCATACAAAGCTTAGTACATCAATCTCTCAGTACAATTAATCGTCACACACTAATCAGGAAAAATCTGCAAATCCATGCACCGATATTTGACCTCCTACTAGCCTGCCTCCACTGCGCAATCCCTGCTGAATAATAGCTCTATATAAATTCTAATTTCTCTTTCCTTTAATGCACAATCCTCATTTTCAACTCTAATGTGTGTGTGATGCAATCAATGCATCACTATAGTCACAACAGATAGTCCATCTTGCCATTTCACCTATCTCTCCACTGGGTCTCCACTAGAACTGCCATGCACTATATTTAACTGTTGTATTTTTCAGTTGATTAATGAGTTATTATTTGTGAATTAATTAAATAATTAATTCACTCCACTCTCACTAGTGTATCATTCACTTAGACTAGATACAACTAGCTCAACTAAGTCTAACTGAGTTACACTGAATACAACTCCATGAACTACTCTTCCAACTTTGTCATAACTTTTCCACTTCAATTCTAACTGAGTCCTCCATGCATGAACCATCAGTTTCCCTTGGGAATTGCGTAATTCCCTTAGCCCACTGATTTTCAAAATATGTGCACTAAAATTAAGTGCTCCAAGAGAATAAGTTATTGTTTATTGTCGGATTATTATTAAGAGCTAATAATAATCGACACTTCTATTCTTAGATCGACGATATATAAATATAATTCGCCCAATATTCTAAAAGTATAATGTCATCTATTTTTCCAACTTGATCAACCATCCACAAATAGCATCCTGCAACTTCTGAAATATCATCACCATGTCTAAAAATAGACTTGCACCAAAAATAGCCTACGGGCCCACTTAGTGAAGGCGACTGTTTTCACTAAGCTCATCATCTTTTTGAATCTCAACAAAGAGGAATTTAAAAAGGGAAAAATCCAAGTTGCCAAAAGTATTGGTTTTCAACTAGGATTTATGCATAATTTATGCCAACAAAGTTGGTTTTCATAACTATGCATTTTTTTTCTTTATATATATATATATATATATTAAATGTATAAAATAAATAAATTTTGTTTTGGTATTAAAGGATAGTAATCCCCCTTTTCTACCAATTTCAAATCAGAACTTTCTTGCATATTTTGAACAAATTCTTCTCTTGTTATGGGATTTTGATAGAGTTCTAATCTATGCCCATTAACAAGAAAAGTAATCCCTTCTTTATCAATGGTGTTAATACTTACTACTCCATTGTCGAAAGTAGTTTCTATCTCATAGGGGCCTAAACAATGTGTTTGAAATTTCCCTTGAACATATTTACATTTAGAATGAAAGAGAATCCAATCTCCTGGTTTGAACTTTCTGACCTTGATAAAATTTTCATGCCATATTGTTCTTTGCTATTGGGTTATGATTTTGCTTTGAATGGCATATTGCATGATCTCATACAATTGATTCAGTTGAGCCAATATTTTCTTTTGAGCTCCAAAGAGATCTAGCCCCAATTTTTTTGTTGTCTTGTAGGTTTCCAGTAGAAATTTGACAAAAATTAAAACATGAATCCCATAGAAAAACTCATAAAGAGTATTTCCTATGGTATTCCTCCATGTGGTCCTATATGCCCAGAGTGCTTATGTAATTCCGTCTTCCTAATCTCTTCTGTGCATATGAACAATCTTGGTTAATATGGCTTCATGAACTTTGTTTTTGGATTCCAATTGTCCATTGGCTTGTGGATAATATGGAGTGTATTTGTGATTCCTTATATTATATTGCTCCATGATCTTCAACACTAGCTTGGATGTAAATTGCGCACCTTGATCTGTCACAATTTTTATTGGTACACAAAAACGAGTAAAAGTATCCTAAAATAGATGTAACAAAAAATATTTTAGTAGAAAATTTTAGTGGTTTAGCTTCTACGCATTTAGTAACATAGTAAGTGAAAACAACTATATAAATCTTTTGCTTGGATGGAGAATTAATGGGTCCAACAAAATCTAGAGACCATTTCTCAAAAGGCTCTATTAGTACTCGTAGTTGTAGATGAATCTCTTCATATTGAATAGGTCTCCCCATTGTTTGAAAACTATCACATCTATTGACATATTCCTTGACATTCTTGAAAAGGGAAGGCCAATAATATCCCAAAATAAGTACTGTTGGAAAAATGTCCTCCACAAGGTTCATCATGACATGATTTAAGTATCTCAGGTACCTCGTCTTCTCGAACACATCTTCTAATGATAAAATCAACTCCTGTTTGGTATATTATCCTTTTATCCAAGAATAGGGTGCACTGGCTTTGATGACTCTTTGCCTTTCTTTTGTTGATAGTTGATGAAGAAAATTTCCTGTAGCCAAATAATTAGAAATATATATAAACCAATGAGTTTCAGTGGATATTTCAAAAACATATTCATCAGGAAAATGATCTACTACATGAGTATTAATATCTTCATTTTTCATCCTGGAAAGGAAATCAACAACTACATTTCTTTTCCTCGCTTATCTAAAATGATAATATTAAATTCCTGCAATAGTAAAATCCATCTAGTAATCCTACCATTAGTTATGGTTTATTCATAAGATATATAATGGAGTGAATACATGTATCATACCCAACGATGTAGTGTCTAAACTTATTGATAACATGAATAACTACTAAAAAATCCTTTTCTACGAAGGTATAATTCAACTCTGTAGGAGTTAAATTTTTACTTGTATAATATATAACATAAGGAGTTAAGTCTTTTTTCCTAACACAAACCCTAAGGTTGTATATGAGGCATCAATAGAAATATGGAATGGAAGGGACTAATTTGGACCTCTTAGAATACGTGCCTCAAATTTTTTATGTTTTGACAATTGAAAATTTTTTGGACAGTAAAAATTCCAGTGAAATTCAAAGTCTCTAGTGAGTAATTTGAAAAGTTGTGAAACAAGCTTTATGCTTTTTTCTATAAACCTTATGTAGTAACCTGTGAATCTAATAAAACTTTGAACATCCTTTTGACATCTTAGTAGATAAATCGTGGAGATGATTTCAACCTTTGATGGATCCACTTAGATTCCAACACGTAAAATATGATGACCCGAAGCAATTCCTTCATTAAACATCATAAAACATTTTTCATTACTTAATGAAATATTAAATTTTTTACATCTAACAAGTATTTTTTCCAATTTTTCCACATCTTCTTCAAAATTATTCCCATAAACAATAAAATCATCCATATACACTTCTACAAAATCATGGATCAATTTAAAAAAATGCCTAATACTATTCTTTGAAATGTATGAGGTGTAGTACATAAACCAAAGGGATGTACTCAATAAGCATACATACCCCATGGACATGTAAAATTTTCATTATCTTGATATTTATATGCAATTTGAATTTGATTGTATCCACTGAAATCATAAATAAAAGAGAAATATTTCTTTCCTGCTAATGTATCTAAAATTAAATCAATAAATGGTAACAGGAAATGATATTTTAGAGTTTATTTATTCAATTCTTGATAATCCATGCATCCTCTCCACTTTCCATTTTTCTTAGGCACAATAACCAAGGGTGAAACCCACTGGCTATCTGAGATTGGATAAATAAAATTCACATTGAGAAAATTATGTAACTCTTCATTAACAATCCCCCTCAGATTAGGATTCATCCTTCTATGGGGTTGTCTTATAGGTTTGGAATTTTTCTTGTATATAAATATGATGCATACATGTATTTGGATTTATTCCTTTCATGTTTGTATATTTCCATGCAAATGGAGAGAAATGTTTCTGCAACATCTTAATCACTTGTTATTTTTAAAATTCCTTCAGGTTATTACTAATATTTAATGTTTTCCATGGATTAATATCTACAAGAGAATTTCCAAAAAATTCCATTGAGTTTAATGATATTTTGGATTGTCTAGATGAATAATCTTCAATACTACAATCTTCTTGAAAATTTTAGTCTAACATATGCGCACAATAATTTTCATAGCAATATGAAGAAAAATTATGATTATTCATTAAATTAATTAATTGATCTTCCTCATCATTTTGTGAGATAGTAAGAACTAGTTGAATGTATTTAAAATATTCATCATCATCTTCAATCCATTCTTCATTTTATATTTTAGTTATTGCTCTTGTTGTTGGATATAATGTGTACTTTTTAGTGGTATTTCCATTAGAAATAAACATGTCACAAGATATACAACTAATAAATGCTTCGAGTGTGGCTAACCATGGCCTACCAAGTATCAATGGATGTCCTCCTAGATTATTTTTGGGATTTAGTATCATGAAATAAATTGGATACTCCCATGAATCTAGGGATACTAATACATCCTCTAATATTCCCTTTGGTTTGATAAGAAACATATCTATTAATTGTAATTTAATAGAAGCATATTAAAGATTGGTTAATTTTAATTTATCCATAGTATGCCTTGTCATGACATGTATAACTGCACCTAAGTCAATCTATGCCTTTAGAATTTCAATATTATTGATGTGTATTTTTACAATGAGGCTCCCTAGATATAAGTATTTTTCAATTGTCGTCTTTCCCATCATAATATCTACAATTTTTCCTATGAGTTGTACTCTTCGATTTTTTTTTTCTTTTTCTAACAGGTTTTCTAATACATGTCTCCTTTATTATTTTTGCAAAAATAGGAATTTCCTTTATTGCTTGAAGAAAAGGGATTTAAATGAAAATATTTTTCAACTCATCTAACATATCAAAATCTAGTAATGCTATTTTCTTCTCTACACCTTTATAAATTTGTAATCTCTCTAGGAAAGGAGGGTTTTGTAAGGATATAGAGGGTTTCTTAGCTAGAGGATTTCTAGGAATTGGTCTTATTTTGTTGTCAGCTATTTGTGTAGAAATGTATTCCTTTTGAGGAGTCTTTTCCCTTTTAGGAATTTCCTTATTTTTAGGAGTTTTGTACTCTTTATATTCTTAAATGACAATAGGAGGTGTTTTATTTTGTAAAAATCACCTAGATTTAAGATGAAAATACTTTAAATCTAGAGAATCTATCATGTAAGCTTGAATATTTTGGACTTCAACATTATAAATGGGTTTCTAAGGTGCTTTATTATTGGGATTGGAGAGTGGTTTTGCAAGCAACTGATTTGATTTTTAATGAAATGAGGTAGATGGTAATGTAAGGGGTTGATTTGTAGTCAATTGAGGTTGAACAGGTTTTATAGTTTTGGGTGGATGATAATACTAAGGTTGATATTGGGGAAACTATTAAACATATTGAGGGTATTTGGGATTCCTACGATAGGAACCTTTCCATCCTTGTGACCAAGATGAATTTTGAGGTTGAAGTAGCCAAGTTTGCCAAGGTAGGGGTGTGTTACAATTACTTTGAGGTTGTGCATGAGATTGAACTTGTGCATTAGGATCCAGTGCCATACCTATTTGATGAGGTTTCCAAGGTCTTGTAGGATTAACATAGAAAAGTTGTTATGGAGTTTGAATTATCCCAATTTTTTCTTGGTAAAAAACCATTAATCCTGGTATTAAATGGAAATCCGTTGTAGTATGATTCTATGCACAAAAAAAAAAAAATTCAATACAATCAATTGGACATTCTCTTAATGCACGTTTCCTTCTACATCTAGGATAAAATATAGACAAAGAAGAATTTTCAACTTTTTTCTTGTTTTGCATTCTTAACATATCATTTTTCTCACTAATATTATCAAGAATATCAATTTTAAATTTATCAAGAAAATTACAAAATTCTGCTTGACCTACCATTCCCGATGTATATTTACTTATTCTTGACATAACTTGATCTCTCAGATTGTATTTCCTCTTGAAATATGCTTGCACAATTCTCAAATATCTGAAAATGATAATAGAGACACTTCTCATTTACCCATTAGGTTAAGAAGATCAACCCATTCATCCCTTATAGCTCAAAGTAAGAGAGTTTTTAATGTATCAATGCCTAAATCATGCAATTGATCTCTCTTAACATGTAAATCTCTCTACTAAATATTTAGGGCTTTCATCTTCTTTTTTATTCATTTTAGAAAATTCTTCTCTAAGTTCATGATGTATACAATAATCCTTATATTTTTTTAAGAATAATATATTCATGTCATCCCATGTCCTTATAGAATTAGTTCCTAAACGCATAAACCATTTGAGAGCCCCATATTTCAATGTGGAGGGAAACAATTTCAAATTTTGAGCATCAAGCAAATAATCATAAGATCTACATAATACTTCAAATTAAAGAGAATTGTTTCTGAATCCTTAGTTCTCATACCATGAAAGTTAGGAATAATATATGGAGACATATTTTTCATAGTAATAGTAGTATCAGTATCTTGAATAGAAAATCCAAAAGGATCTTCTTCTTCATGATAAACTCCATCATTTCCTCTTCCTCCTCGTCCACCTCTACCACCTCGAAAATATCCAAGGAAGCCTTCTAGCTCTTCTACCACCACCAAATGGCGGTCTTTCTCCTCCTCCCCCTATGTGTCCATCATGTATCTCTCCTCATTTTTTCATTGTAGATTATTTATAGATTATATAAGGTTCCTCAATTGGATTGTCTTCCTTTGGTTCCTCTACTAATGGTTCTTTAGAAAATGTTTCTTCTTATTCCTCTTCTTCTCCTTCTTCACTTGGTACTTTTAAGTCTTTTCTAGTGATTTGTTCACCTGTTGAAGAAAGGAAGATGACTCCTTCGGTTGTAGGTTCTTATACCACTACTTCTGCAGATGAAGTTGGTTATTCTCTAGGTATAATTTCTTAGCTTTAAACCTTAACAAGTCTCATTCTACTCGTAAAATATGGAATGTGTGATATGGAAGGTGATTTGGATCTTACAAAACCACGTGGTCTAATGGAGTTGGTTGGTGATGAAGGAATTGAACTACGTCCTCTAAAAAATCTACCTCTACAATCTCTTTCCCTATGCATGCATCCTAAATGATTTTAATATGAGTTTTTAATTATTAATCTAAGAATGAATGTAGCTAAAATGATATGCAATTGCAACAGATCTAGTTAGGAAGAACCCCACAATTGTGATGTGTAGGTTCTTACCTCTCATTTTACTGCTCCTTGTAAACAAATTTGTTTAAATAAAAAGACATAAAAAGTTATTACATATGATGTATGATTCCCTAGAAATGACGCCAAAACTGTAGGGTAATTTAATTGTCTCTTAAATTACTTGCATTAAATGTCAATCCAATGTTCGGATTCTTGCAAAGCATACTTACACTGTATATGATAGGAAATTAAATTTTTATCTAAAAAGAAATCTAATCTATTGAAAGGAACTGAAAATATTGAAATAAATTCCTATCTGTGAAATGATCTCCAAAATCAGTACACACAACATTTCCTAAAGCAAGGAAAAATTTCATTAAGATTTAATTTATGGAAAAAAATAAATTTTGAACTAGAAAGCAATGGAATTATTAATATATTGAATTGAAATGATAGTTCTATTCTAGGAATAATAAATGCGACTTTTATGAAACTAATTCTATGCTAGAAATATTTTTAAACTTCTAAGTCCTTATTCTAAATTGTATTCTAATGAACATGAAAATAAATCTATTCTATGAAAACCATACACTATATTATATGAATATTGAATTGGAAATTCTATTCTAAAAAAAAGAAAACTTTATTTTTAGAAAGCAGTAAAATTTTATTCAAGGAGAAAGGAAACCAAACTTCTATTCTAAGAAAATTTGAAAATGAGAATTAACTATTTGAGAAAATAATTAAAGAATGGAACTTCATAAAACATGTAAGTTTGTGTACATCAATTAGAGTTCATTCATATGCAAACTTAACATCTATCAATTTTTTCTTTGTAAACCTATGAAGGGTGAATGTTGAATAAAAAAAAAAGTAATTATTTTTATCCTTATATAATTTTACTCAAGCGCTTGACCCGTAGAAAGATAATAGTAGCAAGTAATTAAAAGGGAGATAAAAACTGACTAAATAAAAAATAGAATTGAATCTACAATTTTAAACAAAATAGAGAATTAGAAATGAAATGAATCCTGAATGGAAATCAAACTAATCTATCTTGTACTTCTGTAGGGGGCCCTCCTGAGATGCATGAGTACTTTTTTTTCTCAGACCATGGACTTAAATCAATCACCAATGTTTTATAAAATAAAATCCATAATCGAGATTATATTACTAGAAGTGTGTACACAAGGTTCAAAATAATAACAAGTAGAAATTTAACTTGACTATCAAGACTATCTATTTGTTTCCAAGTGAAGCAATTTATAAAGTTCTCAAATAAAAATTATGCGAGTCTATGGGCTAAAAGCTAGTTACATTAAGCGACATCTTAGTATTTTATTTCCAACATAATTATTCCTTTTCACAATTCACTACTAGAGAAGCGAATCGTGAAAGGACATATCATCAGTATTATTTTATTGTTCATTATTGCAATCATAAGATCTCACTCATTTAACAAGAATGTCACTCGCTTGATATTTTGTCTTATAAAGATGCATCAGGTAGTGCTTTGACTGAGAGATTTACTTTATCACTTTGGTTGAACCATGGACTTCCACTTATGGCTAATAGGTGGATCATGATCTTGGCACCATTTGCAAACTTCCTATATGCTTCGGCTGATTTGTAGCTTTTGGAATCTTATAGAACCTTCGAATTAGCTATATATTATTAGTGGAGTTGTGAAATATGAAAGATTCAGTAACTTATGCTTAATAAAATCAATTTCATGAAGAAAAACATATATATTCAAGAGGAAATAATGGAATTTTACCTTATTCCTATATTTGTATGGCTATGACGAATTTTAACTCAAAATAGAGGTATGGTGATATGAAGGTAAGTGGAAAAAATGAGTGAAATATATAGGATAAACTGTAAAAAATAAAGTAATTTTGGAGGCTCGACATGGTTGAAATATTTTTCTCATGAGGCTTTGGAAGGTTGAAGGAGCGTTGTAAAATCCAAAATGTGTCACTAAGATATCATAATTACCTTCAGGTAAACACAAACCAGTCTTGTGGATATTTTTCCTATTTCATCCTAATCTAGTGGTATCCAAAATAAAGTTCAAGCTTAGTGAAAAAACTTAGCTCCGGGAAGTTCACCAAATAGGTCATCAATAATTGGGATACATAATTTGTCCTTAATTGTCAACTTATTGAAATCCTAGAAATAAGGAAACATGCACCAAGTACCTTCCTTATTTAATACCTTTATTGCTGGTGATGGGGAGGGCCCAATGTTGGGACATATGACTCGTGCTACTAACAACCCCATAATGATATTTTCAAATTTTTTTTTTTTTTTTTTTTTTTTTTTGTGAAAAATGGTGCCTATAATATTGAACATAGGTGCTTTACTTCTTGGAATGATGGGAAAAATATGGTCGTGCTCTCCATGTGAAGATGGTAAACCTTGCGACATTTCAAAGATTAATATCTAGTTGTGAGATGTAAACTAGCTATATGGCATTGAATTGCACAATAACACCCGAGTGACCTTTCTTTAACACTTCTCTATATGATGAGAGGTTATAACTTGAAAGGAACTTGATGGAAGCCCATTGAGGGTATGTTTTTTTTCCCTTGTTGCATAAATCTCATGTATAATTGTTTGAAATCCATGGTGATTAGTTTAAAAGTATATGACCATTTTACCCAGAGTAATATTTCATAACTACCCATTTCAATGGAAATAATGTGAGCTTTGAGATGATACTTTCCCATTTGTAGTTTCACATTTTCATACCTACCCCCACACTTCATTTACCTACCATTGGTAATCACAATTTGAAAATTAGATATGAAACATACATAACAATGGGTGTCTTGTATCTTGACACTCTTGGGGTCAGAATCCATGGTTGAGCCAACAAAAAGTGATCCCTTTGGGTGGATCTACCTGGGTTTTTTGTGAAACTCTCTAGTGGATAAAATTGCAGGTAATGCCACTAGAAATCCACACAATCACTTTATGGTGATTGATGTAGCCAATTGATTTCAATATTTGTGTGTTAAGAAAGAAAATAGGGCATGAAGAAAAGGGATCTTCATCTTCCATTGGTGGGGTGATATCTTCCAAAGTTAGTTTAGGGGCATCTTCAACAAGAACTTCCTCTGAGTAGTCATGTGAAGACATGTCCATCTAAAATAATTTTTGTTCTTTATATTTACTCCCTTTGAAATATAACTCATAAATATTATATGCCATTATCCTCAAGCCTTAAAAATTGTAAGAAACCAATATTTGCAATACTCTTTTAGGGGAAAACCTCATTTTACAATGAATACAATGTGTAAGAAAATATTTAATGAATCTAAGACTAGGTTTCCTTATTGTATATATAGGAGACAAAAGGTTAAATTATAATAAAATTGACCATGAGGTGTTCGAGCCTACATAAAAATATAAAATTATAAATGTCATCACTTAATATCTAGGGTTTAATAAGGAGTTTTTGGTTAACATTGGGGTTATATAGGGCTTAACGTTCCCCTTCCCTTCAAAGAAGTGTTTTCTTCAACACTTGACTATTTGTGGGTGTTTATGCATGAAAAAATCATCTTGCCATGTCACTTTTTCCATTCATAGGTTCTTCCATTTAATCAGGTACTCTGTAATGTCTCTAATTCTTAGCTGCTTAGTCCTTGTTTGCAAAATAGTTTATGGTTATAGTATTATTTTTCCTTATTCATTAATCTCTAGTAGAATATTTTGGACAGTGATCTTATCACTGATTACCTTATTTAAGCAAGAAACATGGAAGACTATTGTTACATAGTAATTTTTCACCATGCTCACTTCCTGTCCTTGATCCTATAGTGCCCCGTGACATACCCCATGCAATGTTTCCACCATGAAGAAATATTTAAAGAAATCTCGCGAAGACTCAAAGAAATTTGCCTTGGAATATTACTAAAGGAATTTGGTCAAAACCCTAGTTTTCTGGGTCAATACGTTTCCTACTTTCATGACTGCGCTAATGTTAGATTGAAAATTTCGGCTTAGTGCTACAACACCATTATTTCTTGGAAAACCACGTTGATCCATTTCTGGCAGTTTTTCCTCAAATGGAGGAGAAGCTTTGACCTCTAGAAATTTCAGGGTGGAAAGTTAGTTGTTAAATGGTGGTGATAGATTCAAGCTCTATGATTTTAGAGTTTTGATCTCATCCATGGGGGTTTATCCCTTAGAAAGTGGACCTTCCTCCTCCTTTCATGGGCTCCCAACCTCTTCTCCCTTCCTGTAAATTGGTCATCATCCTTCCACTATGGGTTGGTTTGAACTCTCGTTCCCTTTACATTCTTGCACTGTGATAATGCCTAAGTTGTTCATGAGAAGGAATTATTTAGAGCTTCAGTGAAGGACTAATATTTTCACCAAAGGGAGGCCTCCAACATCAAGGCCTTCGTTGTAAGCTCTTCCTTTTATATTTATCAATAAAACATCTGATGTTTGATTTCTATATTTGTCTATTATTTTATGCAAATATTCTGGTACTCCTTGATCTGCTAGATAACTAATTTTTAATGAATATTATGTATTGGATTATGTTTTATGTTACCTCTTGATCATCCACAAGTATTCGTGTGCCACCAGTAGTAAGGAGTGAGCCTAAAAGGATCGTGGATCAAGGTCATCATCAACGGGTTCAAACATAACATTAGGAAAAGGTATTTCTGTCTTCTTTCTTGTTGCATTTTGAATGCTAGCTAAGAAATATTTGCATTAGAAACTGTCTCAAGTTGCTAGACCCACTCTAGGGCTAGAGAGACCGCCTCTGTTCGCAGAGGGGATTTATCTTGACAAAATAATTGGCGACTCTGCCGGGGAGCTTAGCCTTTTAGCCTTCCTTTTACGGACTGATATTTGATCAATTTGACCGATCACTAAAATCTAAGATTGCTTAGGTCTCTGTTAGTTTGCATAGGTTTTGATAGTCATTTCACTTTGTCAGGTATGGTTTTGGTGTGAAACTCTTTTTTGTTTTTCCTTTTTTTTACGCCCAACGCATTTTTTCTTTTCATAGTGGCACTTCTAGCGTTGTTCTATATAGCGCAATTGCACTGATTTGTCTTTAAACACCCTTCTGCTCATCATAGAAGCGTTGATCTCATACCTAAGAAAATTTCGGGTTTCCTCTTGTTTTTCCAGTGTGTCTCAGACCCTGAAGAATGTTTGTTGAGTCTCAATGACTTCCTGCTTGTGTGTTTGACTTGTTTGTCTTATTTGAATGAGTGTTTTCGTTTCTGTGAATTACTTACGAAGTTAAAGGATTTTTTACCATTTAAAACACCTTTTTCCACATTTCTTCTAACTTGGTTTGAAGCTTTTTGTCATATGCATTGGTCATCACTTCTTTTCTGATCTTACCTTCAATTTAGCATCAAACATAAGATCAAAAATTGTTTCATTTATGAGATTAGAAGGGTGTGCCTTTTTCCAAATTAAAAAGAAAAATGAAAGTGATTTTCATTTTAATTCTTTGATTTGTCTTGTCTTTATCATTCTGAAAAAGGAGTGAAAAGTGTTTCATTCATGTATTTTTAAAGAGATTTTGATTTCCATTCAATTGAAAGAAAAGTGAAAAGTTTGGTTTTTTCATTTCTTCATTTGTTTTGTTCATTTTACTTTTTATTGAATTTCAAATTAAAAAGTAAAAAAAACAATTCATTTTATGCATCTTAGTGGAAAAGAGAAATGTGTTCATTTTTTCAATAGTGGAAAAGAGAATTCGATAACTAGTTTTGGGGGGGGGGGGGGGGGGTGGGATCGTTGTTTGCTACACTGATTGCACTTTTGTTTGTATCTCTTCCCTAAGTAGTTTAGACTTCATTGAAATGGAAATATTTTCTTTTTGCATTTAGCCTGCATTGTAGGACTTAGATGACATCGATTTTGAGCCAAAAACTGAAACTTAACTCAAGATCAACATTAAAATTGACCCAATTTACCTTAAGGAGAATTTAGAACTAATGAGAACATTTACAAGTCTAGGCTAGAGACATGTTTCGGCGTTGTAAAACGTAGGATATGTCACTAACGGTTTGCATTACAACCCGAGGGTGATATCCCATCCCATGTATGGAAGTATATTGATGTATAATAAGTATATTTGTGGCACTCTCATCGAATGGTTACACATTAGAGAACACTACTACAAACTAGACTCCCACGTACCGTCGCATATATTTGGGGAGACACCATTAGGTTGCAAGCCTAGCATAGGTAACCGATTTGACTGCCTTGTAAACATGATACACTGAGCATAACATTCGGGGAGATCGACTGTAGTATGTTAAGTCCTTGGTCCTTTTTTCTATCATTTATGACCAAGGTCTATATTATAGTTCACGAATAATTGGTAAAAATTTATGCTTAGTACACCCCTATTGATTTATTTTTGTTTAATTCTAAAAATAACTTCCCACAAAAATATATTACCTGTGTAGTTCTCGAGCCTGATCATTTCTTGGTAAACTGCGGAATTTCTTTTTTTCACCTCCTCCTTCCTTAATCTTGTCTTGAAAGCTCATCGTGGCTGAATTGTTGGATTCACCTTATCCCTCCTCCCAAGGATCTCAAGGGCCTCCTCCTGAGGTACCCCGATTTCTAGTTGGATCCTTTGAAGCTCAAGTTGTTGAACTAAGGATTGTCATCAGTGTACAACCCATTTCATCTCGATCAATTCTTGATTATTATGCTTGGACGACATCAAAAAAATTTGAGCCAGAAATCCCTCAACCGTCTGCACAGTTTACGGTCTTTCCTAAGAATCCGCTCTTTGATTCGATTGTGGTCTTGCCTCAATAGGCTAATAGTCCTTTTGATCAACCCGATGTTCCCCTTCCTACTTCTCCAGTAGCATCTCGCTCTACTATGCATCAGTTATTTCTCGATGAAATGGAAACCAATGCTGATGATGTCCCATTCGTGAGTGCTCCTTAGAGTACTTTACAGGAAACCACTGACACCTACATTCCAGAGGCCTCTTCATTTGTGTTTCCCTCTAAAGGAAAAATTTCTAGCCCCACACCTCAAGATTCAGATAGTGGAACCGAAATACCCTTTAGTTAAGTTTCATCTCCACTTCCACAAGGGTAGACCTCTTTGGGAAGCCTTGTTACAGGAGCTTCTGATGCCACATATTTATTTCTAAATCCCTTTTGGTCAAATAGCATCCCCCCATCTTTTGACCCATTCATCTTGAATGTGACCACCACTTCTCAACCTGTTGTTCAAATTACAGTCATATTGGTTAGATGATTGTTTCGATAGGATATTCTACCCCCTTTTTTCCATCTATGATTACTGTAGTTCCACCATTGAGCGGACAATCTATGGTTTGTCTATGCCTAATGGGTAGTTTAATCCTCTTTATGTACCTGCCCTCTCAGGTGGAGGGCCACTGAAATTTGGACCTGTTCTGGGGGTGGGACAACCTAATGCTAGTCTAAGTGGGACATTGTTTTAACAATCTATGAACATTGTCATAGGAACCATTCCTTTGGGTGGTCAACCTACTTTAGCCGCATTTTTCTATCAAAAACCCCACGTTTAGTGTTCTCAGGTTCAAAAACCTCTCAAACAATCAAATGTACCATATTCGTATGTTTAGCAACCCAACATCCCTCATGAATATGTTCAACAACCAAATGTACAGTATCAATATGTTCCTCGCCCAAATACCTCTCAGCAGTACGTCCAACATCCCAAGGTTCCCGTAGGTGTTGTTACGACTAGCCCTCAGTTTGGTCCTTACACCCAAATTGGTTCAAATCTCCCTCTAGGTCAACTTGGTCCTTACCCCAATCAATCTGGTACTCAGTACCAGCTGCTTCCTCATGGTCAGTACCAGCAACCCCAGCCTGGGTCTCATCCTGGTGCTCAATATCAGCAGTACCAGCAGGCCCAAATGGGACCTCAGGCTGGACCCCATTTTTACCAGGGATCACAAGATGGACCTCATGTTCAACAAGGACCTCACCCTGGACCCTATATCCAACAAGGTCTACAACCCCAAGTCTAACAAGGGCTTTATCAACAACCCCAACAAGGCATTAGGGGAATTTTGAGGTATAAAATGGGCCTCCTAAGAAAAATGTACAAAAAAAATAAAATTTATAAGAACCAATAGGATTCAAGATGATGATGTCAACCATGGGGGATGATTCACCATTTTTAAGTAAAAGGGTAAAAATATTAAAAAATAATAAAATAATAAAACTACATTTTCAATTCGTATTTTCAACTTATCTCCCAAATATTTTACTCAAATTTCGAGCGGGAGTACTCATTGGATGTAAAATTTAATTCCTCATCCAAGGAGTACCCATGTTTCATACTTTCAATGGACCCTGCTACACGAAAAATGAGAAATACATAAAAAACATGATTGCAATCACATTTTTCATATATTTTCTCATTTTTCATGTAGAAAGTCCCATAAAAAGTATGCAACATGGGTACTCATTGGATGAATAATTAAATTTTTCATCCAACGAGTACTCCTGCTTGAAATTTGAGTAAAAACTTTTGGAGATAAGTTGAAAATATGAGTTGTGTTGTAGCTGGTACAACAACTCCCCAAAATTCTGGGCATATTCAAATTTTTGGTCCCCGCTTTTATGCTAACTCAACCCATTAGGGTTTTGATCAGATGCACAATCAATTTATCTCCTCCCCCTGCTCTGTTGAACCTTGATGTTGTCCCCATGCCCCCTAAGTTCTTTAAGGTTTTATCATATATCCGTTTTCAAGAGTTATCTTCCCACCAACATGCAGTTGCTGAGGATATGTTCGCACCATTGGCTATATTATGCATTTGTCGTTGTATCCTTGAACACTCTTAAGTAAAGTAAGTTTTCTATTCTGCCTGCATTTCTCGAAACCATAAATCCTCATGACGAGAGTCTTGAGCATATGTATCCCTCGCCGTTAGCACACCTTGCTCTCGAGAATTCAATAGGTGGTACATAACATCCCTTCATTAGGATAAGATAACTATATATTTCATAAATTACAATGATCGAGTTTGTTTGGGGCCCAAATGGCAAATTGGTAGTGGTATGGAAAAATAAATTTAACATGTATGTGGGTGTTCTTGTCATGATTCTTGGTTTAATTTCAAAGCTCATATGTTGTTACACATATCTTAACTAACTTGCAGCCACCTTATTGCATGCAGAGTTGACAGGAGCAGTGCACTTAGGACACTTGTGCAGCTGAAAGGTTCTGCCTCTAGTACACATGCGGTGGAGGAATGGATATGTGAGGGCTCCACATGAAACAAACATCGAGCGATTTTTTGTTGGTATGTATTTACGTTGATATCGTCGAGGGGTTGATATCACGAGGGCAGGTTGAAGATGATAGCAGAAGCGTGGGACTATGAAGAGAAGTTTCAAGGGGGATTTCGACGATCCTTACACCTTGCAAACAATGACTGGAGGGACGTGCTAATGTGTTGGGAATTTGAATAAAGCATTGACCATTTGTTTAAAAAAAAAAATAGGGAAGTTGTATGCTTCCCATAAGCCCGCTCAAATGATTTGGCACGAGTCTATTGAAAGTCACGTTTAAGGAAAACGCAAGCCTGGGTTTTGAGATGGAGACCAAGTGAAAGGATGGAATGAGATGTCGTAGCTGGTGTATTGGAGATTCACAATGCCATCTTCAGAGAGGCGGAGGGGTCGAGACCAGAAGCCTCTTGCTACACTATAAGACCACGAGGATTCACATCACTGACAACGTGACGAAGTTTCATGCTGTGTTCCGACGTAGTCCTGCGATTGTCCGACAAGCTCGGCCTCAGGTGACATGACTGGTGCACATAATAAGGGATCATCAGCAATAGTGCCTCTTGATGCAAAGCGTTCCAGGAGAGAATAAAATGAACCTAAAACAGGCCTAAGGTGATCCTCAAAATGTTAAGAGGTCCACCTCCAAGTTGTTAAAGCAGTCACATCTCGTGTGGAGCATCACCACTGAGGCATTGGTGTAGTCATGTTGTGTTGTGAAGATAAGTTAAAGGTTTCACCTCTAGCCTTAGCTACCAAAGGTTTGTCTCGGTCAATGGATGTCGCTCGGATGATTGCCTCTGCATGACCGTTATTAACTTAGATCAAACACTACAAGTCGCAAACGTCAGGGTGTTGGGGATACATCATGGAGGTTCGATTTTTGTGCCAATGCGACCGGTCACTGAGACGCGGACATGAAATAGTCATCCATTGTTGTGATCTTGTGAATCACAAGAGGTCGCACTCTCCCTTGAGTCGAAGAGTCGCATAAATGACAGATTCATCCATCATTGCGACCTTGCGACTGACAAGAGGTCGCTCTCTCCCTTGAGTCGCTGAGTCACAGATATCGAGGAGCAGACAAACATCATGATTTTGCGACCACCAGGAGGTCACAGTCTCCCTCAAGTCGCTGGGTCGTGTTACAAGGCCTCAACCCAAATCTCAAATTCTTTCGATATGTGACTTAGTGACCTCTAATAAGTCGCATTGTCGCTTAGGTCTCACCACCTCGAAATAGAGAAAGAAAAGGGGGCAGCTAGACTTGCGACCTCTTTTAGTGGTGGCAGTGTGTGCTTCTGATATTTATAACATGAAGGTTTCCTTTGTCAAATTTTTGGAAAGTGAATGCAACGATTGTTGCTACCTCGACGCTAAAAAAATAGACACATTAATATACAGATTCATGGTTGTGAAATTGCAAGAAATTGATAGGGATTATTTTTTATATATAATACTTACTTCTTGCATTTAATTAAAGTACATTGGTCTTGGTGTTTAATTGATGCTTATGCCTCTATTCAGGATTGAAGCTTCTAGGACAAATCCCCGACACCTAGGTGAACACTCAAGCCGAGTTGGTAGCTAAAGCAACCCAAGGGGCTAATGTTGCAAATGACAACTATGGAAGTATAATTAGTTTCAAAGTGAAAAGAAGGAAGAGATACTTTGATATGTGCAGAAAGGCTAAGGATCATCATGGAGATTTCATGGATGGAGTTTCCTCTGGTGAGCAAGGTGGGTTCTCAAGACACCAAGGACCCCGTAATAAGCTTATAGCCACATCTAGCACTTGGTCATTTGCGCAAGAAAAGGTATTTCTATTTCGCAAAGACTGAGCCCACCAAAAGAGAAGTGTGAAAGAGAAAAAAAACCAAGGTCGTAGGTCGCAAGTCACATATTTCTCAAGGTCGCAGGTCACAGATGACCTTAGGTTGTAGGTTGCATATAACCTTAGGTCACATGTCACAAATGGCCCAAGTTGCAAGCCAACCCAACAGTCAGGAAGACCAAGAGTCAAGGGCAACTCAAGAATCATCTCAGCCTATATGTACAACTTTGGGAAAGGACACAGAGAGGAATTTTAGCTCGAAAATTGAAGCCAGTATGATAGAGGAATTTTTTCTTGAGAGCTAAAGGAACTCAACTCTTGGTTTCAAGTAGAGATAGAGGTAGCGAGGCTAGGGTTTTTGTGTCATGCATTGAGATGAATAGCCCATGTTCCACTATTGGGTTTTGACGAGTTGTAAACATGTATTTGATGTTGCAGTAGCATTAATAGTATATTCTCTTTCCGAAATTGATTCACGTGCTTGTTTGTGGTGATATTACTAGCTATCTAATATTTCACTATGTTGTGCAAATGCTTTCATGCATGCAATTGATTATGAACTAATTCACAGTGGTTGCATGTACGTTTTCTCTCGAATCAATGTTTATTTGTTCCTTGCCACATCGGTGATCTATTGTGAAATACTTTGTAGTTAACTTCTGGCATGTTTTCTTTCTTGTATGTTTTACTATTTTTTTGGCTCACTGATCCAATTCATGGCCTACCCCCCTTTTGTTTTGATTCTTAGACTTGCTTGTATCTTTGTTTATGGTTCGTCAATATTGGGCTGATTTTTCTTCACTGATTGGTCATTTCACCTTTTCCTTTGCTCCATCATCTTCTCATCCGACAACCAAGAGTGGAAACACTTATGGCGACAACCGGGCCCACATACCAGATTGGGCTCCTATCCCAAACGGTGTGAAGTCTAATTGGGACCATTTTATCGGGGAAACCCCCTTGCTGTTGGTAGTACAAATTTTCCAATCAACAAATTGGTGCTAGAAGGAGGGCTTGAACCTATGAGAATTGTCATTCGTATCTATCTATTGAACATACACATTTCTGTTTCACAAGGACTGAGCCCACCAAAATAGAAGTGTGAAAGGGAAAAAAAAACCAAGGTCGCAGATTGAAAATTTCTTACGGTCACAAGTCGTGGATTTCTCAAGGTCGCAGGTCACAAGTAGCCCCAGGTCATAGGTCACGGATGATCTCAGGTCGTAGGTCGCATATAACCCTGGGTCGTGGGTCGCAAATGGCCCAAGTCGCAAGCCAACCCAACAGTCGGGAAGACCAAGAGTCAAGGGCAACTCAAGAGTCATCTCAGCCTATATATACAACTTCGGGAAAGGACACAGAGAGGACTTTTAGCTCGGAAATTGAAGCCAGTATGATAGAGGAATTGTTGCTTGAGAGCTAAAGGCACTTAGCTCTTCGTGTCAAGTAGAGATAGAGGTAACGAGGCTAGGGTTTTTGTATCATGCATTGAGATGAATAGCCGATGTTCCACTATTGGGTTTTGACGAGTTGTAAACATGTATTTGACATTGCAACAACATTAATAATATATTCTCTTTCTGGCACTAATTCATGCGCTTGTTTGTGGTGATAGTACTAGCTGTCTAATATTTCACTATGTTGTGTGGATGCTTTCATGCATGTAATTGATTATGAACTAATTCATAGTGGTTGCATGTACATTTTCTCTCGAATCAATGTTTATTTGTTCCTTACCACGTTGGTGATATGTTGTGAACTACTTTGCAGTTAACTTCTGGCATGTTTTCTTTCGTGTATGTTTGAATGGTTTTTCGGCTCACCGATCCCATTCATGGCATATCCCCCTTTTGTTTTGCTAATTAGACTTGCTTGTATTTTTGTTTATGGTTCATCAATATTGGGCTGATTTTTCTTCACTGATTGGTCATTTCACCTTTGCCTTTGCTCCATCATCTTCTCATCTGACAACCAAGAGTGGAAACACTTATGGCAGTAGCCAGGCCCACATACCGAATGGGGCTCCTATCCAAAATTGTGTGAGGTATAATTGGGACCTTTTTACCGGGGAGACCCCCTTGTTGTCGGTAGTACAATTTTCCCATCAACAAATTGGCACTAGAAGGAGGGCTTGAACCTCCAAGAATTTTCATTCATATCTATCTGTTGACCATACGGAGCCACCAAAATTTGATGATCCACTTTGTGATGATACAAGGACCCATTAGGAAATTGAAGAAATTTAGCTTCTGCTGGCTGTTACCTCAAGTTCTTATGATCATGATGAGATACCCGAAACAAGTCAAACTAGGGTTTCTCTAAGTAGGGTTTTTGAAATGACGGTTCCCACGTATCACACTCCTCTCAGCATCACCGCGCCGGATGTCAGCTCATCTGAGCAAGTCTTCCATTCGAGTGATGTTTCTCTGAGCACATATTTCTATCCCCTAACAGCTGGTATGCAACAACTGATATACCTTAATTTATTCACTGGAAGGAAAACACCGACCATTGCCTCTAACATTTTCAGTTGTTTCCCAGCCAGTACCAGTTGCACTCAGGCACTAGCGTGTGATGTTTGGAAAACCTCTCTACTGCCTAAAAATATTTCGGTCAATTCATCCCACCCTGGGAAATCTAAAGAATCTGATACATTGGATTGCCAATTTGTCAGTTCGCAAACATTTGGTCGAATTGATAATAAGCCCACTGAAATTTGTCTAATCACCACAAATAATGATCACATCTGTTTGCTAGTTGATCTCATGAAACCATCAAAGTTTGGAAGCCCCCCACTCGAAGGTTTGGAGTTCGTCTAGGACAGTAAGAAATTTCAGCCTCCACTGGAGGTTTCTTCGGATCCTCACATCCTCGACAGAACCCAAGGACAACTCCAAACTAGGGCTTTCAAAATTAAGGTTTCTGCACTTGGATTCATAAGCACCTCAAATTCACCTAGCAGATGCCTATTTTTTTTCCATTCCATCAAATTTACCATCCTCAACATCATGATGAAATTCCTGGCTATTTTGACGGATCCTATTCGATCAATATACCTGCAACTAGGAAATTTTTTACCTCACTTCCGTCGGATTTAGGGTTGTACACGCATGGATGTGTGTCATTCATAGATGATTTTAGGTTTCAAGTACATATTTTTGTGCATCAGGATGAAAGTGAAATTCAGCTTGAACAATCCATTCTGGCACGTTCTCTAGTAAGTAGCCATGACCTTCTTGTTGTTTCACATGCTCTTCAGGTAATTCTTGTTGTTGGTGCACAATTTTGTATGCTGGCTTTGATTGCGAACATTGTGGTTCTTGCAGGGTAGGAACTAATGCAGTGGCTGCACTGGAAAGCTGATTTCACATAACATGACCACCTCTCTAGTTAAATTAGGGTTTTAGGCTTAGGCTTGCTAGGATATGTTAATAAAAGTTTGTTATTTCAATTTGTTAATTAGGTTTACTTGCGAAAGTTTTGCTTTATGGTTTAAAATTATGTTCGTTGTCTTTTCTTACAGTTAATAGCTTTAGGCATTATAATTTTCCATTTATTTTGCACTCACTTCTTTTTCAGTTTACTTATTGTTGCATAGTATTCAAATAATCACCGCATATGATTTGCCTTGTTTTTTCCACCTGCAACTAGCTGATCTTTCTCGTATATGGCATTGCATTACGTCATAAGCCTCATCTGTTGCATCATGTTGTACGCTTTCTTCCTCGCATCATTTGCACTGGTTGTTGAGATAACTATGAAATTTGTCATACATTACATACCCCTACATGAGCCCTCATTGAACTTGCAGCCTTTAAACCCTCAATGCCTCGAATAGCCTTCCTACTCCTCCTTGCATGGTTTTAAAGCTGGGTGGATTTATTTTACCTCTATGCACGCATCAAAACCCTGATGATATTGCTTACTTGCTTTGCCCTGATTGCTGAAACCCTAACACCATTGTTTGCATGAGGTTACGGTGGTTACCTCAAGAGGCAGATCCTCTCAGAACAGGTCATCAAAGTCACGTGCTCAACCCAATGCATATGAGTTTAAATTCATTATCTAGGGAGATACGAGCCGGTTTCTTGTGGGGAACCCTAGCGAGTTTGAATGGCCTATACCCGTAACCTGAGCCTTGTGCCCAACATAGTCTTGAATATCTTAATGATTTGTTTTTCAAATTTCTCCTATGGGTGGTAGATGGGATGTGAAGGCTTGGCATGAGGGAAAACCAAAATCATAATA
The DNA here is from genome assembly GCA_034641835.2 of Pinus albicaulis. NCBI lineage: Eukaryota > Viridiplantae > Streptophyta > Pinopsida > Pinales > Pinaceae > Pinus > Pinus albicaulis. Next base: position 1,028,356,897 of record CM076578.1, read on the forward strand.
TCTTTCAGTTTCTGTCAAACAAGAAACAACCTCTCTTGCCCGTAAAATAAGTCGAGATCCCTTATCTGCCCATGTAAAATAAGTGCCATGAGCACATGAAAATAAGTGCTACAAGCACATGAAACAAATAAGGGTAAAGGACTGAGAAAGGCTTCTTGCATAGAGAGGTAGCGCAACGACTCCACCGAGGTACTGACCAGGCTCATTGGCAGCGGAGCAATGTTTGTGATTTCTTGAAGTGACTCTGCCGGGGTACTGTCCAGGCCTGCTGGCAGTGGAGCAAAACCAAAAACTTATTTTAAAATTATAAATATAATAAGCTCGCTGCCTTCCTCTCTACATCATCATCAAACAACTGGAATCCGTGAAATCCCGCTTTGATGTTTTATGATTAACAAGACATAGCTGAGGCACAAGGATTGGGCATCTCCGCAAAGGTCAAAGTAATACAAATGGTACCCATAGAACATGTTCAATATTCCCTTGCATCACTATCGAGACTCAAGATATTGTTGGGACGTTGATAGAGATGCTAGATTCTACCTGTGGTTCGCCATTTGTTTTAGCTGTTACAACAAATCCCCAAAATTCTGGGTATATTCAATTTTTCAGTCCCCGCTTTTATGCTCGCTCAAACCATTAGTGTTTCGATCAGATGCACAATCAGTTACTCTCCTCCCCCTACTCTATCAAACCTTGATGTTGTCCCCATGCCCCCTAAGTTCGTTAAGGTTTGATCAGATAGCCGTTGTCAAGAGTTATCTTCCCACCAACATGCATCTGCTGAGGATATGTTCGCACCATTGGCCATATTATGCATGTGTTGTTGTATCCTTGAACACTTTTAGGTATAGCAAGATTTCTCTTTTGCTAACATTTTTTGAAACCCTAAATCCTCATGAAGAGAGTCGTGAGCATATGTATCCCTCGCCGTTAGCACAAATTTCTCTCGAGAATTTAATAGGTGGTACATAACATCCCTTCATTAGGATAAGATAACTATATATTGCATCAATTACAATGATCAAGTTTGTTTGGGGCCCAATTGGAAAATTGGTAGTGGTATGGAAAAATAAATTGAACATGTATGTGTGTGTTCTTGTCATGCTTCTTGGTTTAATGTCCAAGTTCATGTGTTGTTACATATATATTAACTAACTTGAAGCCACTTTATGCCACGTAGAGTCAATAAGAGAAGTGCACTCAGGACACTTATGCAGCTGAAAGGTTCTGCCTCTAGTACACATGAGGTGGAGGAATGAATACGTGAGAGATCCATATGAAAAAAACACCGAGCGATTTGCCATTGGTATGTATTTAAGCTGATATCGTGGAGGGGTCGATATCACGAGGGCAAGTTGAAGATGATAGCGGAAGTGTGGGAATATGAAGAGAAGTTTCAGGGGGGTTTTCAACGACCCTTACACCTTGCAAAAAACGACTGGAGGGACATGATAATGTGTTTTGAATTTGAATAAATAATTGACCATATGTTTAAAAAAAAGAGGGGGACGTTTGTTGGAATCACGATTTCCGTTAGACCAAAAACCACAGGCGTTAGTCTCCACTACAATCGCTAGAGTTAGGATCTACGAGAGGTGGTTAGTCCATGTCGCGAAACACACGGGGAGCGTTGAACCCAATGTCCAACAATCTCCCCCCAACACGAGCTGGGTGAGTTTCAAACTCGAGATCTATCCCTCTGATACCACTTGTTGGAATCATAATTGCCTTTAGACCAAAACCCGCAGGCGTTAGTCTCCGCTACAATCACTAGAGTTAGTATCTACGAGAGGCAGTTAGTCCATGTCGCGAAACACATGGGAAGCGTTGAACCCAATGTCCAACAAATTTGTATGCTTCCCATAAGCCCGCTCAAACGATTTGGCACGAGTCTATTGAAAGTCACGTTTAAGTAAAACACAAGCCTGGGTTTTGAGATGGCGACCAAGTGAAAGGATGGAATGAGATGTCATAGCTGGTGTATTGGAGATCTGCAATTCCATCTTCACAGAGGTGGAGGGGTTGAGACCAAAAGCCTCTTATTGCACTGTAATACCACGAGGATCAACTTTGTCACATTATTGACAACGTGACAAAGTTGCACGCTGTGTTCCAATGCAGTCCTGCGATTGTCCAGCAAGCTCAGCCTCAGGTGACACGACTGACGCACATAGTAAGGGATCATTAGCAGTAGTGCCTCTTGATGCAAAAAATTCCAGGAGAGAAGAAAATGAACTTGAAAGAGGCCTAAGGTGATCTTCAAAATGTTAAGAGGCCCACCTCCAATTTTTTAAAGCAGTCACATCTCACGTGGAGCGTCACCACTGAGGCACTGGTGTAGTCATGTTGTGCCGTGAAGATAAATTAAAGGTTTCACCTCTAGCCTTAGCTACCAAAGGCTTGCCTCGGTCAGTGGATGTTTCTCGGATGATCACCTATGCATGACCGATATTAACTTACATCAAACACTACAGGTCACAAACGTTAGGGTGTTGGGGATACAACATGGAGGTTCAATTATTGTGCTAATGCGACCGGTCGCTGAGTCACAGAAATGGCAGAGTCATCCATCGTTGTGACCTTGCGAATCATAGGAGGTCGCACTCTCCCTTGAGTCGATGAGTCACAAACATGACAGAGTCATCCATCGTTGCGACCTTGCGACTGACAAGAGTTCGCACTCTCCCTTGAGTCGCTGAGTTGCAGATATCGAGGAGCAGACCAACATTGTGATTTTGCAACCACCAGGAGCTCGCCATCTCCCTTGAGTCACTGGGTCGCATTACAAGGCCTCAACTCAAATCTCAAATTCTTTTGATATGTGACTCATCCACCTCTAATAATTCGCATTGCTGCTTAGGTCGCACCACCTCACGATAGAGAAAGAAAAGGGGGCAGCTAGACTTGCGACCTATTTTAGTGGTGGAAATGCATGCTTCTGATCTTGATAACGTGAATTTTTCCTTTGTCGAAGTTTCGGAAAGCGAATGCAATGATTGTTGCTACCTTGGCGCTAAAACAATAGACACATTAATATACAGATTCATGATTGTGACATTGCAAGAAATTTCTAGGGATTATTTTTTATATATAATACTTACTTCTTGATTTTAATGAAAATACATTGGTCTCGATGTTTAATTGATGCTTATGCCTCTGTGCAGGATTGAAGCTTCTAGGACAAATCCCCAGCACCTAGGAAAACACTCAAGCCGAGTTGGTAGCTAAAGTGACCCAAGGGGCTGATGTTGCAAATGACAACTATGGAAGTATAATCAGTTTCAAAGTGAAAAGAAGGAAGATATACTTTGATCTGTGCAAAAATACTAAGGCTCATCATGGATATTGCATGGATGGAGTTTCCTATGGCGAGCAATGCAGGTTCTCAAGACACCAAGGACCCCATAATAAGCTCAAAGACACATCTAGCACTTGGTCATTTGCGCAAGAAAAGGCATTTCTGTTTTGCAAGGACTGGGCCCACCGAAAGAGAAGTGTTAAAGGGAAAAAAAACCAAGGTCGCAAGTCGCAAGTCGTATATTTCTCAAGGTCACAGGTCGCAAGTAGCCCCAGGTCGCAGGTCGCAGATTACCTCAGGTTGCAGACGACTTAAGGTCGCAGGCTGCATATAACCCTGGGTTAGAGGTCGAAAATGGACCAAGTCGCAAGCCAACCCAACACTCGGGAAGACCAAGATTCAAGGGCAACTCAAGAGTCATCTCAACCTATATGTACAACTTTGGGAAAGGACAGAGAGAGGACTTTTAGCTCGGAAATTGAAGCTAGTATGATAGAGGAATTGTTGCTTGAGAGCTAAATGCACTCAGCTCTTTGTGTCAAGTAGAGATAGAGGTAGTGAGGCTAGGGTTTTTTTATCATACATTGAGATGAATAGCACATGTTCCACTATTGGGTTTTTATGAGTTGTAAACATGTATTTGACGTTGTAGCAACATCAATAATATATTCTCTTTCTGGCACTAATTCATGTGCTTGTTTGTGGTGATAGTACTAGCTATCTAATATTTCACCATGTTGTGCAGATGCTTTAATGCATGCAATTTATTATGAACTAATTCACAGTGGTTTCATGTACGTTTTATCTCGAATCAGTGTTTATTTTTTCCTTGCCACATCAGTGATCTATTATGAACTACTTTGTAGTTAACTTCTGACGTGTTTTCTTTCATGTATGTTTGATTGGTTTTTCATCTCACTGATCCCATTAATGGCATACCCCCCCTTTTTTTTGCTGCTTAGACTTGCTTGTATCTTTGTTTATGGTTCATCAATCTTGGGCTAATTTTGCTTCACTGATTGGTCATTTCACCTTTGCCTCTGCTCCATCATCTTCTCATCCAACAACCAAGAGTGGAAACACTTATGGCAGCAGCCGGGTCCACATACCGGATGGGGCTCCTATCCAAAACGGTGTGAGATCTAATTGGGACCTTTTTACTGGGGAGACCCCCTTGTTGTCAATAGTACAATTTTTCCTGTCAACAAGTTGAAAAAGTAGTTTTTTTTTTTCCCTGTAAAATTTGATGATGTAATCAAATCTTATTTAATTATTTCCACTATTATTTTATAATTTCCTTAGGAGGCCCATTTTAGACCTCAAAATTCCCCTTATGGTCCCTACGTGTAATAGTAGTTGCAACAAGGTCCTTACCAACAATGGGGGCAATATGCGTATCCAGGACAAAATCTTCGCTATTGGGGGTAGAATCTGTATCAACCAGGTTGGAACCACTGAAATTTTTCTCCTCAATATCCACCCCTGCCATTTTTGGCTACGTTGAAACTTTCAGATGTGTCAAAGCTTACAAATGAGCCCATCCAACATCAGTTGCAGTGGCCACTAGTTCCGACCAAAATCCTAGGAGATTGTCCTAAATTTGAAGGCAATTCTGAGGAATACCCTCAAACCCATGTCATGACATACCATTTGTGGTTCTCTTCTAACTCTTGTGTCAACGATTCAATTCGTCTTCATCTTTTCTAGTGCACTCTGGATGGCACTGCAACCAAGTGGTATATTGATCTCCCTCGAGTTATTTTATTTGATTTAAACTCCTTTCCTATGGCTTTCCTTACTCACTTCCATTTACATACCCAGTATGAAACCAGAACCCACCTCCTCACCTCATTGAAGCAGTCAACTGCTACTCACATTTCAGATCACATTCACGAATGACAACATCTATTGCTCAGCGGTTGTCATTGATTTCAACCCAAGAAGCACCAGGGGCTAACCCAATATTTCATGGAAATTTTTACCCACCAAATTAATATATTCTAGGTCAATAAGGATTTTTATGGTTTCTACTTGTCGAGATGTTTCTGTTGATATATGGCACACCATGTAATTCTTCACGGTTTGAGAGATATTCATGTTTGAAGTTTGTACCCCCAATTAGTGGGCTAAAACCCCATGGGGTTGTGGCATGGGTCATTGAAGAGTCATAATTTATATTTTTTAAGCTCCTAAAATTCCTCCCACATTAAATTGTTGAAGCTCCTCTCAACCTAAGCATTTATATAAATTGTGATCCTCATATCCTCATCATGCAATGGATTTCGTTATCTGAAACAGGTCATCGTGGAATTTTCGCTCTAAAGTTTTTTCTAGGAAGTTTCAAAAGCTAAAATGTTTATGAGGCGAATCTGAAATCCTAAGAAAGCTACTGTGAAAACTTTAGATCAAGGTGCACAATATTTTTGGAGATATGATTTGTGGAAGTTAGTGTTTTTGCAGGCTCCTGAAATTCATCTCAAAGAAGTGACCTTGGGAAAATCATCATAACTCTCTCTCTGAGTATCGGATGGGAATTCCGTAAAAATTACCAGATAGCTCAAAATATATAGTTTTTTCTCTGTCAATTTCAAAGACAAAGGAAGAAACCATGACACATGGCACACCGTACAAGTTTTCTCTGCTGAAACATTCCATAATTAGGGAATTATGAGAGATTGGGTATATCTCTCTCTTGAAGAATCCAAATTGGGTCAGACCTATGACATTGAAAATATGACTCAGAGGAATAATATAGTACCAAAATTTAGATATTGGGGATCTGAAATAACAAAGATACACCAGATTCAATATCGAGCTCCTAGAAGGAAAAGAAAAGCTAGATCATGTGTGGTCAAGGGCTGCAAAGGACCAGATTTCTAGGGAAGCAAAGCAAAGAAAGATGCAGAATAGGGTAGGATGATAAGAGCATCAACCAAGGTACATTAAAACAACACGAAGTTCATCACATGAAGTCTTCAAGAGGGAAACACTGCATAAATAATTGTAAAGGTATCGTTGTACTAAGTCATTGTAAATACATTATTGTACAAATTGTACTAGTGTCTATCTGCAAAGAGTTGAAGAGGCAGTGTCGAGTGGTCTAGGATCATCATTGTGTCATAGTTGGGGTTATGTTCTAGTGTGTCTTATTCTTCTACATCATTCTATATCATTGTAAAGTGGACCATTTTCCTTGGTACGGGAGTCCATTCTTCTTTTATTCTTCTACAGGGTGGTAGGGTGGTGCTAGGGTGAGTTGTAGCTCATTGGGTGTTTGATCCAGGTGGATATCGGTGGCCACCCACCTATTCCATTTGGACCAGCACCATCAATTCTTGCAACTTTTCACATTCAACACAACTTACTATTTTTAGCAGGTTTTCGGGTCCTCCACTCCCGAAGCCGTTTTGGGGCCTTAATGATCCAGGTGGATATTGGTGGCCACCCACCTATTCCATTTGAACCCCCACCATCAGCTCTTTCATTTTTCAAGTTGCAATAAAAATTACTATTTTTAGCATTTTTTCGGGTCCTGAACTTCCAAAGCTGTTTTGAGTTCCTAAACGACGTTTTTTGGGAAAACAGAGAGCAACATGAGTCCATGGACCGATGTTTCTTGTTCAAAAGTTTTACTCCTCGGAAAAATATTTCTAACGAGCTATTGAGCGCATCAAACGAAGATCATATTCCAAGGTTACGTCCCCGGCAAGTTGAACCACCAATTTACCCAAACGGGGCCCATAGTTTTGGCGCTTCATCTCCTAGGGTTAGGTTTTTGGAAGTTTAGAGTTCTCCATTGTTTCTCAATAATAAATAGGCCCTCGAGCCTCATTGTAACAAAAGTTTAGAGGTTGGTAGCCATCACATCTCTTCTCAGAGATTCGCTACCAGCACCCCAGCTATTTTATTTCCATTATGCCTGTAAGCATATTTATATTATTTGATATTAATGAAATGAAGCATTATTTCCACTACATCTCTATGTTCATGGTTATTTCTGTATTCTGTTGCGTTCATGCATAAAATATGGATCAGTGGTATCAGAGCAGGTATGCTCTTTCTTTGTTTTTCTTTGCATGTCCCCAACGCGGTCAGGGTATAAGGAGTTAGGGCTCGATCTGGTTGAACCCTTGCAATATCAGCCTCGCAAACCCTGACGACCTCCCATGGAGGAAGAAAAGAAAGACGAGGGAGCAGGAGATCCTATCAAAATACTACTCGAGGAGGCCCTCGAGAAACAAAGGAATGTGATGATGGATAACTTTGCTCAAATCCTTCAACGACTACCCACATATGGTGCATCTGCATCCAACAGCCACTCTGGAGGTGCCACTCCCTTCAAGGTACAGGTAAAATTTGACATTCCTATCTTTGAAGTAAAAATAGATGCATACGCCTAGATATATGGTTAAATTTTCTAGAAGGGTATTTCTCGGTCCATGACTTCTCTGACCGAGAAAATATTATTTTTGCACTCCTCAAAGCTGCCCCCCATGTCAAAGACTGGTGGGAAACCTACCGTGAGAAAGAGGGCGAAGGGGAACCCTCTCTATTCTTAGCCACACCCACTTGGAATTCGTTCTGAGATGGCATCAAGGAACAATATTACCCTATGGGGAGCTATGAGGACAAATACATCCAATGGACCACGTTGCGGCAACAAAAGGATCAAGATGTGCACGAACTGACGAATCTGTTCCATACCCTACGCAAAAAGTTGGGTATTAAAGATTCAGAGAGACATTTGGTGCTCAAGTATCGTGGTTGTCTGCACAAACACATTCAGGAGGAAATGGATTTCCTCGACATTACATCACTTGGCACGGCATATCGCTATGCCGCCAAGATCGAGCAGAAATTTAAGCAGAAGAAGCGAGACTTTGGATCTGCGAATCTGAAAGGTGCCCCCGAACCAAAGAACAAGGGGAAAGGCCAAAGCAATGTGACTCAGAACAACACCAAAAATCCAAAGAAGGACACAGGGAAGTGGTGCGAATTTCATAACAGCCCCACTCACAGCAAAAATGAGTGTCGGGCCAAACAGTCTTTGGTGGCCGAACTAAAGGCACCTGAATCAGATGCATTTTCTGATCCTGAGTTACAACCAGACAAAGGCAATGACAAAGGGAAGAAAATTATTGATGCGGATCCCAGTGCCATTGTTGCCACCACCAAGATCCAGAGGGAGGGTCCAGAGGATCTAGAGGAGGGGGAGCGCCTCTTCCAATAGCAGATGTGGGTGAAGGGTTCTTCGCTACAATTTCTCGTCGATAGCGGAAGCCAAAAGAACCTCATTTCAGCAGAGGTTGTGAAGTGGCTAGGCCTACCGACCATAGCACACTTGTATCTGTATACCATCGGGTGGCTCAATCCAGGGAGAGATCTTCGCATCCGCCAGTAATGCCGCCTTCCGTACAGTATCAAGCCACTCATGGATGAGGTACTGTGTGATGGTGCTCCTCTCGATATAGCTGATGTATTATTGGCCAACCATACTTGTGGAGGAAACATGCTGTGTATGAGTCTAGGCCTCATGCTGTTATTATTACTTTGGGAAATAACTTGTACAGGATACCGGAGGTAGTACCGCCTCCTGTCATCTCTTTGACTACTGCAAAACAACGCAGTAAGATTGTTTCCTAAACCAGGAAATTCATTTTCCTTATAAATCACTCACAGGGAAAGAAGAAACAGGGCTCCCTTACACGGCTACAGCAGATGGACAAAGTCATGGAGGAATACGAGGAAATTTTCTCCTCACTCATAGAGGTTCCTCTACACTGTCAGGACAAGCACTCCATTGATCTGACTCCCAACGCACCACCGCCTGATGTTGCCATACATCCTGCAACTACACATACATAATCCAAACATGTACTGTCTAAGGCTGATAAAGAAACCAAATTTACTAAACGCATCCAGCATGTCCACCCACAGGTCCATGACATCTAATACTCAGTTCAACAGAATTTGCCTCATCTCATGGAGGATCTCAACACAATGGGGAACATTGCTTCCTAAGGATGGAGGAATGATCCATGTGGATATCGGTGGCCACCCACCTATTCCATTTGGACCAGCACCATCAATTCTTGCAGCTTTTCACATTCAGCACAACTTACTATTTTTAGCAGGTTTTCGGGTCCTCCACTCCCGGAGCCGTTTTGGGGCCTTAATGATCCAGGTGGATATTGGTGGCCACCCACCTATTCCATTTTAACCCCCACCATCAGTTCTTTCAGTTTTCAAGTTGCAACAAAACGTAATATTTTTAGCAATTTTTTGGGTCCTCAACTTCTGGAGTCGTTTTGAGGCCCTAAACAACGTTTTTTGGGAACACAGATAGCAACATGGGTCCATGGACCAATGTTTCTCATTCAAAAGTTGTACTCCTCAGATAGATATTTCTAATGAGATATTGAGCGTGTCAAACGAAGATCGGATGTCAAAGTTACGTCCTCGGGAAGTTGAACCACCAATTTACCCAAACGGGGCCCATAGTTTTGGCACTTCATCTCCTAGGGTTAGGTTTTTGGAAATTTAGAGTTCTTCATTGTTTCTCAATAATAAATAAGCCCTTGAGCCTCATTTTAACACAAGTTCAGAGGTCGGTAGCCATGACATCTCTTCTCAGAGATTTGCTACCAGCACCCCAGCTATTTTATTTCCATTATGCCTGTAAGCATATTTTTGTTATTTGATATTAATGAAATGAAGCATTATTTCTGCTGCATCTCTATGTTCATGGTTATTTCTGTATTCTTTTGCATTCCTGCATAAAATCTGGATCAGTGTTGGGGCATCCATTCAGTTGACTACCGAAGAATCTCGGGCATTGTTGCATCCACCCAGTGGGAGCTGGAGAAGAAAGCTTTTCTAGATTCTAGGAAGTTAGAGCTTTATTTTCAATTGGAGTTGAATATTAAAGAATTATTAGAATATACTTAGGTGGTTTTTATCCCGGAGTGGGTTTCCACCTTAAAAACTATGTGCATTTGTGTTCCTCTTGTTTGTTGCTATCATTGTAAAAACACTGATAATAATTGAAGATTAACTAATTCTCTAATTGAAAGGACTACCGATTCACCCCTCGTCTGAGTATTTCAACAATTGGTATCAAAGCTTGGTTCCTTCAATAGCAGTTTAACAGCTGGAAGGAGGTCATGGAACATACTAAGAATGGTGTACCTGTTTGTGCTCAACCTAGTCTCCTAAATTGAGTTCATTTAATTGTCAACCAGGGTTGGTAAACTGCTAAAGTGTGGTGCACTTTATGTGCCTAGGTGTTTGTTTCTTACTGCGTTGTGTCTAGTGTTTTATGATGTTTTTGATTTTTTATGGTTTTATGTTCACAAGGGAAAGAACTAAATGATGGTGGAAAGAAGCTATTGGTTAAAAACAGAGTGAAGCCTAAATTATCGATGACAAATGACAAATGCAAATACAGAAACAGAACCAACCCTAAACTATGACTTAGCAAAATACAAAGCCTGATAATGAATTCAAGAAAACAAATCACAACATGAAATTAATTTGTCCAATTCATTCATTAAAGATTTTTTGGAAGAGCTTGAGAAATGGGCAGCTAAGTGTGAATAAAATTCTCGTAACTAAACAATTAAACAATCAATTTATAATGATACAACATCTCATCCATGATTAAAGGTTTATTGATACATATTTGGAAAAGAACATTTGTAACATCATAAGATCTCTACTCTAAAACTAGCTCCTAATTCTATTCTGCAACTTAGTTTAACACCACTAAACCTCACTCAAAATTTATAGATTTCCTTTTAGAATAGTCTTTGAGGAAAGGCTTGTTTGTGAAATGGTAAAAAGGTTGCAAAAGTACTCCAGGCCTTAGACTGATACTATCTTCTGTCCAGATGATTATGAGTTAATATAGGTTTGGAACAAAAGAATTTTTGTAAATAATGAAGACCGTGGTATTTAAGTTTAACAACTAATGCAATTTAAAATGCAATGGATGGCAACTAAACTTGGAATGTAAATACAGTGAGCTAAGCTAGAACTGAACTAGGGTGCTACTAGTCTACAGTGAACAGTGCTAAACTAAAAAGACGTTATCAAACTTGAAACGAAATAATAGAGCATGAATTAAATGCAATTTGCCTCCGGAGTGCCCTCTATAAGTTATCATGCCATTAATATATGGGATTCTACAGCCTATTTCGTTCATCATGAATGGTATTTTGGAAGAGCTTGTTAGAACAATCCTGGCTGTACAATTCAATGCAATTGAATACAAACATGAAAACTGAAAGCAAATACAATTAAAAAAAAACTAAGACATCACAGCCATTTCCTACTCATTGTTATGATGTCTTGGAAGAGCTTTTTCAGAGTAAGATCAGCTATGCTACTTAGTGTAAACAAGCAACTGAAACCTACAGTATCACAGTTATGCCTTAGTCATCATAATGATATCTTGGAAGATTTTACTAGATTAAGTTTAACTGTGATAATGAATGAAAGGAATTGCGAATAAAATCTATAACACTATAGCCATTTCTTATTCATCGTAATGATCTTTTGGAAGAGTTTATCAGAACCAGTATAGATATAATGATTAATGAAATTAACTATGAAATGAAACTTCAAAAACTTGAAAACAAACTAAGATACTTATCTAAATTGCAAAAGTAAAGCCGCTCAGGAGGCAGGGGCCCTCTACCACCAGAGTAGCACGAAATCTAGCTCAAGATCAACTCAACGCATTCAAAGAAATGTTGTCTTCTTCATTAAAGGAAAATAACTTAAAACAGAGTATTCTCGGTCTTCAGAAATATAGCAGTCAATCCACGAAATCTAATCAAAATCTAGAGCTTGTCTCTCGGTTTCCCGAGTACATTTATAACAAATCTTCATAACAGAACTTGAGATAATATGGGGATCATTGTCTTTTCATATCAAAATCGTACTATAACTCTAAATATGGCAGCGTAAAGTGACAAAGGACATCTGGACTGTCCTTTTCCTATTAGGAGTCTGCCTCCTTGTGTGAGTTCCCACGTACAAAACCACATCTAGAATTCCGTTAATTCTTCATGGTGAGCAACAAACGTTGAGAACATGATGTGGAATACACCCATGTGTGGATTTTCCTGAGAGGACACCTGGAACATGCTTGAACGTGAAGACAGCTGCAGAATTGGCAACTAGCTACGGAATGTCTGCATTCTATAGCTAGTTTCAGTTCAAAATGTATTACAATGACAAATTCACAAAACTTACCAAGTTAGCCATGATATTCATTCTTAAAGCAATTTTAACTAATTTCATTGATCATTTGAGCCTGGGATAACAATGGACAAAAGAAATTGGAGTGAATTATGATGGAAGAAAGAACAATATTGGGGCTCAACATACCCCCACTGCTGACTTCTTGCATGTCCTCATGCAACTTATTCCATAAACTCAGAGACTTCTGCAAGAACATCCAACCCTCTTCTTCTTCTTTTCCTGGAAGTTAAAGGCCTTCTAGGCTTCCTGATGACTAAATTGAACCTTAAATTGGTAAGTGCCCTGATTTACTTCTTGTTCCTCTTTTTCAACTTTTCATTAGTCTTTTCTACTTTGTCCATTTGTAGAGACAGGATTGAGTTCATACTGGTTTTTAGTTTAACTTGTTCCTTCAGAATATCATTCTCAGTCCTGATATGTCTATTAAGTACTTCCAGCTCGTACCTATCTCTTCTTAACACATCTATTTCGGACAGTGGAGGACTAGGGGTTCTATCTCTACTCTCTCAAGATTTCCTTTCCAATGTTTCAACATAGTTATAAATTTCTTGTTGTGCAGGGTCAATTTCAGGGGCTTCTTCCTCAAAATCTTCTTCAACATCTTCTTCAATAGATTTTTCCTCATCTTCTATGTTTATCACCCCGGTTTGTTTGATCTGTGTTTTCCTTAGTATCCCCCTGAGTCTATGGCTCCTTCTCGGCTGGGATGGTCCTTCTCCTTTTTCTGTGGAAAATTTTCTGATTACCCTCTCTTCTTTAAGCTGTCTCTTAATCTGAGTCAACTTCTCAGAGATTATTTCTTCACTGCTTTCTTGAATTGATTTATCAGTTTCAATTTTAGAGGCTCTCCATTTTCTACTTCTCTTTGTAGGCTGATGTTCGGGTGAAGGCTCTTTTGGTTCCTCGAAGTGATTTCTCACCAAGAAATTATCCCAAGTATATTTTGTTTTGGCTAAATGGTGTTCAATTAGAATCTTAACCAAGCCATGATGGTATAGAGTTGTTTCTAGGAATTGGACTCTCCTTTGAACACTTGAAGCCATCCTTTTTAAACTTTGAAGCAAGAAATAGGGAAAATCAAGCTCTTCTTCTAGGAAATGCATTATCAACCTAATATGGTAAACATAGAAAGTACCATATCTACCTTCACAAGTGATAAATTTTTGTAGGATAAGCAACATGTTTCTCCATTTATTCTTTAATGCAGAGCTTGGAATTCCCTTTTTAAACATAGTGACATCCATACCTAGTGATTTGAGGATCTGCTTCCATGATTCATTATGAAATTCTCTGTTCTTAAACCATCTTTCTCCATGTCTAAGCAATCCTGTTGCTTTTGCAATAAAAACCTCTGTGACAGTGAATTTAATATCTCCAACTTCAACCTCGGCTCCTTTGAATGACCGTGCAAACATTTTAATAACTTCTTTGTGGAAGCCATTAAATTTCTCAAGGAATTGCAACCATCCTGCTTGTTGTAACATTTCTCTGCTTTGAGGGTATCCTTCCAGGTATTTTGTGCCTATTGGTTCAGTTCTTACGATGAGGCCCATAATTTCTTCTTCAATATTCAGATTAGTACTCTTTCTGCTCACGGAGACAATGACTTCAACCTTCAAATTAATACTCCTTTGCTTCACGGTGACAGTGCTTCAATATTCAAACTGATATACCTCTGCTTCACGGTGACAATGGCTTCAAATTTCAAGCTGATATACCTCTGCTTCTTGGTGACAGTGGCTTCAACTTTCAAACTAATATACCTCTGCTCACGGTGATAGAGATACCTCTGTTTTACAAAATGAAATGATGAAGGGTTGGCTACGGGATGGAGTAATAGGGAGTGGTTACGGAACGAGTTAATGAAGTGAGGTGAATGAAAGCAAATCAACGAGTGAAAAGACCGAGGAGATATTTTGCAACGGATTCAAAAATCATCATTAAATGATTTGGCTGGATGACGTGAGAAAATCAATCACTTCAGCATTTTAACCGCTTAGATGATGATCCGGTATAAGATTTGAAATGAAGGATTTTTATCCAAAGTTTTGCAGAGGGTATGTTTGGCATGATCAATAAAAATAATCAAAACAACTTTTCAAATGATTCATAACTAGACTATACTAAAGTTTTTCATGATATGCCTATTATAATCAAAACTTTTTACCTTTTCTTTTCATCTGCTTTTTGTGGTCTTTATATGCTTTGTTCCCCTCTGGAAATCATTACTTTGTGAGTCTTCATAATCCTTCTTGATTTTGCTTGTTCATGGATATATTGGATCATCTTGTTGCAATTCAAATGTCTGTTGATCAGTGCCTTTAGGATCTGTGGCTGCGGAATGACTGTCTGGCTGCGGAAAGTTTGATTAGCTGCAGAATATCTATTTAGCTGTAGAATGTACCTGTAGAGAATTCTAATCATGGAATGGAGTGGTTTGGTATATAAGTGGAATATTATATGGAATGAGTGAAGATAGATGATGAAATATGGTATAATGGGATATGTATGAGGTGAATGATAGAGTGGGATGGATTACAATTTATGAAATGGAGTGGAAAAGTATAAGAAATGGCCTGCAATTCATGACATGTGTTATTCAATTGCAGAAAGACATCAAACATTAAATTTTGATATGGAAATGAAGTGGATGGAGTATGGAATGAGATGAACGAAATATGGAATGAAGTGAAGTATGAATGAATGAATGAAATGGAGTATGGATGGATAAGTAAATGGAATGAAATGAAATGAGATGGATCATAAGTGCAATGGGTCTGAACTTTATGATTTTGTAACAGCTGCTTGCAGAAACAAAATGGAAAAGTTAGAGTGTTAGAAAGACTCTGATTTTCACCCTATCTTTTCTGTATAAATATGCCAATCAGTGATTGGATTTCATGTTTATATATATATATATATATATATATATATATATATTTTGCAAAGAAATGACTTCAGAAAATTTAATCAAGTTGATGAAGAAGAAAAATTCTTCTTCATTAATTTCACATCACTATTTTCCTGGAACTTCTTGACAAATTCTTCTCTTGAGAGTGGTTTGTGATACAGCTTCAATATATGACCATTCACAAGAAAAGTGGCCTCTTCTTCATCTATTTTCCTGATTTTTACTGCCCCATTGTCAAAAAATTTAACAATTTCATATGGCCCAAGCCAATGTGTTTGAAATTTACCTTGAAAATCCTTGAATTTTGAATCAAACAAGAGAGCCCAGTCACCTTCTTTGAACTTCTTCTCTTTGATGTACTTGTCATGACATCTAGTCCTTTGATATTGGACTAAACTTGTTTTCTGAACTGCATCTTGTCTGATCTCATCCAATTCATTAATCTGCTCCAATCTATGCTTTTGTGCCTACGTTAAATCAAGTCCTAGCTGAACTGCCATTTTGAAAGTTTGAATCTGGAACTTTATGGGAAACAAAACTTGCTTTCCATAAACAAGTTCATAAGAAGTATGGCCTGTTGTGTTTCTCCATGTAGTTCTATAGGCCCACAAGGCTTCAGGAAGCCTATCTACCCAATCTCTTCTATGTAAATGAATAGTATTTGTTAGGATTCCTTCAATGACCTTATTAGTAGATTCCACTTGACCATTTTCTTGTGGATGATAAGGAGTAGATTTTCTATGCCTGATTTTGTACCTCTCCATCATTTGTTCCACTAGCCTTGATGTAAATTGAGCTCCTTGATCTGTAACAATTTCCCTTGGGAAACCAAAACGAGTAAAAATATCCTCAAAAAGAAAATTAACTACAGATGCTTCATTAGCAAAAAGTAATGGCTTGGCCTCTACCCATTTGGTAACATAATCAGTGCAAACTAATGTATATCTCTTTTGTCTTGATGGAGGACTAATAGGTCCTACAAAATCCTAAGCCCATTTTTCAAAAGGTTCAATATGTACCTGAGGTTGTAATGGCATCTCACCTGAAGGAGAAGGTTTCCCTATCCTTTGGCAACTGTCACACCCTTTGACATACTCTTTAGCATCTTTAAACAAGGATGGCCATTAATATCCTAAATGAAGGATCTTATAAGCTGTCTTCTTATCAGCAAAGTGTCCGCCACAAGGTTCATCATGACATGCTTTGAGAATCTCAGGCATCTCATCTTCCCGAACACATCTCCTAATGATCAAATTTGGACCTGTCTTGTACAACTCATTAGCAACCCATGAATATTTTGCACTATCATAAATGATTTTTCTTTTATCTCTTGCATTCATTATTGAAGGAAATTTTCCTAAAACTAAATAATTAGCAATGTCAGCAAACCAAGGAGTTTGAGTAGAAATTGCAAAAAGATATTCATCAGGAAATTGGTCTTCAACTGGAGTGTCATCTTTGATGTTTTGGAGTCTAGATAGGAAATCAACTACTGTGTTTTGTTTTCCAGGCCTATCTAGAATGGTGATGTTGAATTCTTGTAAAAGAAATAACCATCTTATGACTCTGCCATTAGT
This sequence comes from Pinus albicaulis, assembly GCA_034641835.2. NCBI lineage: Eukaryota > Viridiplantae > Streptophyta > Pinopsida > Pinales > Pinaceae > Pinus > Pinus albicaulis. Next base: position 1,028,373,953 of record CM076578.1, read on the forward strand.
AATTGATTTGTTCATTAAGTATCTAATTGCATAATGATCAGTGTGAACAAAAGTTTCATAGCCTGTTATAGGGTGTCTAAATTTGTTTATGGCATGAACAACAGCTAAAAACTCTTTTTCAGTTACAGTATAGTTTAACTCTGCAGGAGTCAAATTTTTACTGGTATAGTAGATGGCATAAGGGATCAGGTCTTTTTGTCCCAATACTGCTCCTAGAGCTGTATCAGAGGCATCTGTTGAGATATGAAAAGGTAACTTCCAGTTAGGTCCCCTTAAAATAGGTGCTTCAGAAATTTTTGTTTTCAGGGTTTCAAAGGCTAGCGTGATCAAAGTCCATTTGAATTCACAGTCCTTGGTAAGTAATTTGAAAAGTGGAGATGCTATCTTGGTGAAGTTTTCTATAAACCTTCGATAATATCCTGTAAATTCTAGAAAACTCCTAACATCTTTTTGACAACTTGGAATAGATAAGTTAGAGATGACTTCAACTTTTGACTCATCAACTCTAATCCCATCCCCTGAAATGTGATGCCCCAAAATAATACCTTCAGTAAACATCATGAAACATTTCTCATGACTAAGTGAAAGATTTGCTTCTTGACATCTCTTTAAAACTTTTTCCAAGTTTTCTAAGGCTTCTTCAAATGTGTTTCCATAAACTGTGAAATCATCCATATATACCTCTACACAATCATGTATTAGATCTGAAAAAAATCATAATACTGCCCTTTGGAATGTTGCATGTGCATTGCATAATCCAAATGGCAATACTCGGTAAGCATAGGTACCCCAAGGACAGGTAAATATGGTTTTGTCTTGATCTTCAAGTGCTACTTGGATTTGGTTGTAACCATTAAACCCATCTAGGAATGAGAAGTACTTTTTGCCAGCTAATGTATCTAACACTTGATCTATGAAAGGTAAGGGAAAATGGTCTTTAAGAGTAGATTTGTTTAGTTCTCGGTAGTCAATACATACCCTCCATTTACCATTTTTCTTTGGCACAATTACCAAAGGAGAAACCCACTGACTATCTGAAATGGGATAGATGAAGTTGACATTTAACAATTTTTGCAATTCTTCTTTAACAATCTCCTTAAGATTTGGATTCATCCGTCTTTGAGGTTGTCTGATTGGTTTACAATTTTCCTCTATATAGATGTGATGAGTGCAAGTCTTGGGGCTTATCCCTTTCATGTCAGTGTACTCCCATGCATATGCAAAAGAATGTCTCTGTAATACTTTGACTAACTCTTCTTGTTGAGATTTTTCTAGGTTCTTGTTTATGTTCAAAGTTTTGCCTGGAAATATCTCACTTGTAGAGCTGCCAAATTTATCCATAGAATGAAGAGACATCTATCTTGATGACAAAAACTCAATGTTGGATCCCTCTTGAAATGGTTCATGTTTGTATTCTGAAGAGGATTCAAAGTTTTCTAGAGTATTCAGAATTTGATTATCTTCACTAATTTCTGAAATTGTGAAGAGAGGTTGTAAGTCTTCTTCATCCTCTATCCATTGAGTATCATCTAAATCTGTAATTGTCGTAGCTGGAGGATACAAAGTGATTTCTTAGTTGAACTACCATCAGAGATGTACATATCACCGGATCTACAACTAATGAAAGCATCAGTTGTAGCCAACCAAGGTCTTCCTAATATAACAGGATGCCCTCCTAAATTATTCTTAGGAGTTAGGATCATGAAATCCACAGGGTACTCCCAATAATCTAGGGACACTGAAATGTCTTCTATTACCCCATCAGGTTTGATCACAAATCTGTCTGCTAATTGTAATAATGTGGGTGTAAAGAGAAAATTAGGAAGTTTCAATTTATCCATGATTTGTCTACTCATGATATTGATTGCTGCTACTAAATCAATGAGTGTGCTTTGGATTTCAATTCCATTGATGTGAATTTTAACAACTGGATTTCCTGGGTCTAGATACTTTGGAATAGCAATCTTACCCATCATAATGTCTGCTATTTTTCCTGCCAGTTGAATTTTCTTTGTCTCTCTTATTATTTTTCTTGTTTTCTTCATGCTCAACTCCTTTATTGTTTTGGATAAAATTGGAATTTCCTTGATGGCTTGTAATAATGGAATCTTAATGCAAACATTTCTTAGCTCATCTAGGAAATCATAATTAGGCACCATAATTTGTTTTTCTACACCTCTATCAATTTGTAATATTTTTGGAAAGGGAGGGGTAGAAGTAGATGTTGATGGCTGCTCTAATACAGGAGTTGAAATTATTGGTTCTTTTTGCTTTAATTTTTCAATGTTTTGGTCTTGAAAAGATGTGTCTTCCTCAAGACTTTTATTCACCCGTAGAGAATCTTCCTCAGAGTTATCTTGTTCTTGTATGATCACAGAAGGTTTCCTCTTTTCAAGTATTCTTCCAGACCTAAGTTGAACATCACTAAGGTCTAAAGGAGTAATTAAATAAGTTGGAAACCGTTGGCCTTCTATCATGTATGTGTTCTGAGGATTTTTATTGTTGGGGTTTGGTATGGGTTGAGCAGGAAACTGATTTGATTTTTGAGGAAATGGTAATGGAAGTGGTTGATTCTGATGTGGTAGGTTCTGATGATGTTGTTGAGGATTTTGAGGAGAAAAATGTGGGTATGGTGGATAGGATGGTGGATACTGATAGTACTGAGAGTATCTTCCATAGGGACTTTGTGCTCCTTGTGCCCAAGCTTGAGATTGATTTTGAAATTGAGTCCAAGGTTGCTGCCAAGAATTCCAAGGTGGAGGTTGGTTATACATTTGATGATGGAATCCTTGTGTTTGAGGTCCTTGCCAAGGCCTTCTAGAGACAAAATTGAGAGATTCTGTGGAGTTTGTAGGAGTTTCCTCTTGAAAGATAGCTTTGAGACCAGGAAGGGAAGGACAATTCTTGGTCTCATGTTTTTCAGAACAAATGACACAGGTCTCTACAACTTTTACATCCAAAGGACACTCTCTCAAGGCATGTTTCTTTCTACATTTGGGACAAAAGATTGCTAAGGCATCAGATTCAGCTTTTTGCTTGTTTTGTAACTTAAGGGTGTCTATTTGTTCACTAAGACTCCCTAAGATGTCATATTTGAAATCGTCAAGCATATGTCCTATTTCTGACCTACTTATTGTCCCAGAAGCAGACTTACTTGCCCTTGCAAGAGCAGGATCTCTTGGACCTTTTACAGTTTTAGATTTCCCTCTTGAAAGGTTGATACATAACTCAGATATTTCAGGTAATGTGAGCTGTGATATATCCCCTTTTCCCATCATGTTAAGCATATCCAACCATTCATCCCTAATTGTTTTCAACAAAAGAGCTTTTAAGGTGTTTTGATCTAGGTTTTCCATTTTTGCTCTTTTGATGTTGTAATGAAATCTCTCCAACAAATCTTCCAAGTTTTCATCTTCTTTTTGTAACATCTTAAACACTTCTTCCTTATGATTGACCGGCATACAATAATCCAAATACCTCTCTAGAAATTCTTGTTTCATGTCTTCCCATGTCCTAATAGAACTGTTGATCAAACTCATAAACCACTTCAATGCTGATCCTTTCAATGTTGAAGGAAATAGTTTAAGTTTTTGAGCATCTTGTAAGTAGTCATAAGTTCTACATAGGACTTCAAATTCAAATAGGAAGGTTTCAGGATCTTCAGCTTTAAGTCCATAGAAGTTTGGAAGGACAAAGGGTGAAATGTTTTTCATGGTTGTATTGGTTTCTTCATCTACTATAGGAAACCCAAAAGAGCTTCCCATTTCTCTTCTACCTCTTCCTCTACCTCCTTCTCCTTCTGCACCTCTACCTCCTTCTCCTCTACCTCTACCTCTACCCCCTCCAAATAATGTGTGTTCTCCATTAAATACTCCTCCTCCCCCTTCTTCTGCCATGGTTGATTCTTCTGTGGAAGTGGAAAAGTTTGTGTCCCTAATAGGAGTCCTTGAATCTTCTTCTAAGACAGGTTCAATGGATGAAGTGGAAGGTCTCTCTAATGGAATATCTGATCTTGGGTCTTCTAGAAGTATAGGACCAGTAAAGGATGGACTGTGGGTCTGAGTTGAAGGTGTACTAGCTCTTGGTCTAGGTGAAACAAGTGGTGTTCCAGGAATCAAACTTCTGCTTCTGCTTCTTATGAATCTACCCCTTGAGTCTCTCTCTCTACGCATATCATTGTTTTTTTTTTGGAGTTAAGAAACAAAGGTTACCTAGTTTTCACATCCCCGACAACGGCGCCAAAATGTTTGTGCTCAACCTAGTCTCATAAATTGAGTTCATTTAATTGTCAACCAGGGTTGGTAAACTGCTGAAGTGTGGTGCACTGTATGTGCCTAGGTGTTTGTTTCTTACTACGTTGTGTCTAGTGTTTTATGATGTTTTTGATTTTTTATGGTTTTATGTTCACAAGGGAAAGAAATAAATGCTGGTGGAAAGAAGTTACTGGTTAAAAACAGAGTGAAGCCTAAATTATTGATGACAAATGACAAATGCAAATATTGAAACAGAACCAAACCTAAACTATGACTTAGCAAAATAAAAGCTTGATAATGACTTCAAGAAAACAAATCACAACATGAACTTAATTTGTCCAATTCATTCATTAAAGATTTTTTGGAAGAGCTTGAGAAATAGGTAGCTAAGTGTGAATAAAATTCTCCTAACTAAACAATTAAACAATCAACTTATAATGATACAACATCTCATCCATGATTAAAGGTTTATTGATACATATTTGGAAAAGAACATTTGTAACATCATAAGATCTCTACTCTAAAACTAGCTCCTAATTCTATTCTGCAACTTAGCTTAACACCACTAAACCTCACTCAAAAGTTATAGATTTCCTTTTAGAATAGTCTTTGAGGAAAGACTTGTTTGTGAAATGGTAAAAAGGTTACAAAAGTACTCCAGGCCTTAGACTGATACTATCTTCTGTCCAGATGATTATGAGTTAATATAGGTTTGGAACAAAAGAAGTTTTGTAAATAATGAAGATCGTGGTATTTAAGTTTAACAACTAATGCAAATTAAAATGAAGTGGATGGCAACTAATCTTGGAATGTAAATACAATGAGCTAAGCTGGAACTGGACTAAGGTGCTACTAGTCTACAGTGAACAGTGCTAAACTAAAAAACCATTATCAAACTTGAAACGAAATAACAGAGCATGAATTAAATGCAATTTTCCTCCGGAGTGCCCTAACTAAGTTATCATGCCATTAATCTATGGGATTCTACAGCCTATTTCGTTCATCATGAATGTTATTTTGGAAGAGCTTGTTAGAACAATCCTAGCTGTACAATTCAATGCAATTGAATACAAACATGAAAACTGAAAGCAAATACAATTAAAAAAAAACTAAGACATCACAGCCATTTCCTACTCATTGTTATGATGTTTTGGAAGAGCTTTTTAAGAGTAAGATCAGATATGCTACTTAGTGTAAACAAGCAACTGAAACCTACAGTATCACAATTATGCCTTAGTCATCATAATGATATCTTGGAAGAGTTTACTAGAGTAAGTTTAACTGTGATAATGAACGAAAGGAATTGCGAATAAAATCTATAACACTATAGCCATTTCTTATTCATCGTAATGATATTTTGGAAGAGTTTATTAGAACAAGTATAGCTATAATGATTAATGAATTAAGTATGAATGTAAACTTCAAAAACTTGAAAACAAACTTATATACTTATCTAAATTGAAAAAGTAAAGTCGCTCAGGAGGCAGGGGCCCTCTACCACCAGAGTAGCACGAAATCTAGCTCAAGATCAACTCAACGCGTTCAAAGAAATGTTGTCTTCTTCATTGAAGGAAAATAACTTAAAACATAGTATTCTCGGTCTTCAGAAATACAGCAGTCAATCCACGAAATCTAATCAAAATACAGAGCTTGTCTCTCGGTTTCCCGTGTACATTTATAACAAATATTCATAACAGAACTTGAGATAATATGGGGATCATTATCTTTTCATATCAAAATCATACTAGAACTCTAAAGATGGCAGCGTAAAGTGACAAAGGACATCTGGACTATCCTTGTCCTATTAGGAGTCTGCCTCCTTGTGTGAGTTCCCACGTACAAAACCACGTCCAGAATTCCGTTCATTCTTCATGGTGAGCAACAAACGCTAAGGACATGATGTGGAATACACCCATGTGTGGATTTTCCTTAGAGGACACCTGGAACATGCTTGACAACTGCAGAATTGGCAACTAGCTATGGAATGTCTGCATTTTGTAGCTAGTTTCAGTTCAAAATGTATTACAATGACAAAATCACAAAACTTAGCAAGTTAGCCATGATATTCATTCTTAAAGCAATTTTAAATAATTTCATTGATCATTTGAGCCTGGGATAACAATGGACAAAAGAAAATGGAGTGAAGTATGATGGAAGAAAGAACAATATTGGGGCTCAACAGTCCTCTCGCAGCTTATCGACAGTCTGTTGCTCATACCTCTTGCCAATGCGCTCCATGGGATTCGGCCTCTTGATGGGGAGACTATTAATGCAGTGAATTAAGGTGGAATCAACGGGAATGTGGTCTCAGATCCACAAGCTGCTATCATGGATTAGGGCTAGCAGTTGTCGCGCAACTCGGTCAGTTATATTGTATCGGCCAAATTGAGGTATCCGTAGCAAGTTTAGTAAGCCAAATTTTTCTAGCCCGCACACCAACGGCATTGGTACAACCCTTAGCACATTGTCCTCCAATACTCTTTTGAGGTATAGATCAGGTTCCAATTTTGGGAAGGCCTCTAGGTTGGCAAGGTCATGGTCGTCGAAATTAATTGAGGCGAGCTTGCCATGTGCTTCTCCAATTATGGGGACTTCACCCGGAATCAGTGGAATTTGCAGATAGGAATGCATACCTTCAAGGTTCTTAGTTGTGTGCAGTGAGGGCGACAGCCAAGTGATTGGTTCAACAATCTCAGAGTCTTCCTGAGCAGATAGAGGTCACTTCATCAGGTTAGGCGAACGTTCCTGGGGCACCGTTTGAGGGGATTTTACATTTCGAGGGGAGGTGTGTGGCTTCCCTCCAGCTCATTTCATAGCCTTCCCCTACCCTTGCTCCTAGACTTTCCCCTTTCTCTTCTTTTTCTCCACCTGCTTCCCCTTGGTTGGTGTGGACACAACCTCTTCAACTTCAGGGGTGGCCTCCAATACTTCATCAGTAGAGGCCATGGTCTGCGATGATTCAGTGGGATTGGTCACGGTCATTCTCAGTCAGAAGACAAACTCAGGATTACTACTATCAGAGGGGGTAGTCAGCCCAGACATTAACAGAGCACAATATTTTCAGAAATTGACAAGGCACAAGATTTTCAAAACGCACGGAACCCACTTTTGATCTATCCTCCTGCTTTTATAGCTTTGGATAGTTCCTAACAGTTGGATGAGGCTTATCTAAAAATTTCTATCAAGAAAATGGTAAAAAATCTTCGGAAATCACCTCATTAATTGCCGACTGCCCACTCCTTCCAACGGTAAAATTTTCTTTTTACCGAGTTTTACTATTCCAATGACTAGTTTGCACAACTGCAGATTACCACTGTGCTCCCATTGACCCTCCCCGGGCTTCGAGACTTGTGATTGACCCCTACTCTCCTAGCGCACCTCCCCTAGCTTCTTGACCTGCTATCATCCCCTGCGCATATAACAGGCATGCCTGCGTTTTTCCTCTTGCCTGCGCGCATTCCTCCCAGTACAGTTACTTCGGCCATATAGTCATTTGATTCGGTATGGTTTGTGTCAGTTGCCATTAACATATCCCGGGATAATATCACCGCGGAATGTAGCTAACCTTACAGCTCCTCCAACAGTGATTTCCTTTACCATATAGGGTCCTAAAAAGTGCTGACGGAACTTCCTCGGATGTTTCGCAAACTGGTTATCATATAACAGGACCAATTTTCCTTCCGAAAAGACCTTCTGCTGAATACATCTATCATGCCATGATTTTTCCCGTGCCTTCTGAACTTGTTGATGAATGTTAGCAATGAATCGATCTTCCTCCAAGGCAAGTAGCTGTGCTAAGCATTCCTCCATGATATTAGGCTCTGCCATGTTCATAAAAGTTGCGATGCGCAATCTAGGAATGATATACTCCATGTGCATAATGGCTTCCTTCCCATAAACCATCTGAAATGGTGTTTTCTCAGTCAATTTCTTTCATGTGGTCCAATAGGCCCATAGGACCGATAGGATGCACACGTCCCAATCTCCTCGATCGACATTGCAAATCTTGGTCAGCACCTGTTCTAAAATTTTATTAAAAGCTTCCACGGTTCCATTTGCCTGCGGGTGATATGGGGTAATTTTTGCATGGTGGATTTGAAATTCTTTAGTCAAAGCCTGTATTGTTTCATTAACGAAGTGCGTACCTCTATTACTCACCAAGATCTTCGGACATCCAAACCTGGTTAGAATATGTTCAAATATAAAATGCACAGCGGTTTCTGCAGTACAATCCTTCACAACTTGTGCTTCGGCCTATCTGCTTACATAATCAATTGCAATGATGATGTAGAGGAACCTGTCTTCTTCCCTGGTGGGTTTATGGGCCCAGCGAAGTATATGGCCCATTTGTCAAATGCTTGCAGGGCCATATGTGGTTGCAAGGGAATTTCGTCCCAATGCGATGGTCTTCCTGTCCTTTGGCATGTGTCGCAGGCTTTGCAATAATCATAAGAGTCACTATGCAGTGTGGGCCACCATAGCCCAGCTCTCAAGATCTTCTGCGTCGTCGCTTTCCCTGCGTAGTGACATCTTGCTACGCCTCCATGGGCTTTTTCTAATATGGCTTGTCTTTCATGCTCCTGAACGTATCTTTGCAGCACCTCATCAGCTCCCAGCTTATACAAGTGGCCTGCTATGATGGTAAAGTCCATTGCATGGGTTACCAAATATTTTTTCTGTTGTACCAAATATACTGCAGGTGCCATCCCCGTAGTAAGGAAGTCAATAATATCGGCGAAGTGCGCATCAACCACCTTAATAGAAAATAGTTGTGCATTGGGCAATCCTTCCTCTAGGTTGGTAGGTTCTTCACCGCTCTCTATTCGGGACAAGTGGTCCAACCTAGCATTTAGTTTCCCCGGATTCACAATGACCTCAGAATCTTACTCTTGAAATAGCAGTAGCCATTTGCAAATCTTCCCCCCCCCAACACAAGCTCATTCACCAGGTACTTCAAAGATGCGTGATTCGTGAACATCCTAAAGTGCCCCCCTAACAGATAATGCTAGTATTTCTACAGGGCATATACCATGGCTAGCCCCTCATGCTTAGTAGTGGAGTAGTTACGCTCCGTACTAGAGATTTTTCTACTAGAAAATGCAACTGGGTGGTCAATGTCCCTGTCCCCAGGCCACGTAAGTACAGATCCTAGGGCGATTCCTGAAGCATCTACATGGACATGGAAAACCTTTTCCCAATAAGGAAATATGAGGATAGGTGCAGAGACCATCTTTTCCTTGAGTAGATCAAATATCTTCTGACACTCCGCATACCCAAAAAATGAAACGTCCCTCTTGAGCAACTTCTCCATGGGTGCCATGATCAATGCGTACCATTGAATGAACTTCTTGTAGTAGCCCGTGTGCCTGAGGATGGAACGCAATTGTTTCTCGATTGTAGGGACTGCCAGATTGATGATAATTTCTACCTTGGCGAGGTCAACCATCAGTCCTTGCAAACAGACTATGTGACCTAAAAAGAGCCCAAAAGGTACGTAGAATATGCACTTCTTAATATTTAGGGAAATTTTTTGCTTTCTACAGGCATCCAAAATCATGCACAGGTTCGAGACGTGCTTCTTTACCAACCCAAATACTCTCTAATCATCAAAATATACCTCCAAGAACTTGTGGATGAACTCCTTGAATACTACGACCACTACCCACGAAAAGATGGCAGGGGCATTATTGAGCCCAAATGGCATGACAATGTACTAGAAGGATCCCCATTCAGTGATGAACGTAGTTTTGCTGCGATCTTGATTTGATGGTAGCTGAAAACCCATCAATGAATGAGTATGCTTCCTTCCCTCCCACACTATCGATAATTTCGTCAGAGAATGACGTGGGGAAGGGATCATGTATGCAGGCATCATTCAATTTGCACAGGTCAACACATATTATTATTTCTCCTTTAGTATTTTTCTCCTGGATGACCATAGGGCTTACCCAATCAGAGTGTTCTTCTGGTTCGATGATACCTATGGCTATAATTTTGTCAATTTCTTCCCTAACTTTCTGCTTATACTTGGGGTTCAATTGGTAAATTCATTGCTTAATAGGGCACACATCTAGTTTTAAAGTGATGTGCATGACCCCCAGGTCCCCTATAATACCCTTGAGTTCTGAGAAATTCATAGGAAGCAGGTCCTGGTACTCCATGAGAAGCTCTGCGACATTCCCAATGGTATCATCATTCAAGTATTCCCCAATCATAGCTATCTTAGGTTTTTCTTCTATTTCAATTTTGACTTCCCTTAGCTTAAGAGGCTTGCTCACATCGACGGTCTGCAGTGAAGGTCCAGCAACTACGTGTTCACCCTTCGATTCTGAGATAGTGATATTTCGTGGGTATTCATCACATTCTTCCATTGATAGATTGTGGCAGTTAACAATATCCTGCATATGCGTATACCAATCTGGCACTCCGTACTCCATAAGAGGGTGTGATTCATCAAATACTAGGGCATCTATATCCTGCAGGGCTTCTTCTAATGCCTCAGTTCTGCCTATCGACCTGAACGTCCCCACAAAATTGTCCTTCATGGCCTCCCAGTGGCGGGTACGCTGATGTAGCTCTGCATCTAGATACCATGCAATGGGGATTGGCATCAAGGCATGAATGAACAATTGGACCCATTTGTCTATGGTCCTTTCCCACCACACCTCCATCCATGCGGCCACGTGTTTACGCGGGTCTCCCTGGCCAAGTAAGGTCTCCACGCTTAGGTGAACTAGAGGTTCAGATCATAGGATCATCATTTCGTGACATCCCTCCCAATCCTGGACCATCCCCTTATGAGTTTCCCACCACCGCGCAGGGGTCACATGCATGGCTAGGTTAAGTGCCCACATTCTTCGCTCCCTTGGGATTTCTACTTCAAATGTTCTTAGAAAATCCCTAATATTACCAGAACCATAGAAATAAGACAACTCTCTTGCCTCTAAGGAGATATACCAGAAGCTCTTCATGATCCTAAGACATCGTAGCATAGATACATCATGTAGCCGATTCTGCTAATTTTCAATCTCCCCATCGGAGTCAGAGAGGCATTCGTTGTCTTTCTCCCGGAAAAGCACACCATCAGTTTTAGGATTAATCCAGTCCTCATCCCAGGTGATTATTTTATAGATATTATCCACGTCGCCTTCTTTGCACACAGGTTCTATATAATGCTCTCCTTCCGCTGGGTCTAGAGGGACTATCACTCGCGTACCTTCGTTCTCAAAAACCTTGCTCCTTTTCTTCAAGTTGATAATGCCTCCCATCTCTATAGCCCAATCCAGTCCCAAGGGTGTAGAATAAGGGTTCGCATCTTCCAAAATCTGAATTACTTCAAAATCTGCATGTACCTTCACCCCTACGATATCTACCATAATCTTTGATAGTCTTGCCAATGGTATGATCTTCTGTTGTTTAGCCATGTGCAGTTGTATAGTAGACCATTCTAGCTTAGGTTCTCCCATCCTCTGCCATGTTTGTTGGGAAGGACATTCGCATCGAGTCCTAGATCAAGGATGACCTAATCCATTTCATAATCGCTAATCTGCGCCATTAGCCACATTTCCCGACCAGTGTGTTTCTTATGCTTTTACAATTTGTGAACATCTTTAACTTCTGTGGGAGGGTCATTTTTTTCTGCGTAGCTGTCTATCAGTGCTTGAAGATTTTATACTGCCTTCTAGTTGCGTAGCAGCTTCATACATGCCTGGAGGAATGGTTTAACTTCATCATCCTCTCTTAGGTTTGTTGGAGCCTTGGAAGTAGATGCCTTATCCTTGGTAAAGTATTTGCGAGCGTCGATGAAGGTTTCTTTCTCCTTTTGTAGGTCCAAGCTTTCCTGTTCGATAGCATCATTTTGGATAAGGGGTTCAGCCGCAACTCTCTCCTTAGCTCCTCCAGTAGTCATGCCGCTGCGCGTTATGACATTAAGATTGGGTCCCTCATCACACAGATCTGCCTTAACCCTTTGCACATTCTGCATTGGTGTATACTGTTTTTCCTGCATTCTTGCTATCAATATTGGACAATCTTTGATCACGTGATCCAATTGTCTACAATATCGGTAAGATTGTTGTGCAGGGTTTGGACAGTCCCTTGCAAAGTGCCCTATTTCTCCATAGTTATAACAGATCAATTTCCCTCTTCCCCGACTTGCGCTTCCACCTCTTCCACCTCCCTTACCTCTGGCTGGGGAGCCTCCTCTACCCGAGGGAGATAGTGGTGAAGAAGGGTCAGCCTGTACCCTGTACAAGTTTCCTCAATATATCATTAATTCATATGTCTGACAGTTATGTTCATCATGTCCCACATAAGAGAAGAATCAACACCACTGTTGCTTCAATTCTAGAGCATAAGCACCAAGATTAGGATAGTGTTTGGTATCATGTAGTCGAGCTACACGATAGTCAGCAAACTATAACTTCAGACCACTTGGTCCTACAGCCTATTTAGGACGCAATGGGCTGGCCCCCCCAGCCTGCATGTAGTCTGCCAGTAGAGGGAACTGATCCTTGGTGTGGTCGGACACCCTGTATCTTATGCACCATACGTCTGGGCTAGCTTCTTTTCCTCGCTCTTTCCACAAATTATGGATTTCTAGGTGCATTGCCTCCAGTTGTCTTTGGATATGTTGTACCCCAAACTGGGCATCATCTCTCAGCGCAAATTCTAGATTCATAGCAATCTCTAAGGCTTTCTCTTGCATCTCAATCGCTTGCTGACCCATAGGTTCGCACAGGTGAGGTAATAGCATGGCGATGAACCATTCCTTTTGCTGCCTATCATCATACTGAAATTCCCCATCCCTGATAACCTTCTTCAGTCATTGATAAGCCTCCCATACCAACTCAGTGGGTCCTTGTCTAAAGTATTTCAAGTCGACCACCAGCTGAGCATAGGACTTAGGCTTCTGAAACTTTTGTTTTAAAGAATTCTTAATCTCTTGAATATATGGATCTGCATGTTGGCCTACGTACCCCATGTACCAATCTAGGGTCGTTCCTTCAAAGGCAAGAGATAGTTGCACCCTCTTTACAACATCTCTAGCCACATTCTGCATAGTCCATATTGATTCTGCGATGAACCAAAATTGATTCATATCTTCGTCTCCTACACCCTTGAAGGTAAGAAGCTTCATGTGTGCAACCATATCTTCTTCTGGTGGTGGTGGAGGTGTAGGGGACTAGTTACTTCCCTTATGCTGACTCGAAGGTGGTGTAGCTAGAGGAATAGTTCCTGCGTGCGCAGCCAGCCCTCTAAATGGGTTGTCGATGGATCTATCCCCTTCTCAGTTGGCTCGATAGTACTTACCACTTCATGTTGTACTCTCACTCTGATCGGAGGTCATTCATTCGGCATGACTGCACAAAATTCCCTTTTCGCACAGTAATATTTTAATTAGCAACGATAATGTTCGTAAGAACTTACCACGAAATCCTTTGAAGAACCTTCGCTCCGCCTTAGGGTAGGATACAAACTGATTGACTGTGAATTCCATTACAAATCCTCCTAACACACTATCTACCCAATGATATATCGTGTGGGTGATTGTGTTGTCACCCTTATCCAATTGTTGAATCAATTATGGAGTCCAATGCGTAACCTGATCATCTTTCCAACACGTCTAGAATTCTACTAGCCTCGCTAGCCACTCCTGGAGCTTGTGCGCAAAAGTTACAAAGAAAAATTCATATACTTGGGTGAAAATATATTTTTTCTTCCAATTCTCAGCTGTTAGCTTCATGTTGCGATTATTCTTTACAGAAAATTCTTGAATCTGTCTTTCGAACCAGTCTTTGAGCTCCAATTTCTCAGGTCTCCAACGGCCTTGTGGCATTACCCAATATCTCTCTCAAAATGTCCCCGGTCCTGGCAACGAAACCATTTATTGGCTTCAAGGGTCCTAACCCAGGTTTAGAGTTAAGGCTTGCCAACAAACCCCTATACTACTAGCCCTTTCGAAAATGACCTACTTTCGAAGGCCAAGGTCTCACCCGAAGTAGGCCAACATGGGGTACGTAATTGAGGCAGATCTCGCCGAGTTCTATCAGGTTCGCACAGAAACAAGCCTATTATCGAGATTTTAATAATATAATCAGCATGTAACCATAAACAAAGCTACTACCATTAACAAATATGATCAACACATTCGCATCCACGTGCACATCGGTAATTATCACCATAGAACATTATAATTGCAACTAAATCATATACTGTAGACACAATCACAGATTATTCAAATAACACAGAGGCACTTTAGTAATAAACACAACCAATTCAAATAGAATAAAGATACTTCAATATATTCACATTCATTAATATATAAAAATCCAATTACAAACCCAAGTCACAGCCCGCGCACACAGCCAGCGGGGTCTGCACATAGCAACACTGAGGATCTCTGCACAAACAGATAGTAGGATTCCTTACCCAAAACAACCCAAACAGATCTCAATAGTGGATACATATCATCAATCTTACTTACTGCTTACTTTATAGACCCTACTATCTTTCTATTTATATCAGCGTAGCCTTTGCGACCCTATGGTCCGAAAACCATGGTTTACAGGCTCTAGGTCTACCCTTTGATCCATTACAAAACATTGGGGGCTTTGACCCGCCCCAAAAACCCTACGCAAGACCAATTACTACGAAATTATTTCAAAAACGTAGCTTAAGGAACCTCGTTCCAACAAGGTGTGTGTGAATTAGATCTGTCACCGATCAGGATGAAATATGTAGGATCAACTTTGTTTGAAGAATTTGTGGGTTTTCCCATTCCTTTAGTAGCCCGAGATACACTAGTAGCAGGTAAGGGTGAGACAAGAACTGCATTCAGTTCTCTAAGTAACATTTTCTATTATTTTTTCAATTTGTTAAGTTCATGTAATGAAATGTTTTCCCTAGTTTTCTTCATATCTTCCATAATATTATAATCCATGGTATTAGTGACTACCAAGGTCTTTGACGTAGATGGAATATTTGATGAAGATGAATTTGGGTGTGAAGTTTTAGGAGAGGAATTTTTACTGCTTTCTTTTTCCTTAGAAGGATGATTTTGAGTTTTCTAGTTTTGATTCATGTGATTTGTATCAGCAGGTCCTTTGCTTCTGGTGCTAACGGGCAAAGCTTCTTGTTATTTTTTCACTTGGAAGAATAAATTCCAACATCCCATTTAGTTCGAGTATTTCTTCATTTCAGATTTATTCATCTTAATTTTCTCCTTCCTCTTCTTCTAATTCAGACTCAACATTAGATATGGTATTTAGTGGCTGAGAATTAGAATATTGATTTCTCCTAAAAGACCTGAAAGGATTTTTCGTAGTAGAAGACTCAAAAACTTGTTTCTTCATTTCAACCATTTTTTTAGGCAAATATTTAGCACTTTCTGAAGGCCTTCAAGATCAAAATGATCTTTCAGGACTTTCTTTTTACAGTCATCTTTGAAATAAATGTTCTTAGATTTTGTCTTCTTGAGAGTTTTTCTTTTCAAGAGAAAATATGCGTTTTTTTACAAATAAAGCTTCCTTCATGTTTTATGCTAATGTGACTAACTTCCCTCTATAAAAAAATGGCTATATTAGAAGGAAGAGAATATATACCACTCAATTTGAACATCACCTCCATGGGTTGATGCAGTAGGAATTTTATTTAGTTTATTGAACCTAGAGTTGAAATCTTTGATCTTTTCTCCCATTTTAGCATTCAAATTGGAAAATTCATTGATGAGCTATGCAATGGTTCTATCATCTCCAAACTTAGCTAAGAATTTTTGTTCAAACATATCCCAACTAGATATGGAGCGAGGGGGTAATGAAAAGTCCTAGGATCCTACAAATCCTATAAGAGTATATAGAAATAATCTGACTACACAGTCTTCTTCAGTAGCCTCATTTAAATTGATTGGAAACATATAGTTGTGGAGATTTTTTTCTGTTGGTAAGACATCATTAGGATTAAATTTGGGCAACCATATTTTAGGATGTTTAGGAAGAGTGTGAAGAGGACCTGCCATTTCTACAACGCCTGGATTATTCCATGGTTGAACTCACCATGGTGGTTGTTTTCCTTCCATGATGATAGGAGTATATATGGAAGAAGATATGAGTGGGATTTGAGTCGAAGAGGAGGCAGGTTGGCTACCTGAACTAGAAGAACTAGCATCGATAGTTAGTGTTATAAAAAATTCTAATCTATGGATAAACTAGATTCCCTGAGTGTGGTGTTCCTTCACTCAGAACAACAGAAGAAAAAAAACTATTATTTTGTCTAAGAAAAATATATAGACAAAAAAGAAAGAAACATAATTGTAATCCTTTCTCTCTCTTTCTCCTTCTTTCATTGTTGCCTTCACTCTCAATCCAACTAAATCTGCTAGATCAATACCTGCAATCAAAGACAGAGAATAGAAAAAACATACAAATATACAATTATCTACTTATATTAACCAAATATAATCGATTAGATCCGAGAATACATACACATGAGAATAAAATTTGCAAGATATAAGAATACATATGAGAAAATGAATAGATATCTTTATTAAGAAAGTAGGAGGAGACGATTACAACCAATAGATCGATTCATCGTCAACCTGCTCCAACTTCATTCTTCCCTCATCACACCAAGCATCATCTTAGCAGCATAACAATACTTCCAACTCTCATCAATTGAGAATCCAACAACATAACATTACACAAATTTCTCCCTCCCTTAATACTTAGATGAGTGCTCAATTTATAGGGAAATTGTAGGTTGTTTCTTAATAAATGGAATTGAATGGCTTTCTAATAATAGGTGAGACATGTTTCCAGGTTCAATGGTGATTGATGAACACATGTATTAGAGGTATGACACCTATGAGCTCTTCTAGAAGGCACTCGACATGTGTAAATTCCCAGAACAATGATGATTTCGCTCCTAGGAGACCAACGCACCTTTAAGTGTCGGGAATTGCTCTTCAGATCACCCTTGCATGGGGGTAAGTGCTCTGCAAAGCAGTTAGGCCCATTTAGGGGTGCATTGATGAGTAAATGGGTCATTTCAACTATACTTCAAGCACTGAAATTCTCATGAATTAAAGCAATCATTAGAATGAATTATCTTAGGGCATATAGCATTTGAATTAGGGTATGATAGACCATGTTTGAATTGAATTAGGGGATGATATACCTTTCTCATAATGGTCTTGGGGGATGTTGCTCAATTTGACCTGGTATTGTGGGATGATTCCAAATTGACCTATAACAACCACCCCCTAAAGCCTGAAGTAAAAATAATGATAATATTTGGATGAGATGCTTTAAGATGTGATGAGTAGGATCTGAAGCAGATGGTGATCTGCATCAATTTGCAATACATTACATCATGATATCTTACATCTTGGACATGAATTGCTGAGGGAGGAATACCCATGCTTAACACATAAACTATCATAACACGTACATAGATCATACAATCGTCTACAAATATAGACATGCCTACAGATATAGGCCCATGCTTGGATGACCATCTATATGTAAATCCATCATATGGATGATGTGGTACAATTCCTGAAATCGCATCTTGGATGGATGAAACTAGATCCAGGGTCTTCTTATCTCATTCACTCGATCAATCAAGTACAAGTGCAACCATGCGAATATGTGATCTAAAGTCAAACATGAGAAGACATCATCTGATTACCAACTAATGATGTGAGCCATTAAAATATGCGAGAGAAACCACAACTTATGTTAATGGTTCTCAAGGCACTACAGTACTAATTGCAAGAAGTGAATAGATGATTTGATGTCGAATGCCAAACAAAATCTTTCGGTCAAAGTTATGATGACGTCTACCTGTTGTTGGAAGTGAGAAACCTATTGATGATGTAGAAAGCTCTAAGGCACTGGAAAGATGTTTCTAGGTTAACTTCCTGGATGAAGTGCTGATGTCGAAAAGAAGCAACTTTATTGCGAAATGAATATTCCCAAATTTCCACATCATATTTGGAATATTAGAGTCCTTGATTTTCTTAATGAATTAAGCAAATAAAAGGGCGGAGGGACCCACAATCCTCAATAAGAATAAATATCCACTTTGTGTGTGTGAATGTGGATTAATTTAGACTAGATCTGCAAAAAGAGGTAGTTGAGAAACTACTAATGTGAATGAGATTGGAGATCCTGTCTCATTTAATGAGAAGATCATGGAGGGTTGATTCAGTCAACTAAGCTCTTGAAGATGTCAAACAAAGGATCATTGAGCATTAATGATCAAGTGATGGAGAATCATGTGAAAATGAAGCACACATGATGGAGGAGGTGTACATTGCACCTAGACTGTTTGGTTGATTTGGTCAAACAGCACAGTCCCACTTGGAGGATCTTGTCCACATGAGACTGCGCAGTTGAGATTAGGGCCAAGGCTTGGGATGGCTCAATCATTATAAAGGAGATGAAGGCAAAGGTGAAAGGCATCTTGGATTATTTGATGTATGATCTTTTAGATCTGGAATTGTCAAGTGACATTCCACTGCATTCTTGGGCTGTTTAGCAGAGATTGTAGGTGTTGTTTAGCACAGGGTGTTCCCAGGTGGGAATCCATCCTCTTTCCTTGAGTGATCTCTAAGGAGGAGGTTTGTACTTGATTATACATCAAGCTTTAAGTGCCATTTCCTTTTTCTAATTTCTGTAGAACATCCATATTCAGAAATCTGCAGATTTCTGAAGATCAGTTTGGAAGGTGGAGGTTGTCTTCAGTACTTCAGCTGGAGAACAAGGTGAGGGATTATTCCCATCACTTGGGCTTATAGATCAGTACTCCTAGAGCCACATTGTAGGCATCAGGCCAAAAGTTATTGACCTCCTAGCAGCAGTATTCTCCTCAAGAATAATGTTGTCCATATTGCAGATCTGAAAGGAGGAAGGAAGTTGCTAGTACTTCAGATAGCAATCCAGTGGAGGACCATTCCTCCACATTTCCATCAGTCTTGCCATCAACCTGGAGTTTATTACAGCATATTTCAGCAGGAAGAAGGCCTATCTTAACCTCACAGCGCAGTTTTCAGAGGCAGTTGTGTTGCAGCAGCTGCAATCATCTTTTGGAGGATTGAGAAGCTAGATCTAGAGCTTCTAGCTCATAGATTTGAGGAAGGGATCATCCCTTCAAGCATAGATCTGATTTGAGCATACATTTCAGCCATCTATTCTTCAGATCTAGCTTCAAATCTATATTTCCCAGCAGATCAAGGATCAAACCCTGGGGAGGTGATTTTTCCAAAGTTGCAGATCTGGAAAATCCTTTCTGGGTTATCCTCGGAATCCATCACAGTGGCCAGATCTTGAATCTTGGCATCATCAAAGCTCCAGTTTTGAGTATATCTTCATTTCTCTTTTCATCTTGCAACTCCATGTTTATATTCTGCTGAAGAGACAACACAATATTTGCTGCAGAGCCTCAACAGTTACACTATACCTTCTTCACACATGTTTTCAGGGTGATCCTAGCTCATATTTTTGGCTAGATCTACCTATATCTTGTACTTGTGTAACTGATTCATCTCCAATATAATAGAATGGCTCAGCTATTTCTGCATATTCCGATTTGTACTTAGATTTATTGTTTATCCTATTGTAAGTTCTTATATTGTGTGAAGTATTATTGCATTCTTCCGTTTGGGGATATTACAGTGGTATCAGAGCATGATCTTTGGCTCAGCTTGTGGACACTTCATCTTTTTACATTGAAAGAAGAACAGATAGATGAGATCTATCATGGAGGATGAAAAATCTGTCACTCATTTATTTAGATCCATGCAAGATCTCTCCAAGGAGGTCTATCAAATATTGGAGGAAGAACAGAGAGAAGATTCAAGAAGAAGATGTGATGAGGAAAGTACTTCCTATCAGCAACAAAGAAGACCGGAGAATCCTAGATCTTCTCATAGATCCACTATGCCCACTTTATTTGAAGAATGTGAGAGGTATAGAAATGAAAGAAGGCATGAAATTGAGACTCATGAGACTCTCAGTCTGTATCTTGAAGAGTACAAAGCACAGTCTAGAGCTTTCAAGGAGAAGCTAACTCTCCAACAATTCTTCCAGATTAGAGAAGAAAGAGGATCCTATAGCAACAATAGGAGAAAGAGGCATAATAGATTCTATTTGCCTACATTTGATGGATCTTCCTCAAGCAATGTCAAGGCTTGGAGGAGGGAGTTAGATTCATTTTTCAAGCTACATCTTGTGGTTGAAGAGGAGGATGTTCAAATTGCGGCACTTCATCTCTTCTATGAAGCAGAAGATTGGTGGTTTGGGCACCTAGAGCATGCAAAGGTGACCAAGTATTCAGATTTCTTTCACAAGTTGAGGAAGAAGTTTGATGTGGAGAAGACATAGATGTGCTACAAGAAGACATCTCCCAAGGAAGCTAAGGAGAATGTCAATCTTGTCACTCTAGACAAGAGGTCACTACTTTCACCACCTGCTGCAGAAGTACTTGTATCTGGAGAAGAGACACTTGCATTTTTGCAAGGTAGTCTTGAGCTCTTGACATATGGAGTCCCATGCATGGATCAGGAGATGCATGAGGAAGAAGAGGAAGATAATAGCATTGGTACACTTGAAGAAAAGAGGCCATCACTCTTACCAGTAGTTGGAGCCACTATTGTTCCGATTGGAGGAACTCTTGTGCTCTGTCAAGAGGTTCCCACATATCAGTTGATCCAAGGTATGCATAAAATTTCAGCACATATTGTTTCAAGATCAATGCATAACCAAGGGTTAGAACAAAGTGCTAATTTGAAGTAGAGACATGTCACAACGCAGAGGAACCTTTATCTAATCAAGGAGGAGACTAAAAAATATCTTTGTTCATCATTTTTGAGCTACATTCAACCCCTTGAGTTGAGATGTAGAGTTTCAGAAAATCGGATTAGCATTATCCTATGGAAAATGGCTAATTATGAGATCAGTATTGTGCCTTACTTTGAACAGCATATGTATTACCCTGCAGATCTATAGCGCTGTCACTTAGTAGCTGTGACAAAGAAAGGGTGTAATATCCCCAAAATAGGGAAATTCTACAACAACAAAATATCTTAAGATATTCTAAAGTTGGAGCTTCAGAAAATCATGAGCATGGAAATCTAAATCAGCTCATTAGATGTAAAATAACATCTCATCAGTAAATGAGAGCACAACTTCAAGAATCTGGCCTATACACTGCTCCCAAAGTGGGGAAATGCAACAATATAGGGCATAAAATAGTTGTCTTCAGAAAATAATGCTATATATATGGAAAATGGGACATGGATCCCTTAGAATACACAATATATAGCTCACATCCAGAATTGGAGCAGAAAAAAATCATTCTAGGTGGGTTAAACATATCTCCCCACACCTAGTGTAGCTTGAAATAGCTCAAATAAGAGACTTGTAGCAAACACATAAGACTACTTTAGAAAATTACGATGTTATGGGTAGTAGTAGTATGAAAACGTGTATAAGGTTGAATAAATACATGTATATCAGAAAAATAGGTCTACAGATAGTTATATACAGTGCATAAGAGAAAGTATGAAGACTTTAATGAAGGAAACCCTCAGGAAGAGGTACTGAAACACTTTATTTCTATGCAACAAGAATGCACAGCATAATATTTAGGGGTTGTAGCAGTTATAATCTACATATAAAATATAAGACATATCTGTGCACAAAATATCAAATCTATAACATATTGGTACACTATATTGTCTTTACTTTACATTCCCCTTGGGGATTTCAGCAATACATGAAAGATAGAGGGTAGATCTAAGTTTTACTACAGCAGATCTACAGAATGGTTCAGAAAATATGAAGTAAGCACAACAGTAAATAAATCATATCTGAAGTATACATGGATTAGATGGCTAATCCATGGATCACCACGGTGAAGGAAGGATCCATCCACCAGAGATATCTTCTCCAAATTAATGTCAAAATGCCTTGAAACTCTGCAACTGGAAATAACGCAGTCCAAGAGGATTAATTGCATTTTAAGCTTAAAGTATAGATTTTCATGATGCCAAGATCAAGATCTGAAACCCAAACTGCTAATACACTCTTCCAAGAGGATAAAAGACTCACTCACTAAGAAGAGGCACTAGTATAATCTAGATCTGAGCAGATCTAGTCTCCACTTGCTGCAGCTCACTGAAACAAGTAAACCTCAATAGGATTTACGTTGTCTAAGGTATATGGATCTTGGCCATATGCCTGATAGTGGAAGAGAAGTACAGTGCCCTCCAAGAGCTACTCAATGGAAGGAGAGAGAATCCCTAAACAGGAAATCCTCACAAGTCTCTACTAAACAGCCAAGAGAACTTGAATTTTCTAAACAGACATCAAAATCAAATATCATGAACAACCTTCTCTTGAGCCTTCCCCTTCCTTTTATAAGATGAGAGCTTGAGAAACCCTAAACCACCTTCAAAACTCTAGCTCCTTTCACATGAAGATCCTCCATCTAAAACTGCACTGATCAAAAAGGAGGTTCAATGCATCTGGACAGTGTTGTGATTTGGTCCTATTGACCCAGTCAATCTCCTCAATCCTTGTTCACATATAAGGTTATTTTATTTATACAACACTAATTTTCCTCTGTTCACATTGGGCATTGATTTATTTTGATGTTTTTAGGAGTTTACAGATCCTCCTTTACATTTTATTCATCAGTGAAGAAAATCAAAACAAAATGAAATATTCCTATTAGCTTGGGCTAATTAGGAATATTACATTCCTTCCCTCCAAAAACGTTGCTTTCCCTCAAGCAACTAATAAGGTGAGTGCTGCAAATTCTCCCATGTTCCCAATAGAACATGTACTGCAGAAAATGTGGGAATCTCCTTCCCCAAAGGACACATTCAAACCATGTGCCTCACTCAACATAATGTCTCCCATCAAGATAAAAACAAAACTAGCAAGTGGGATCATGATTGGCATCATAACAGGGGAATTACTGATGGTTTCATAAGGTGCTGGAAGGTACCAACAGTTTCCCAAGTGGTGATAGCGCAGTTTTCCAAATTGCTGCTTCAAAAAAATACATGGAAAATTGTTTCTTGATACATGTTTAATCATATGAATCAACTGAACATACATGTAATGATAAAACATCTACCCAAGGCCACATAAGAGATGGTTGTCTCCATCATATGGTTTGGCCCAACATTGGTCATGGAGCGAAATCAAGAGCTTGCTTACTTTTGGAGCAACACACTGCCAAGAGATGGTAAGAGCATGCAAATATTGTGTTGCACAAACAAATCTCTCACCATACGTTGGAAGTAAGAAGACACATGGATCCATGAATGGATGCTCCATAATAGTTTGGCACACTTCTATGAAGAGGAGTGAACCAAGTGTTTCCTACAAACCCTCTCCCTCATGCTTGGAAACCCAAGACAAGAAGAGTACATCATAGTAATAGATGTCCCCATCTACTACCTCATCTTCCTTACCTCCTCTTTTCCCATCAAGTACATCAAGTGTGAAGTGATCCTAGGGATACTCCATTAATAAACCCCAACTCCAAAGTGGCAGCGATGTTGGCCTATGAAAATAGGCTCCCTTCAACTCATGTCTCCAAGCTTTGACATGCAGAATGTCAAAGGCATCTCCCATAATGTTGCTACACATAAGAAGTCTCTCCCATGGGGAAAGTACTTCTTGAACATCTAAGGCCAAGGAGTAGCCCCTTTGCATTGTGATAGTGTCATCCTCTACTCCTGCAACATCATGAAAACTGTGAGATCAAATCTTCCCTTGCTCTCCCAATAACATCCCAAGCAACAAAATCTTTTGCTGCCCCCTCATACTTCCATCATCCAAATCATGTAGTGAAAACACGGTGATTGACATGAAGAATGTCATGTCTACACAATGTGTCCATACTCCTTGCTGCCCCATGATGCAAGTATCCTGCCACATACCCTTGGAAAGAGGATGATGACCAAACTCTTTCAAGAGTAACCAACGCAACGAAGCCTCCTGCTGCCCGGTATCATAAATTTGCAAGTAGCTCACCAGCTTCTTGCTCACCATCCACATCCACTCAATCATTTTTGGATGTCTTCCATCTTTTTCTTCCTTAGCACTATCCCAAGGAAGACTATCATTCTCCCAAATCATATTTCTGCTCTTGCATTTCATGGGATGTTGAAATGAAATCTTCTCAAGGATCAATTTGATCCCATAAGGACCCAAATAGGTGGTAGGAAAAAACCTCCCATAACGATGTGTATGGCTCAAGAAGTGTCCAACACAAACATGAGAGATGTTATCCATCCAAAGATTTCCTCCATCATCTATATGTTCCTCATTGAATCCATGAAGATCCAAGTGTGATAAGGAAAGAGCCTCCTCAGACTGTTGAAGAACTTTGACCTTCATGATGTGTTGAAGTGCACCTCCAATGAAATCTCTCCATGAGATTTCCTCCTCATGCATGGCTTTCCAAAACCAAAGAGGCCTTGGATCTGTTGCAGGTATAAGTTTCTCTTTGAGCTGGGGAGTGCTCATTTAGAAAGTGTCATCTAGAAAGGAGAAATGGTTTCTCACTTCAATATGTCTACCATATACCATTCCTTCCTCCATTGCTTCATGAATGAAGTTGTCATGTGAATTCTCCCATAAGGAATGGTTCTTCCTTTCTTCCTCACTGCTTTTGCACAGCACAGTGCAACTCTGTTGCTCTAAATTAGTAGCATGCAAAGATGTAGATCCATTCATATTATTTTCTGAAATGACGGGAGATGGAAATTTAAGCATACCTTGGTGAGATGTAGAATCAAGACCTCCTTTCTCAACTATTTTGTCTTCCTCCACTGCTGAACATGAAGTCTACTCCCCCAAGGTTGTGGCAGCACTAGTACATGCTTCCTCAAGTGGTGGTGAGGGTCTCTCTTCCTCTGATTTTTCTTTTCCAAATGCTCCAATCAGTCTTTGAGACAACTCAGCAAGAGTAGATACCCTTGCATGGCTCAAATGGCTGAACCACCAAACATTTGCTTCACCTTCAAGGTGCAGCGCTGCAATCTCTACAGCCTCTCTCTCTACTACTGGATGTAGTAGGAAGAAACCCTCTAGTTTCATCACCCAAGACTTTTCTGCACATTTAGTGATCCATCAAAAGTGGGCAATAGAAACCTATTGCCTCTCATCATCCCATAGTTGTAGGGTCTCTTCCATTCCTCTAGCTGAATGAACTGTGGTAAAGCTAGAGTCTCCTTGAAGGCTCTAGATTTAGCTTTGTATTCAGAAAGGTATTAACTTAGAATATTAGATTCTAAATTCCCTTCATGCCTCTAGTCTTCCCCTCTTTGAGAATAGGAAGTGCATGGCTCTTCCTCTTCTTGAAACTCTCTAGGAATTTCACTGCATCTCTTCTTCTTTGTCTGCTCAACCTTTTTGGAGAGGTTCTTATTGGATCTAAAAGCTGATGAGAGTAATCTCATCCTCTCCATCATTTTTATCTATGCTTATTCTTTTTAATCTTCTGATAGTTTTATCTCACAGGCTGAGCCAGAGATCATGCTCTAATACCACTGTGATATCCCAAAATAGGTAAATTCTACAACAATAAGAATATCTGAAGATACTCTAAATTTGGAGCTTCATAAAATCATGAGAATAGAAATTTGAATCATCTCATTAGATGTAAAATAACATCTCACCAGCAAAGGAAAGCACAGCAGCAAGGATATGGCCTATACACTCCTTCCAAAGTGGGCAAATGCAGCAATATAGGGCATAAAACAGTTGTCTTCAAAAATAATGCTATATCTGTGGAAAATGGGACTTTGATCCCTTATAATACACAATATATAGCTCACATCCAGAATTGGAGTAGAAACAAATCATTCTAGGTGGGTTAAACAGATCTTCCCACACCTAGTGCAACTAAAAATAGCTCAAATAAGTGAACTCATGGAGAAATTTGAATAATACATGTAGATCAGCAAAAGAGGCCTAAAGATAGTTCTATACAATGCATAAAAAGTATGAAGAATTTAATGAAGAAACCATAGGAAGAAGATCTTGCAACACTTTATTTCTCTGCAAAAAGAATGTACGACGTAATATTTAGGAGTTTGTAGCAGTTGTAAATTAATTATTAGATATAAGACATGTACGTACACAAAATATCGGATCACAAATAGATCGTGCACTAGATTTGTTTTACTTTACATTCCCTTGATTTCGTGATAAATGAAATACAAAGAGTAGATGCGAGTTTCTGCAGCGGATCTACTTGAGAATGATTGAAGAAAATCTGAATTAATCACAAAAATAAATAGATCAGATCTGGAAGTAGACATGGATTAGATGGCTAATCCATGGATCACCACCAAAGGAAGGATCGACACACCCCGGATGCGAGTGTTCCAAATGAATGCCAAAATGCCCTGAAACTCTGTAATTGGAAATAACATAGTCCAAGAGGATAAAATGCACTGTAAGATTGAAACACAGATTGGCCTGATGCCAAGATCAAAATTTGAAGCCAAAACAGCTAATACACCCTTCCAGGAGGATAAAAGACTCACTCACTAAGAAGAGGCACTAGTATAGTCTAGATCTGAATAGATCTAGGCTCCACTTGCTGCAGCTCACTGAAACAAGTAAACTCCAACATGATTTACACTATCTAAGGGAGATGGAGCTTGGCCATATGCCTGATAGTGGAAGAGAAGTACAATGCCCTCCAAGAGCTACTCAATGGAAGGAGAAGAGAATCTAAACAATAAATCCTCACAAAGTCTACCTAATGACCAAGAGAACTCAAATTGTCTAAATAGACATCAAGATTAAATATCATGAACAACCTTCTCTTGAGCCTTCCTTCCTTTATAAGATGAGATCTTGAGAAACCCTAAACCACCTTCAAAACTCTAGCTCCTTTCACATGAATATCATCCATCTAGAAACTGCCTTTGATCATGAGGAGGTTCAATGCATACGGGCGATCTTCAATGATTTGGTCTTATTGACCAGAGTCAATCTCCTCAATCCTCTTTCATACAAAGGGTATTTTATTCGAAGCCTGATTTTCCTCATTCACATTAGGAATTGATTTATTTTGTGTTTTCAGGAGTTTCACGTGTCCTCCTTTACATTTTATTCATCAATTAAGAAAATCAAAACAAAATGAAATATTCCTATTAGCTTGGGCTAATTCACGAATATTACAAAGGGCTTCATCATTCTTGGAGCATTATGGAGGTAGCTTCACTCATGAAGCAATGGAAGAAAAGATGATAAATGGTAGACATCTTGAAATGAGAAACCTTTTCTCCCTTCTGGATGACCCTTTATCAATGAGCCTCTCACTACTCAAAGAGAAACTTCTACTTGCATTAAATCCAAAACTTCTTTGGTTTTAGAGGGCCTTTGATGGAGAGAGAATCTCATTAGAGATGCATTTCAACATTTCATGAAATGCAAAAGTCTTCAACAGTTTGGGAAGGGTGGCATTCTACAAAGGGAGGATGCCATGATTATGCAGTACCTCATTCATCATCCCCATGGTAGTGAATGGGTAAGGGTGATAAGAAAGGGGTTGCAAAGCCACTTGCAGATTTTCATGGGTCAGCATGGTTGGTTACGTTGGTTTCCATTGGGAGATTTCTGTCACTCTCCAAAGGCACCTATTTTTCTGATCCATGCCTTGAAAAACATGTATGAAATGAAGAAGGAGGCATGGCTGTGCTGGATGCTCTTGGGTGAGTATGGATACCACCTAATAGCTCATCATTTTTTGAATCATGCCTTGTCTTTCAATGATGAATTGCGACAAGGGAAGGCATGTTCATTTTGGTTTCACTTGAGAGAGTTTGGCCACCACATGGCATCTCTTATGTCTATGTGTTTTGTATTGAGTAAAAATTGGCATAATGATCTCATGATGTGCATGATGATGTTTCTTTGTATGGGGATGATGTGACATCTCATATGTCCATTAGTATGCTTTTGTTTCATGATGCACATGAGGAGGAGAGAAAGTAGCAAGATCTCTTTTTTCTTGGATTGCTTTTGGGGGAGTTTGGCTTGTCCATCTTACATGGAGGAGATGGAGGATGGCAGCAAAGGGCCTTACTCTGATGGTTATTGTTAGGAGAATATGGTTTGACATCTTTGTCCACCCATATTACTTCTTCCCTTCTTCTTTTGCATAACATTGGAATGTTGAAGTTTGGATCCAACAAGGCCAACAGGGCTAAGTATGAGAGCATCTCAATGCTCAATCTAATTCATGAAACATGGGATGAAGATATGTATTGTGTGATGGAGCTTTTCCTTTGTGGAGAGAACCACCTTATTGTATGCACCTCATGTATTGATGATGATGTTGGACATCATATGGTTGTCACTTGGTACTTCATGATGGGAGGAGGACATCTAACCAAACAGTTGGAGGTCATTCTTTATGCTTTTAAAAGACAACTTTGGAACCAAACATGCATAACCTATTGCAGCAAATGGAGGAAGCCTTCCTTATGTGGATTCCATTTGGAGGGGAATAGATGGCTTTGCATCTACTTTTGGAATTGCTTGAGGACAAGCAACATTTTTCTGGGGGGACTGTAATTTTCATATCATATTTGGAATATTAAAGTCCTTGATTTTCTTAATGAATTAAGTAAATAAAAGGGTGGAGGGACCCACAATCCTCAATAAGAATAAATATCCACTTTGTGTGTGTGAATGTGGATTAATTTAGACTAGATCTGCAAAAAGAGGTAGTTGAGAAACTACTAATGTGAATGAGATTGGAGATCATGTCTCATTTAATGAGAGAGATCATGGAGGGTTGATTCAGTCAACTAAGATCTTTTAGATGTCAAACAACGGGTCATTGAGCATTAATGATCAAGTGGTGGAGGATCATGTGCAAATTAAACACACATGATGGAGGAGGTGTACATTGCACCTAGACTGTTTGGTTGATTTGGTCAAATAGCACAGTCCCACTTGGAGGATCTTGTCCACATGAAACTGCGCAGTTGAGATTAGGGCCAAGGCTTGGGATGGCTCAATAATTATAAAGGAGGTGAAGGCAAAGGTGAAAGGCATCTTGGATTATTTTATGTATGATCTTTTAGATCTGGAATTGTCAAGTGACATTCCACTACATTTTTGGGTTGTTTAGCAGAGATTGCAGGTGTTGTTTAGCACAGGGTGTTCCCAGGCGGGAATCCCTCCTCTTTCTTTGAGTGATATCTAAGGAAGAGGTTTGTACTTCATTATACATCAAGCTTTAAGTGCCATTTCCTTTTTCTACTTTCTGCAGAACATTCATACTCAAAAATCTGCAGATTTCTGAAGATCAGTTTGGAAGGTGGAAGTTGTCTTCAGTAATTTAGCTGGAGAACAAGGTGAGGGATTATTCCCATCACTTGGGCTTATAGATCAGCACTCCCAGAGCCACATTTCAGATTTGGCATCAAGCCAAATTTTTTTAACCTCCTAGCAGCAGTATTCCCTTCAGGAATAATGATGTCCATTTTGCAGATCTGAAAGGAGGAAGGAAGTTGCTAGTGCTTCAGCTAGCAATCCAGTGGAGGATCATTCCTTCACATTTCCATAAGTCTCACCATAATCCTGGAGCTTATTGCATCATTTTTCAACAGGCAGAAGGCCTCTCTTTCCCTCATAGCGCAGTTTTCAGAGGCAATTGTGTTGCAGCAGCTACAATCATCTTTTGGAGGATTGAGAAGCTAGATCTAGAGCTTCTAGCTCATAGATCTAAGGAAGAAATCAGCCCTTCAAGCATAGATTTGATCTAAGAATATATTTCAGCCATCTATTCTTCATATCTAGCTTTAGATCTTTATTTCCCAGCAGATCAAGGATCAAATCCTAGGGAGGTGATTTTCCAAAGTTGCAAATCTAGAAAATCATTTCTGGGTTATCTTGGGAACCATCACATTGGCCAGATCCTAAATCTTGGCATCATCAGAGCTCCAGTTTTGAGTAGATCTGCATTTATCTTTTCATCCTGCAACTCCATGTTTATATTTTGCTGAAGAGACAGCACAGTATTTTCTGCAGAGCCTCAACAGTTACGTTGTACCTTCTTCACACATGTTTTGAAGGTGATCCTAGCTCATCCTTTTGGCTAGATATGCCTATATCTTGTACTTGTGTAACTGATTCATCTCCAATATACTAAAATGGCTCAGCTCTTTCTGCATATTCTGGTTTGTACTTAGATTTATTGTTTATCTTGTTGTAAGTTCTTATATAGTGTGAAGTATTACTAGATTTTAACTTGTGGGGATATTCTGAGGGAGTAATGATTTTGGAGAAAAAATGTGACTTTTTGTAGTAATTTTCAGGGATGGCGGTCATGAAAATGAAGGTTCATGAGTATTGCAGAAGATGAGGAATTACTGGGTGACTTCTCTTGAACATATCGACAACACTGAAATTAGTTGGTAGCATTGACCCAAAACCAAAGTGATGGTATGATGGACCATAGGTATGATAGACCATCAAGAATATTACCCAACCCAAAAGTCACGGTGATGAAGTGAAAGTGTCATGCTCAAGAGTGACCTCGTACCATAAAGTATTCTGTTCTTTTTCTCAAATTTTCCCCACTCATTGCTGACAAGGAATTCTTTATTTTTAAACAAGCTTGAGGAGGGTAACATATTCTTGATCTATAATTAGACCCTTTGGGTGAATCCATTTCTATTTAATTATTTAACGAGTCTAGCGATAATGAAACTCGATATTTCCATGATCGACAATTCCGTCTCTATTTTATGTTTTAACGAGTCTAACGACAGTGAAAACCCGATCCTTTTTCATGTTTAGAGAGTTTGAAAAAGGGACGAAAAGAAAACTCCATGAGTCCTTTTTCATAAATTTGTCGCTCAGGTCTGAAAAAATGTAAAATGATACCCGGGAAAACCTCTTAGCCATGTTCGACTAAGGTGTTCTTTTTTCGTAAATAATATATCTTAGCCTGAAAAGTGATTAAACATATACTGAGTAGATTTTGTTTCATTTACTTATACGAGCTCAAAAATACTAGTGCTCGTCAATATTTTCACATTATCGGAGTCTGAAAAGAGCTAAAAGAAGACTCCAGGGGGTTCATTTTTCACATTTAACAAAGCTCGAAAAAGAGATAAAAGTGCGCTTTAAATTCCTTTTTCATTTTAATAAAAGCTCGTAAAAAGAGGATAAAATTATTCTTTGAATTATTTTTTCATGTTTAACAGAGCTCAAAAAAAGAGGATAAAGGTATGCTTTGGACGAATTTCTATTTAATTTACGTGTAGGAAAAGATGGAAAGAAATCAACATTTTCATGCATTTTACAAGCATGAAAATTAGCAAAAGAAGCTCAGGATTTTCATGAGTTTAATGAGTCTTGAAAAAAATAACCAAAATGGACTCGAGATAGTTTTGAATTCCCCCTCCAAGAGCACATTTCGAATGCCCCCTGAAAGAGCACATATAGAATGCCCCCTACAAGAGCATATGCCCCCCAAGCTTCATTTCATTCACCTAAGTAGACTACTGATTACTAATAGCTCGATGGAATGAAGGTTCATTTACGAGATCATATGGAAGACTCGCCTTAATTAGGAGAGGATTTGTTTCATTTTTTAATGAGCTTGACATAGGAAAATAACTATGCTCATGGAAACTTGTTTCAATTAACGAGCTTGACACGAGAAAATGAACTATGCTCAATAATATGTTTCAATTATAGAGTTTGACATAGTAAAAGAACTATCCTCAAGAATATGTTTCATTTATCGAGGTTGACACAATAAAAGAACTCTCCTCAAGAATCTATTTCATTTATCGAGGTTGACACCGTAAAAGAACTATCCTCAAAACATGTTTCATTTTTTAACGAGGTTGACACAGTAAAAGAACCTTCCTCGTGAATCTGTTTCATTTATCAAGGTTGACACAATAAAATAACTATCCTAAAAATATTGTTTCATTTATCGACGTTGACACAGTAAAATAACTTTCCTCGTCACATGTTTCATTTTTTAACGGGGCTGACACAGTAAAAGAACTATCCTCAACACTTGTTTCATTTCTCAATGAGGTTGACACAGTAAAAGAACTTTCCTCGTGAATCTGCTTTATTTATCATGGTTGACACAGTAAAATAACTACCCTCAAAAATATATTTCATTTATCGAGGTTGACATAGTAAAATAACTTTCCCCAACACCTGTTTCATTTTTAACGTGGTTGACACAGTAAAATAACTTTCCTCATCAATATGTTTGATTTATCGAGGTTGACACAGTAAAATAACTATCCTCAAGTATATGTTTCATTTATCTAGGTTGACACAGTAAAAGAACTATCCTCAAGAATTTGTTTCATTTATCGAGGTTGACACAGTAAAAGAACTATCCTCAAGAATCAGTTTCATTTATTGACATTGACACAGTAAAAGAACTATCCTCAAGAATCTGTTTCATTTATCAAGGTTGACATTGTAAGAGAACTATCCTCAAGAATCTGTTTCATTTATCGAGGTTGACACAGCAAAAGAACTATCCTCAAGAATCTGTTTCATTTATCAAGGTTGACACAGTAAAGGAAATATCCTTGGGAATGTGTTTCATTTATTGAGGTTGACACAGTAAAATAACTATCCTCAACACCTATTTCATTTGTTGACACAATAAAAGAACTTTCCTCATCACACCAGCCTATCTATTTTAGAATCATTGGGAATCTTCCTTAAGTTAGAGGAAGTGGAAGATATTATAATGTAGGTCTCTATATTTGTGATTTTTGTTGATGTCACATGCGACGATAATGAAAAGGTGCCCATTAGGGAAGGATCCTTAAATATTCCTACACCAATGTTCTGAGACTCGGGTGTCATTGAAAACATCGAAGATTCTCTAACAGATATACGGGAACTTGAATGTCAAAAGTATCAACGGTAGCAGATTCAATTAAATTAGGAAAATATTGATATAAATGAAGCTTCGACCCAAAATGAGTGGGGGTCGAAGGTGTTTTCTCTTCCTGAAGTTCTTCCTTTATCAAAATCAAACCAGGTGGAATCACTTCCCCGTCAGGTCCGAGATAAATTTCAGGTGGTAAACTCTATGGTAAAGAGGAAGACTAGAAAATTACAGATGGATAAGGATCATATGGTTGCACCAGAACAACTTCTTTTTGTTTGACTTTTGGATCAACTACTGGATCAAATTCCAATTGAACAAGCTCGAGTTCAGGATTCACTGTTTTACTGGATTGAATTTCAGTGTCCTTAGGTAACTGCGAGATTTTCATCTCGATAGTAGCAAATAAACTAGGATAAGTTGAAACGATTCAAGACCCAGTACTTAAAGGATCATCTATCTCTGGTATATTAGATGATGTAGCACTAAGAGTCCCAGAGGTACCAGATTCGGTTGAACAGGGTCGCCTTTGCCGACCAGAAATGGCTTTCGATGGTAAAGGTGGTCTAAGCGCTATTCTACACGAATGATGGGGAAAGGGTTATTATTCTTCCACAAAAAAAAATTATTTTATAACAAAAACAAATAAACAAATAAAAGGGTGATACTAGGAAAAAGGTTTACCAAGTAATTGTAAACTATAGGATACCTCCTAGTGACCCAAGAAACACGGGCATGCAATCTCCCTGAATGTTGTGTTCAGTGTATCACACATTACAAGGCAACTGAATCAGTTACCTACGGATGGTAAGAAACTTAAATTTTTCCTCCCAAATATACCCGAAGGTATGTGGAGGCCCAAGTCCGTGTTAGAGTTGTCTAATGCGAAACCACACAGTGAGAGCATGCCTTTATACTTTTCGTACTAGAACACCGCCCTATATACTCGAAGGTATGTAGACAAGCTCTGATATACATACGTGTGTGGAGTGTGATTTCACACTCGAAATGCATCATAGAAAAGTTAGCGACAACTGCTATGATTAACAATGTCAAAACATGTCTCTAGCCTAGAATTTCTAAGTGTTATCGTTAATGTTACAATGCTTCCTTAGGTAGATTCAGATAAATTTTATGTTGATCTTGATTATTAGTTTGTCTTTAAGGTTCACCGCGATATGTATTGAACATTCCTAGAATACAATTAGAATGATAAAAATTCATTTCAAATTGATTTTTGACAATGAAAAACTATCTAGTAGGGATAGAGAAATTAGATAATTTGCAAACATCAATGAGTGCATCTAAATGTAATTTTTCCCTAATCTATCCCTATGCAACACTCAAAATCTCTAAATGCACATGCATTTTTTCTTTTCAGTTTCCTTTAATGTGAATGAGTAAAAAGAAACTAAATTCACAAATCAATCAAACAAATGTTTTATTTCGAGAAATGAGGAATGAAACAACATTTTTCTCATAGGAAAATGTAGAATGAAATGAAAATTTTCCTTTAGGAAATGAATACTGGAATGAAAAAATATTTTTTGAAAACAGAGAATTGATCTAATGCAAAATAGATCAAACAAATGTTTTCTTTTGAGAAATGATGAATGAAACAACAATTTTATCATAGGAAAATGAAGAAAGAAACAAAAATTTTCCTTTTGAAAATGAAGATTGGAACAAAAATTTCCTTTTTGAAAACAAAGAATTGATCTAATGAAAATTATACAACTTTGAATTTAATTTTCCAATGATAAAGAAAACGGCTAATGAAAATTGAACAAACAACTATCCAAACGAGGAAGAATTGGAAATGCTTTTTGGACTCTAAGAGTAATCAGACATTTGAGAATGTAGTAAAAAACAGACTAAAACTGAGTGGAAAAGAAAAAATATGATAGATTTTGGTTGGCTCGGGACCAACACACCCCTGGGTGGGAGACAATGCTTTGCAGAGCACCCCTTCAAGGGAGACATTTCTATGCAGAGCACTGTGTCAAGATCAACTGTGCTCTGGCAACTAGTTTTGCATAACAAGTAGGCTGAACACACTTCTTTGATGAGAGTACATTCAAATGAATGAAAGGGATTAAGTAAAGTCTGTTGAAGGTGATACTCAAAGAAAAAAACACCAGGAATTATGGATCTATCCCCAGTGGAGTCACCGATTTGTTATATAGAATTCTAATCTACAGATAAACTAGATTCCCTGAGTGTGGTATTCCTTTACTCAGAACAACAGAAGAAAAAAACTGTTATTTTCTCTAAGACAAATAGATAGACAGAAAGGAAAGAAACCTAATTGTAATCGTTTTTCTCTCTTTATCCTTCTTTCGTTGTTACCTTCACTCTCAATCCAACTAAATCTTCTAGACCGATACTTGCAATCAAAGACATAGAACAACAAACAACATACAAATATATAAGTATCTACTTATTTTAACTGAATAGAATCTATCATATTTTAGAATACATACACATGAGAATATAATTCACAAGATATAAGAACAAATATGATAAAATGAACATATATCTTTATTAAGAAAGTAGGAGGATAATATTACAACCAATAGATCGGTCGATCGTCAACCTGCTCCAACTTCATTCCACCCTCATCATACCAAGCATCATCTCAGCAGCATAACTGAACTTCCAACTCTCATCAATTGAGAATCCAACAATATCACATTACACAAATTTCTCCCTCCCTTAGCACTTAGATGAGTGCTCAATATATAGGGAAATTGTAGGTTGTTTCTCAATAAATGGAATTGAATGGCTTTCTAATAATAGTGAGACATGTTTCCATGTTCAATGGTGAGGGATGAACACATGTATTCGAAGTATGAAACCTATTAACTCTTCTAGAAGGCATTGGACATGTGGTGATTCCCAGAACAATGATGATTTCGCTCCCAAGAGACCAACACACCTTTAAGTGTCGGAAAATGCTTTGCAGATCACCCTTGGATGGGGCTAGGTGCTCTACAAAGGAGTTAGGCCCATTGAGGGGTGTTTTGATGAGTCAATAGGTCATTTAAACTATACTTCAAGCACTGAAATTCTCATGAATTAAAACCATCATTGGAATGACTTCTCCTAGGACATATAGCAACTAAATTAGTGGAGGATAGACCTTGTTTGCGTTGAATTAGGGGATGATATACCCTATTCATACTGTTCTTGGGGGATGATGCCCAAATTGACCTGTAACAGTTAGAATGGGAGATGTTGAAATGAGTGGAGGGAATGAATGGATTTGAGATGGAGAATTAGATAAAACCTCACTAATAGATGTTTGTGATTTAGATTTCTTGGTAACCTTTTGAAAAGAAGTAATGGGAAATTCCAGAGGATGAATTTCAATCTTCTCACTTAGAGAACGAGTCAAGACTCGTCTTGGTTGTAAAACATATAAAACACTTCCTTAATATGAATGAGAAGTTGTAGGTTTTACAACTGGAATAGAGATTTGTTCTAACTAGTCTATCAAAGTCTGAACTTCTGGCGATTCAGATTTGTAATATGAAGAAAGTAATGTCTGAGATTTACTAGGAGATTTAGGAGAGGTTTGTTCAACTTCTGATCTTAAAATGGTAGTTCTATATGGGGATCCAGAAGTTGGAGGATATCTATAGGGAGAATGACTATTAGGATGGCCTCTTGATTTTTTATCAGTTTTCTTTGCCATTCACAGTTGGGCCTCCTTCTAGCCCCAAAATGTTGAAGCCCCGGAATTCTATTTCAATAACATGGGGGATAACCACTCGGTCTAGAGCTTGGAAGAAACTCCTTTTCCCTTTGGCATAGTGGCTCTGACTCAAGATAATGGGACCTGTTTCCCAGCAAAGGTTTGATATGATGATGGGTTTGATATAAGGTGAAATGGAAAATGATTTAAACTAAAAGGAATGATCTACTTAAATAAAATACACATGCATCTATTTAATATAATATTTAACTTAATATATACCATGGATAACTTATTTCATGTGATCCACAAATATATCTTAAAGCAAAAGGTAATAAATATCATTAAATTTCTATAAGAGATGAAGTTGTTAAAGATAATGATTTTGAATAAATAGTTAGGAAAAATAATTGTGAAACAATATCACATATATCAATTGATCATATACTCAATAAGGAATTACACCTGAAACATCATACAATAGTGCTTTAATGAAAAATTTTAACTCAAATGTTATGCATAATACAATATAAGGAAAATTATTGCTAATACATAAGAAAAACTCAGTCATAAATATAGAAATACCAGATATGAAAGGTTCTACTCATGAAATCAGCAATGTTGATCTGCTTATTTTCAACAAAATATACTCTAAGAGTACAAAAATTCAAATTCAGTAGAGTATGCTTCAATATCAA
Organism: Pinus albicaulis; assembly: GCA_034641835.2. Lineage (NCBI taxonomy): Eukaryota > Viridiplantae > Streptophyta > Pinopsida > Pinales > Pinaceae > Pinus > Pinus albicaulis. The sequence goes on from CM076578.1 coordinate 1,028,411,527, forward strand.
AGAAATTCAAGATCTTGTTCCATATATTTCATCAAAACAGTCACAAAGGCGCATAAATGCAAGATTTTGCAAAGTGTTTTTGATAAAATCCTGGACCACTCTCTAAATGCACGAGATAGGTTTAAATAATATTACATATGTATCAAAAATAGATTATTACATAAAAAGATAAGGGGGTTTCAAACAACCTTCCTCAGAATACTAAAAATAAAAATATAAAAACTAAAAAAATATGATGACGTGCTTTATCATGTTGAATGGTCCTTCCTTGCCATTGAGATTTTCAGTTCACATATATTCAATATTGGCTTCACCTGGGATGGTTGGTCAACTTTGAATGTTATTTGCCCTGTAAATAAAGTATCAGAGAGAGGCGACACCATTTTTTGAGTGGAATTCGTTAGACAATGCAAAGTCATCCATTCAATGTATGGTTTTACTAGAAAATTCCAATAAGATTCATGGTCAAGCTTAGATAGTTGTTTGTCTACTTCAATTTGATTTTTGGAAGCCTCTTTCCACTGTCCCTCTAAATTTTTGATATCTTGGAAACCTCGAGGCTTGCATTCTTTAATCAGATTGATAATATGAAGGTTTTCATTTACAACTTCATTTATATTTCTTTATATATCATCTGCTCTAGTTGTTGCCCTTTCTGCTTGCTTTAATTGGATATGCCAATCTGTAAATAGAATATCTCTATGGGATTATTCAATCTTTGGCAGATCATATTTTCTTCCTTCTTTAGGCTCTGGCGAGGACATAAAATCTGAAATATTTTTATCAAACTCTTCATACTTTAATCTATGGTCAACCACTTTATTGAGTAATGTATCACGTATTTCACAATATGGTTTGATCATTGAGATTCTTTGACAAAATATTTCTTGTCATTTTGACAATTGAGTGTTTACCTCAAGTGTCTCTTTGATGAATTCTTCTATCTGAGGCTGATTTTTGAGTTTATCTACTTCATTTACATTTTTTGAATATGTATACCTCTTTTGTGATGCTTGCATGGTGTTGTAACTTTAAAATTTTCAAAATATTTCTGAAACTGTATCATCTGCAATTCTCCTTATTTATTGACATTTTGTCTTTCCTGTTCAAGTTGTTGCTCTACAGATGAATTATTTCATCTTTATACTTAAGTATAAGACTAACCTATGCTACGTTATCCATTGTAGATATTGCATAAGCACCTGTGAATTGTGACAACCTTGCTAGGTTTTTTGATGGGTCAATAGGCGTGTCTTTCCACACAACTTCCATTGATTCTTTCTCAGGAGTTGTTGCTGATGAATCAAGATTTATTTTATTTTTTTGTCTTCTTACCACTACTTTGTGTACTGGACTATAAAATATATCTAAAGGGGGTATGGGTATCTCTTCAATTATCAAAACAATTTTTGATGTTGGGTAGGCCGTGATGATTTCAACATCTGCTTCTAGATTTGTAACTTGCAAAGTAAGTTTAGGAGTTAGCAATATAGAAGTTCCTTCAATTGCTATCTTTGTTTGTTGTACTTGGATCATTTTTCTGAACTGGTCCCATTCTTATCTAGATCATTTACTATGATTTTTTGTTTTTGAATATGTGTATAATCAATTTCCAATTGTTCTCCAGCCACGGTCTCTTTGGTTGTTTCTCAATTATTTTTATCTGTATCTTTCTCAAGACTCTTCTTAGGTTTTTATTCATGATTCTGATATTGATGTTTAGAGATTTTTTAGCCTTGAATTGAATTCTCAGGAGATTCTTGATCAGAAATGTGATCAGAATTTCTTCTAGGCTTACACTGGGACTAGTGTCTCTAGTTTCCTCAATTTGCAATAGGTCTAATGGAACCCTTGTCAATATTTTATTCCTGTAAATATGAAAACGATTGAGTTCGGATGGGGTTAATTTGATTGATGCCAAATGCAATACCTGTGAGAATGTCTTGACCTTTTCAAATAGATCATCAAATTCATCTTTCTCGTGAATGAATTGTCTAATTTTAACCATGGAGGTAAAGTCTTGGGCAATGTTGTTGGGATCGTATTGTCTACATGGAATAGTAGCTAGATTCAAGCATGCAATATTTTGTATCTCTTTAACTGCATGTCCAAAATACAATAAGGCAAAAGAACCACATTGCAATGTAAAATTTTTCCAGATAGATTTCCTCATATCTTTGAGGGTTTTGGAAATACCTTCCCCTACTATTTGGTATGCAATCTCTCTAGCCAATAACTTATCAAGGACATAATAAGGAATAAAATGGGGAGCTACAATAATCCAAAAAACTATGATATAAGTAAATGTTTCTTCACCAAACCATCCCGCCATAGGAAATATTTATATCTTTTCTTCTTTTGAAAGCCCAGGGTCTTTTGCATAAAAAATAGTTTGACATATTGGAAACATAATACTTTGACAAATATTGTAAAAATGGGGGCAAAATTGCGATTCCCACAAAATATTATGATACACATGGATAGGAGTAGGGTCTTTGAGAGTCCAATTGCAACCCATATTAGGAAATCTTGTACAGAAACAAATAGCATCCATAACATATGCACTCATAAAAAAGGGAGGGATAACTTGAGTAGAGAACACTCTATACTATCTATCCTGTTTAATCGCCATATCCAAATTGTCGGACAAAATATTACTCCAATTCATAACTGTGGCATTAAAAACCACGTTAATTAATGGAATCCATTCCATAGAAAATTAGTACTATCATATTTCTCAAAAAGCCTAAACATCATAGCAGCTACATAACTATGTGGGGCTCATAGAGGTGCAATTCAGTACATACCAGTTTTCTCCCATTTGAATTTGCTAGAGCCAGACCTCCAAGTCTGCAGGTTATCTATCGGGTCTTTTTTTCTTTTGTGAATTTCTCAATGAAATATTTATTATAGGACTTTTGAGGTTATGATAAACGACACATTCTGCGCAAATTTTTTGAGGTAAATGACCCCATAACATCCTATCTTGAATTCCTAAATGTCATATCTAAGATATCTACATTCTGAATAATCCACTTCACCATATCCGTGTATGGTAGTATTTTAGGCCTTGTAGCTATTTTGTGCAGGAAAGAACATGTCGCTTCAAAATAAGAATCTCCAGACGCGATTTTAGCATCAATCATTGCTATGATTTCCAGTACCTTTGGATCTTCATTGTCTGGTAGATTATACATACCTTCCCATGATGTAGTTACACCATATTCGTTGCATGTAGTATCACTAAAGAGTGGATGCATGTTTAAGTCTTTGAATGTAGAAGCCTCGATTGTCTTTTTTCATTTCTTATTCATCTCTAAGGGTTATTTCCTGAGATTGAGCAATAGAGAAAACTGAATGAACGTAAAGAAAACATGAGAGCCGAAGCTCAATTAAAACAATAAATTTGATAAGGATGGGACTTTTATTGCAAGCAAGAGTAAAAAAATACAAATCTCCTCGATCCTTTAAAAGAGTAAATGCAGTTGATTTTTTTTAATTATGCATTAAGGCCTATGTGTGATTCCTTTCAAGTCTTTTCAAAACATCACATCGTAAATCCGAAATGATATTTAAAATTGATATAACTTAAGTGCGATGCTGATTTTACAATTGCGATAAATATCAATATCGCAAAATCGCAATATCGCAAGATTGATATATCGCAATGCGGGAGTATCGTAATATCGCAAGGTTAGAGTTATGCTATCTAAAAAGTCATTTATGTTTTGCGATTTGGGATGTGTGGTGTATTTAGTGACACTTTGAGTGCCTTTTTGTTATGCGAATAATGTTTCAAGCGCTTTATGGACTTTAAGAATTATTTCAAGGTCTTTTAAGTTATAAAGAGCTCAACACAACATTTGGTCTTATAAAAGGGTTGTATTGATCACATTTCATAGATTCTGACTAATGATTAATTTGCGTTACATTTGGATCATGTGCTTTGCGATAAAGTGAGAAGTGCTTGGTCCTAAGTCACTTCACTTAATGCTTTAACATTTTCTAAGGGAAAAAAACTTTTACTTGCTAGGTTTTTGGAATTTTATTTTAAAGGGTCCCCATTTATTTACAATATTGATCATTATGAAAATAAAATGAGGGGGTGTGCTGTTTGAATAGTACAACAAACACGTACTCAAAAAACACATGGTAGTTTGGCCTCTTGAAAATATGATAAAAAAAACAAGTTATATAGTTATATGGTAGTATCATCCCTTCCTTTTCTGTAGTTATCGTCTATGATCTAAAAAATATGGTTTATTTCATTTAATACATAGTTGACTTGCATTCACCTAGTGTTGTTTTGATGTACATGTTGGATATATATGGATGGTATGAATTTTTTTCAATATACAGTGATCATATAGATCATATGCATGAAATTATAATGAACACATATGCCATCTTGATTTCATTCCCCACCCGACATCCAAAATTGTAGATTAAAAATTTCCAATGCAGTTGACAATCATCTGTGACCTCTTCCTTGACCTGGGCAATGAACTCTCCCTCTATCACTACTCATGATTGTGTTGCAGGAGATGTGAGGCACATGGTTAAGGTTATAAGGACCAGTGTGGAGCATTGGGGAATGTGACTAGAGAAGAAATATCAGGGAGGCCAGGAAGTTGCAGAATAAAATTTAAAAGTTGAAAATGTGATCCAAACATTCCAAGGAGAGGAAACAAGTGGAGTAATGAGGAAGGGTGTCTGCAATGTTCTGAATTATTCCCTCCACATGCCTACTTCCATCAGTCTACTAGGGAGGTTGTCCCCTGGTCACCCAGATCACGAGGGATATATATGAGTGAGTTATTAACAAAATCTATATCTTGTTATTACAATTTTCTATTATTATGACTTTGAATCAATATCTAAGTCATATATGGATCACAAGCATGCATCCTTCTATATTTTGGATGCCTTCATTATGGTTTTGGAGCTATTTTGTGAAGTCATACCTGGTTCATAGGTATGCACCACTATATATATTTAGTTTATTGTTATTCATTCAGTTCGATTTTAGTTTAAAATGGTTCTTTGGAAGGTTGTTTGACCTATGGAAAATAGGTTCAATTTTAATCCATCTACAATTTTCACTTTGACTGATATGATTGGCTGCAATAGGGAGACACAAATAATTTGTTCCATCCTTATTTTGGGTGATTGTAAAACTTATGTTGGAAGTATTTATTCATTTTGATTTGACATTAGGGGAAATACAAGCCAAACTATTATTCATTTCATACATATACCGAAAGAAGTAATTAATAGTATGTATAACCAAACTACATATTTGGGAAAATGTGAAGAACTCGGAAAATAAATAGAAAACCCAATGTCCACTTCTACTCAATGTGCACAACTTAAATTTTAAAGCTACTAAAGTGAATGTACAAATTGTGACGAGTGTAGATTAGAAAATAAAAACATGAAAAAATAACATTACAACAAAAAATCTAAGATAATCAAATTATTCCTATGCATCCTTGAATGTACAATTTGATTCGCAGTTTCCAAAATAAACATAATATAACAAGTCAAAACACTTGCATGTTGGAAAATTTGACTCTACGAAAGTAGATGAGGAAAATCCAATATGAAAGCCACTAAAAATAGCATATTCCTGCAATAAATCTGAACTATTTCCCCATATTCAAACCCAAAAACTTGGCATATATCCCCATGGCCTAGATCTCTAATCTAGTAGGAAAGACAAAACTAAATGCATAGTATACTTTATCCACAAAAACATATGAAGGATAATGATATATTAGTTGGTATTATATCACATTGCATCGATAAAAAACATATAGTATGGCTAGGCTCTAGGTCATAAATTTGGACATGCCTAAACAAACCACTCAATGCGAGAGGATAAAGATAGAAAGCTATAATACATCCAACTCCAATGCCTTCTATTTAAAGCTACACATAAAATCTAGTTCAGATCTTATAGTGCACTCTATCAAACAACCTTACTCTTCTTCCCATCTACCTTCTCTAAACACCTTAAAGTTGTGATCAAACACAAAATGGTCAGTCCCCATAAGGCATTAGAAATGAATATGATCAAAACAAAGAGAATGTTTCCCTACAATTCTAAATCAATTTGAACTTTCGTCGACCATTGACATCTGTGGTTTTCATAACCCTTGGAATTTTTACTATATGAGCAAGAAACCTACAATAAATAGATCTTTGATCAAAACAACCTCCTGCAGAAAGACTTATAAACAAATCCACGAATTTCCAAAATTCTTGAAAAAACCCATAAAAACATATCTAGGAAATTCTCCAGAACATCACTATGCAAAAAAACAAATACAAAGAGTCACACAACATTTTATATATGTGTTATTATATCTAAAAGGTGAATCTTTTGATTTCTTGGGTATCACAACTCAACACCCTGGGACATCTCCAACAAGCATCCAATCTCATTCCTTGTCCTCATAGGTCAATACAAAGTCTAAAGAGTTGTCCAAAAGCCTTGGATTCTTGGCAGCATTGGCACCAACATTCCCTCTTTCCATTACTTTCTAAGATCCACTTTGGATTGAATTTTAAAATAAATACATTGAGATCAGCGAGACTTTTTATATTAAACTATTAATGGTCCTTTTGTTTTTTATTTATTAAGCTAGAGTTTCAAGTTTAAGGATGCATATATTAAATCAAATCTTTGAATGCAATAGAATCAACGTTGTTCACCACCAATAATTACTACTATTTTGTAATTTATGCATTCCATAATCTGAAACATAAATGGTTTCAGGTGTTGAAGGTATAGAAACACAATTTTTAAAGTTGTTAAAAGCTTTGTTTTTAAGTTGTACTCTATTCTTTTTCAGTAGGTGTGAATGCTTATAATTGAAATACTAGGATTTTTCTCTTCCATGCAATCTCCTTTTGAACTTTACACAAAATATTAGGCATCATGCCGATAATTAAATGTAAGAAAACATGATCGTTTCTATGCTATCTTATGTTCTACCTTTTGGAACTCTCAAATATAAATAGGGTCCCTTCTATACCTTCATATGTTCAGATTTGGATTAGACCACTTCTGAGAAATGCTATTGTTATTTCTTATGAAATGCTTTTGTCAGAAAATATGGTGGAGGTTTTACAAACGATTTGTAAAATCAAGTATGATAGACGAACATTGGAAGAACTCCTATAAGTAGATATTCCTTGTGAAATACTGCCACATTTTGTTACAGTATGAAAAAGTAATACAGGTTGGTCAATTCCATATTGAAGAAACTTCGTGTTGTACGTGATGGTCAACTCCAGATTTTTTTTTTCTTCAGACCTTAAGGTTAGATTTTGCATGGTTTCTTCTTTTTCTCACTCAAAAATTTTCAAAGCCAAAGGTATATCAATGAATGAGAGAAATCTCAAATTAAGCTTTCATCGATCCAAAATTTGGTTGATTTTGGCCACAATTGTTTACAGTATGAGAGAAATATAGGAAAGTGTATTTGAGAAACTTAGTGTTGTACTTTGTGAGAAAGTGTATTTGAGAAACTTTGTTATGATGATTGAAAGGGCCGTGTTTTATTTATTTTCCTAATTTTCTCTGGATAATGCAAAAAGAAATATCATAGAAACCACATGGGTGTAAATATTAGGTTCTTGGTTGAAGTAGGATCATTAAATTATGTCTGTATATGCAGATGGTGGGGATTTATGAACAATCACATTGACAAAATAGAAATGTAGTTGTGGCTTCAAGTAGGATAATTGCATAAGCGTTTATCTAACTTAAAACAATTGATTCTACCTATATAATTGTTAAGCCTTTGTTGTTGATTCATTTCACTTGTAAGATTCCATTTCTACCCAAGTAGGGAAATTTAGTGTGTGCAACCATTTTGGGAAAACCTTTTTTTGAAGAAAAAGCATGGTCTTATGTAATCCGTTCATCTTAATTTGATGCCCATTTTGTAAATTAACAGTTTTCCTATGAAAAATGTTAATTACCTTCAAAACCTTTCACTTTCTCAATTTGCAAGCAAGACTTAAAAGTATTTCTTTCTTTAGAAAGTAACTTTTCTATATTTGGCTGGATTATGATATTGATAAACTTCTAAGCCAAAGACATATTTTGGCATCATAGGGCATACATATTGCAAATGTTTTTGGAATGTAAAAATTCACCATTGCACCTTTCAAACTATAGCTACTAGGTTCAACTAACAATCTCAGACGACATTGCCAATACCTGGGTTGATGTGTGTTAAATTTGAGGTTATTTAAGATTTGTAGAATAAGTGAAGTCAATGTTGATTGTAGCTTGAATGATTTAGTGTTTATTTCATGTTTATTTTTGAAATTATTATTCAAATTCTTGCTATTTCTTGTAAATTTACAGGTTTCTCTTAAAGGAAACAACATAACTGTGATGATTTCTAAGTCATAGCTTAGCCTCTTGTGATCTTCTTTACATTTCATGATGCTATGGACATGGTTGTTGTTCTTTAATTTCCTCTTCATTTAATTAATATAATTAGCTAATTTGGACCACTATTTCATATAATATTATTGTTTTGATGCCTTTGATATGTATATTCTTCAGTAAAGATTGATGATAATTTTATGATATATTTATTGTAGACTTATTCACATTGCCACTACTCCCCATATTCAACATATTTTTTATTCTTTACAACTGATATTTTTATATGGTTCTGAAGTCATTTTTGTTCAAAATTGGAGAATTACTTCATATAATATTATTGTTTTGATGCCTTTAATATGCATATCCTTTAGTGAATTGTGATGATAAATTTTGGTATACGTATTACAGAATTATTCATAATGATGCTATACTGCAAGGAATGGTAATCCATGCCAATTTGCTAGGACTCAAACCCAGGTTCCAAGTATCCCAACCCACTAGACTACAAGAAACCTATGATTTTTCTATTTATGGACTTTCTTTGTCAAGCAAAAAACATATGATTTTTGTATTTATGGACTTTCTTTGTCAAGAAAAAAACATATGATTTTTGTATTTATGGAATTTCTTTGTCAAGCAAAGGCACGTCCATTGTATTCATCAAATAATAGGTTTATAACATGTGTCTCAATCAACAGAAAAGGAAAACGAATCAATCGCAAAGTATGGACTTATTTTTTATTTTAAAATGGATTTTGTAAATTTATATGTTAGATGATCACAACAACATCGACAAATCCTTCAAATTGTTATATTACACACACATTATATAAATCCTTGTCACATTATGCAATATTTTTTAAATATCTAAAAAGGAAGAGACCAGCTACCTCTTAGTTATCCTCCTTGTTTACCTTTACATGGTAGGAATAATTTTTGGAAAACTTGACTTTTATATTATCATCTTCCCACATTATGCTTTCCCACTTCTCCATGTGGTAGAAATAATTTCTGAAACTTGACTTTTATATTATCATCTTCCAACATTATGCTTTGCCAATACTCCACTGTGCTTTTCTTCCTACCCAAATAGTTTAATTGGTGATAAATTAATTTACATAAATTCCTTAGCTTTTCCATTCACATGGGAAATATTTTTAAAGATTCGCAATTTATTATCTTCAAGGCACAAAGATTAAGTAACATTCTTCCATCCCAAACCCCCCTATTCAATGGTCCATCGGGAGTCTAAGTGTCTAAAGATTTGAGAACTAATTTACTTAACATTAAATATCCACTTAGTTTCCCTATCCCCAACTCTCTCATATTAGGAAACCACTCCAAAATCGACAAATTTAAATTTGACAACCACCTTAGTGGAGAGAGCTCCCTTATGTTGTAGCAAAACCTGAACTTGACCATTTCAAGATGTTCAAGCTTGAAATTAGTATAACTTAATCCTTAGAACCATTCCACCATAAAAATCTATATATCTTTCATATTCTTCATGTCCTGTGGAAGAAGACCATCCATAATTTAAACTGGAAAATTGTTTTTATAGTGCCTCATATCCCACCAAGTTCCCATTATCCCATCTTTAATTCTTGAATTTCCATCTTTTGATGTGTCTATCAAGACTTGCAATTTTGTTGTAACACCCTCGTCTCACATCTACCCAAGTAATCGAAAGAATCGGTAAACATTCGACAAGGGGACATTATCATGAGATTCAACCTCCTAGGTGACCTGAAGGAAGTGGAACTGATGGAAACACATAAAAAAATACATTGTAAATTATCAACAATACCCCCAAGAGGTAACCCAACCCTTCAGGCCCCTTTCCCTTTTGTCACACTGACATTTTTACCCATTTGAGCCATAGTCACAGGCATAAGACTTCATTCGTAAGCAGGCTATAGCCCAAGGCACAACACTGCATGCCTATGATTAGGTCCCCAAATTCCCAGTTGTGATCCTACAACTTCAGGATTTGAGCCACATTTTTTAGGCCCAGAGCCCTAGTCACTGCCCATAACTTCATGAAAATAGGGGATTATAAATACCATTAGAACAATGATACATCAAAAAAAATGCATCTTGACCCCTCCCAACCATGACAGACATTTTTCAAAAATGTCACAAACATTGAATCTACAGGTGTAAACAATAGATTTAAGCATAGGGGCTCATACTTATCTGAGAATAACTAAGACGCATTTCTCCCTTACATCATTAGTTGAAATACAATCTATTTGACCATGGATACATTGTGCATTCGTTTACAAGTAGAAAACATGGATAGAGACATACATCATCACTTATAAAATGCATGTTTATAACCAATATAATAACAAAAAAATAACATGGATACAACAACAATATAATCCACATAATAACCAGTACATTTTCATACCCAATACCCAAGGAATGAACTCTTCATTATTGAATGTAAAAACCAAAAGGAGATGGGATTTCAATGTTCCACCCGACCCATAGATTGGATGAGCCAAATCTTACTTCATCCAATCACCCACATAATATTCAAAGCACGAATGTAGGAATCATCACCAACCAAAAATAACCAAAAAATCATGAATGCTACCAGAGTTCTTCACCTACACCGTGAGGAATTTTCCTATCTCCTAGTCTCTCAGGCTTTACCTCAACCCACAGTCTGAATCGGGGGTCACTAGGTGATCCAGATTTATGTAGGAACACAATTAAATATATAAATACACATAAAAGAAGAGATTCAATAGAAATAAAACTTCTTTTCATTAATAACAAATAACTGAAATATGCTTATAGATAGAATGGAAATAAACTATCTAAGCACTGGTAGCTTATCTTTGAGAAGAGATGTTACAGCTACAGGCCTCTGAACTGTGTTACAATGATGCTCGAGGGCCTATTTATTATTAAGAAACAATGGGTAACCCTAAACATAAAAAACACCTAACGATAGGAGATGAAGCGCCGAAACTATTAGCCCCGTTTGGGTAAATTGGTACATCAATCTTCCCGGGGATGTAACTTTGGTATACGATCTTCATTTGACGCACAAAATAACTCGTTAGAAATATTTATCCAAGGAATACAAATTTTTATGTGAGAAAAATCGAGGAAAATACCATGTTTCTCCCACTTTTTCCAAAAAATGTCGCTTAGGGCCTCAAAACGGCTCAGGAAGTTCAGGACCCGAAAAACTGCTAAAAGTAGTAAACTATGCTACAATTAAGGAAACTGAAAAATTGAAAGAAACATTGGTGGGGACCCAAGTGGAATAGGTGGTTGGCCACCAATATCCACCTAGATTATTCCTCCCCCCTTAGGAAGAAATAGTCCCCATTGCATTGAGTTCCTCCATGAGATGAGGGAAATTCTGCAGAACTTGGTCCCTGGTGAACCATTTTCCTTAGTGCAGGAGTTGACAAGATTTGAAAAACAAATACAATTGGATATTCTACTAGCATGTTTTCTTGATTTGCATGTCCATGATACGATCCATGGTGGCTTGTTCCATGTATTTCGGGCTTAACTATGTTGATGTGAATTTTTCTGCAATGTCGGAGTTGTCCAATAGAGGTGGGAAGTAGGGCCGAAGGCGGTCCACTTTGAACACTGGGTGTAGAGCAAGGAATGGTGGAATACTCAGCTCGAAGGAATTGGACCCTAAAACCTTGGTGATGGTGTATGACCCATATCGGAGTGGGAAAAGCTTGCGGTGGGGTCCAACGATGTGCTCCTTCTGCAAATGTAACCACACTTTGTCACCCATATAGAAGTTGTGTGGCACCCAATGTTGATCATGTCATTTCTTGTACATAGAATTGGCTCTATCCAATATGTCATGAATTTTTTGGAGGATATGATGAATTTTCTCAACGAATATGTTCAGCTTGTCATCTTCAGACTGGACATGAGCCGAATCAGCCTCAGTAGCCGCAAATGGCATGGCTATGTCAATGGGAAATAAAGGCTAGAATCCCAAGCCCACCTGAAAGGGGTTGTGGCTGGTTGAGCTCTGGAGAGACCGATTATAATTGTGTTTTAGATAGGGAAGGTTCTCATCCCATGTGCGTGGATGTTTTGAATTGTACATGCGTAGAATGTGTACGATCATCTTGTTGACAACCTCTCTCTGGCCATCAGTTTGGGGATGGAAAGATGTGGACTTGGTGAGCTTGGTGTCCATCATTGACTAGGGGTTGGACCAAAATGTGTTGAGGAAGATGTTTTCCCGATTTGAGATGATAAATGGATGGATCCCAAAGTGCACCCACACTCGTTCAAAGAAGAGTTTAGCAGTGGCTTCTATTGTGATATTATTATTACGGACCACCATAACAACCATCTTTGAGAACCTATTGATGACCACAAAAACACAGTCATTTCCATGTTTATTAGAAGGAAGGCCGACATGTAATCCATGGAGATGGATTCCCAAGGTTAAATAGGGGTAGGCATCAGAGTATAGAGGCCTTGATTCTTGATGGTCAGTTTGGAAATAACGCAAGCAGTTGAGGATATGATGTACTTCCCGACATCTTGTCGAAGGTTTGGCCAATAAAAATACCTATGCAGTACTGCCACTATTTTCTCAACCCTCAAATTCCCAACAACCCAACTGTAGCGCGCTTCCCAAATAATCTTGGCCCGATCACTTGAAGGAACAAAAAGGTGTCCTAGGTGAAATAATAGTGCATATTGGAGGTAAAATTTTGGAACTTACGTACCATCCAAGAGTTTTTTGTATGTGTGGCTGAATTCTGGATCACTCTTGTAGAGAAGTGGCCAATCAGAAGTCTCATGCCCACAATATTTGAGAACGGTTGTTAGTGCCACGATCGGTGGTTGGCGAAGGTATTCTGCAACATTATTGATGCTACCCTTCTTGTACTTGATGTTCAAATGAAATTGTTGTAGATATGTGGACCACTTTTGATGGTGATTATTCTGCAACTTTCCTTGTGTCTGTATGAACTGAATGTGTCGATGGTTTGTGTGGATGACCGTTTCCTTCCCCAAGATTTAATTATTCCAGTGTTGGAAATCCTGCACAATGGAATTCATTTATTTGTCATAAGTAGGATACTTGCGGACTGTGTCAGAGAGTGTCTCACTGTGACATGCCACTGGATGCCCCTGTTGAGTAATAACTGCCCCAATAGCATAGTTAGAGGCATATGTCTCAATCTCAAATGGTTGTTGCAAGTCTAATAATGTGAGCATTGGGGCAGAGCAGAGGCGATGTTTAAATTCTATGAACGCCTTCTATTGAGATTCTAACCAAATAATTTTTATTTTTCTCCTCCATTGGTGACTTGACTCAAGGGCCAAGTGATATGAGAGAACCCCAACACGAACCTACAATATAAATTAGCAAGACCCAGAAATATGCGAAGCTTTACTAGAGTGGTTGGGGTTGGCCAATCCCGAATGACTTGGATCTTGGTTGGATATACATGTACACGTCCTCATCAATAATTTATCCTAGATACTGAACCTTGGTCATGCCAAAAGTGCTCTTCTCCAAATTGGCACAAAACATGTGTTGCTGCAGTGTTTGGAGGACTTATCAGATGTGGTGGAGGTGCTCTTCCCAAGCCTGGATGAAGATCATGATGTTATCCAAGTACACTACTACAAATGAGTTGGTGAATGGCTGCAGGATGTCTTCCATCAACCTCATGAAGGTTGCGGGAGCATTCATCAACCCGAAAGGCATGACCAACCATTCAAAAAGACCCTCCTTGTCTTTGAAGGTAGTCTTCCACACATTAGAGGGTTCTATTAGTACATGGTGATACCTGGATTTCAAGTCGATCTTATTGAAATATTTCTCCCCTTTGAGTTGGTACATAACATAATAAATCTGTGGGATTGGGTACCTATTTCAGACAGTGATATTGTTCAACTCTCGATAGTCAATAAAGAGTCTCCAAGTCCCATCCTTCTTCTACACCAACATGATCAGGCTCCCGCAGGGTGATGAACTCGGCCAGATGTGACCTTTCTGAAGCATCTTCTAAATCTGCCTCTTGATTTCATCCTTCTCTAGAACAGAGCGCCGGTAGATCGGTCCATTGGACAATGATGCACCTGGGGTCAGATTGATGGGGGCTTGATGTGAAAGTGCAGAGGCACCCCTGTGGGTGAGGTGAAGATGTCCCCGTACTCCTCCACAACATTTTTCATCTGTTGTTTTCATGTGGAGGAGCCCTGTTTGAGGTCGTGGCCACAGTCTTATTCTTTCCCTAAGGGCGGATCATCAAGAAAACCAATTTCCCTGTTTTGGAAATGAGCTTACTACATTGTTTTGCAGTAACCAAAGAGAGAGTGGCAGGTGGTGGTACCTCTGGCTTCCTGTAAAAATTATTTCCCAAAGTAACAATAATAATGCAAGGTCATGACTCGTACATAGCATGTTGCTTCCACAAGTATGGTTGGCCTAATAATACATCACAAAAATCAAAAGGAGTAACGTCACATAATACCTCATTTGTGAAGGGCTTGATGTTGTAGGTAAGGAAACACTTCTCACTAACACAGAGATCTCGTCCTTGGTGAAGCCACTCGATGGTGTATGGTTGTGGGTGCGTGTTGGAACAGGGTCTCCTACAAAGATGTGAATCTGGTTCATTTTGTATATTTTTTATTATATTTAGTCTAATGACGGGGTTTTGGGGTGGGTCAAAGCCCCTAATTGATTGTAAGTGGGTCAAGGGTAGACCAGGAGTCCACAAACCATGGTTTGCGGACCATTGGATGCATAGGCTAAATTAGTATAAATGTTGAACCTCATGAGTCGATAGGTAGGAATGAAATGGAATTGATGCTACTTGTGAGCTATTAGATCTATAGGGTTGGTTGGGTAAGGACTCCTGTTGGTTGTGTGCAAAGAGATCCTCTGTCCTATTGTGTGCGCAGGTTGGGTTTTGGGTATTGTAAGTAAATTTGACGTATTAATGAATGCGGAAGGCTGTTGGAATATCTGAATCTATTGGACTTATTGCTAATGTGAATCTCTGGTATCTAATTGAGTATGTATATTTCTATATTATTGATTTAAGTTGTGAAAGTACTTGCGTTACTTGTTTATGCTGTGATTTGGATTTGTCCTATTATGCTTTATATGATAAATGCGGTAATGTTCTATAAGTCTATGCTCTATTAGTTACTGTGATTACAATTGGTATTGCACATGTGGATGAAAAGGATATCAGTAGACCAGGGCTCTGTGATATAAGATTTGGTAACTATAAGGGTGAAAACATCTCCTCTTGACTTACCTACCCTCTCCCAGGGTGCGGAAACCTGGTTCCAACACCCTCCCATACTGCTTCGGGTGAGACAGGCCAGTAGTATAAGGGTTTGTTGGCAAACCTTAACCTCCAAACCTGGGTCAGGACCCCTCGAGCCAACAAATGGTTCCATTTCCGGGACCGGGAGAATTTTGAGAGAGGGATCGGGTAATGCCAAGGCTGCATTGGAAACCTGACAGAAAAGAAATTGATGAATGCTTTGAACAACAAGTTTAGGAATTTGCAGTAAAAGAAAATCACAGTAAGAGGTTGACCACTGAAGAGTGGAATTTCACGGAGATCTATGAGATCTTCTTTGTAACAATTGAGGTCAAGTGCTAGGAGTGGCTCGGAAGGTTGGTCAAATTTCAGAAGTGTTGGAAAGACGAGCGAGTCACACAATGGACCCCAAAATTGATCCAGGAGTTAGAGAAGACTGATAACACCATCACTCACATGGTGGATCACTAGGTGTATAGTGTGCTAGGAGGGTTCATGACAGAATTTTCCATCGATTAGTTCATCTCCTACTCTGAAGCAGAGCGAAGATTCTTCAAGGGTTTCCGAGGTAAGTTTCTGAAAACTTTACCACTGTTGATTAAGATACTACTGTGTGAAAAGAGTATTCTATGTAGCCACACCAAATGAATGACCTCTGATCTGGACAGGAGTATGACGCGAAATGGCAAATACTATCAGACCAACCAAGAAGGAGATAGATCTGTCTACAGTCTAATAAGAGAAGCAGCTGTGCAGAGTCCTCCAGCCACACCATTTTCAACACAACATAGGGGTAAGAACTCGCCTACACCTCTGCCACCACCGGAAGACGACATGGTTGTGCACATGAAGTTGCCTACCTTTAAGGGTGTGGGATATGAAGACATGGATCAGTTCTGTTTTGTCGCGGGATCGGTATGGACTGCGCAGAACATAGATAGTGATGTAGTGAAGAGGGCACATATGTCCCTTGCCTTTGAAGGAAGGGCTTTGGACTGGTAAATGGGATACATCGGCCAGCATGAGAATGCAACCATTGAAGAGATTAAGAACGCCTTGAAACAACAATTCAAGAAGCCTAAGTCCTACTCTCAAATAGTGGTTGATCTAAAGGATTTCAAGCAAGGGCCTTCTGATTCTATATGGGAGGCCAATCAGTGACTAAAGAAGGTGATCAGAGAAGGAGGATTTCAGTATGATGATAGACAACACATAGACTGTTTCATTGCTATGCTGCTGCCTCACCTTCGCGTACCTATGGGTCACCGAACTTTCAAATCACAGGAAAAAGCCTTGGAGGTCACTTTGAAGTTAGAAGCTACGCCCAGAGATGATACCCAGCCGGGTGTCCAATAGATCCAAGGACAACTGGAGGTGATGCACATGGAGATCCACAATCTGCGAAAGGAGCGAGGAATAGAGGCTAGCCTCAAAAGATGGTGCATATGATGCCGGACGTATGGTCACACCAAGGATAACTACCCTTTGTTCGCCGATTATATGCAGATTGGGGGACCTAGCTCATTGTTCCCTAGGGAAATTGCAGGATCAAGTGGACCGGTGCTATGGTGTGATGATTTTCGTGTTGCGAGGCTGCACGACACAAACCACTGCCCCCACCTTGCTGCGTATGTCCTAGAAGTAAAGTAGCAATGGTGCAGGTTCTGCAGGTCGGTAGGACACGATGAACAAAACTGTTGGACGTATGATTTGATGATCGATCGAGGGAATATCTATAGGGTACAATCCTATACATCCTCGCCAAGATCCCTCTCGAGCAAAAGTGGCTCCCCAACCAGGGGTAGGGGAGGCGGAAGATGTGGAAGTGTGGGTCGGGGATGAGGGAAACTAATTTGTTATAAATATGGAGAAGTAGGACACTTTTCCAGGTGTTAGAGTCAGCTTTTGCAGCCTTCCTCCAGTGATCAAACATGCTCTTTCAAAGTGATTTTAAAGTGTCAAAGTCAAATTTTGTCATTTCAATGAGTCTTCAAGCAAAATTTGGTCACTAGGCATTAGGTCTAGGGTTTGCTTTCACTTATTCCAAAGTTGTCCAAATGTCAGTACATGTCACCATTCAGCTGAGTGTACCATCATTCATAGGGTTTTCATCATCATGTCAAGTTCCATTGAGTCATTTCACAGCTTGTTCGTGCTTCAGTTGTGCCTTGGTAAGGTCCATTTCCCTCTCCTAGGGTTTTGGAGGTAATTTCTCTTGGATGGTCAAATCATCGAAAAACTTGTATCCTGACGTTCATACACCTTCCCCTATCATTAATTCACCTAATTAAACACTTCCCATCACTGAGATCCCCCAAATTCCTCATTTTTGCACAAACCCTAGTTTCTAGCCAAAACTTGGCAATTTCCTAGGCTAGGCCTGTGTTTTTCCCTTTTGGACCCCTTCCCCTCACTCAATCTCTGTGATTCCACTTCCCCCTGCTTCCTAACATTCCTCCCTACTTCCAAAAATTTCCCCAAGAATTTAGAAGCCCCTTACCCCCTTCGTTTCGCTTCATTTCGACAAAATTCCTTGTTTCACACATCGGGGTAAGTTTCACTCAAAAGATGTTTCAGAGCAATAAAAGATGAATTTTGGAAAAATGAGAGAGGTTTTTGTCCAAAACATCCCAAGGCAGAAAAACCTCCTTCACTTTTTACACAGGTATCATGGTTTTAGAGAAATGTCAAAAATATCGTTGCCTCAAGAGAATTGAATGCACCTCTGAAGTGACCTTGGGAAAATCAAGATTTCTCCTAGAATGTTTGGCCAAATGACTTTCTTGATGAGTCAGATGATAACTAGACAGAAAGACCTTTCCAATGAGCTATCATGAGCTCAATTTGGAGTTGAGGAAGACCTTCAAAAGTTGACTGCAACAGCACTCTGCCTTGAGGCAGCCTCATTCTGCTCATTTTGACTAGTGTTGGGAGATTTGGTTTTTGACAGGGTAAATGGAATCCAAATTGCATAATTCCACTTTTTTTTGAAATTAGACTCAAATAGATTTCCAACGAGCTATCACACGCCCGATTTGGACACCGGGAAGGCCTCCAAAAGCTTCCTGCAAGAGAAACGCGACCCACCTGGGGCCCGAGCGACCCACCTGGGGCCTGAGCGACCCACGCAGAGGCTGCGCGACCCACGCAGATACAGAGGTTCGAAACTTCATTTTGAGCGCCCAGTCTTGCTTGGGATCGATTCATCTGCCTTCAAACAGGTTATTTGCAATTGCTTGATGTTTTTAAATGCACCGGTGGCATCGTTGGTGGTTTCAAACATTTCAAATGGAGGATTTAAACCCCACAGTCATGGCAATATCGTTTTCAGGGTTTTAAAATGATATGGGTGGTTGCATGAGTTTGTTGTTTATCTTATATCAGTGATATGTCCAGCCTTCCATATAATATCAAAACCATATTGTTCTCATGCCTATTATGCCATTGTGACCATTGTTATTATTATACCATGTTTTAAAACCTTTGTTCAATGGTGACTGTGGTTGTATTACGTCTCACTGCCCAATGTAAAAACATTCTCATGACTTTGTTTCAAACTGCCCATTGACACTTTTGTTGCTATTACTCATGGACAAAAACATTTATATGATGCCATGATCTCCTTTGATAAGATTTGTTCAATATTTTGAAAGTTGCCCGCTCCCTTTGATCAAAATTTCACTTCCATTTAAAACAGAGATTGTGCCTTTCCAATCCATTTAAAACTGAGATTTTATCATGGTTTGTTTCCTTATGGTGTTTTGACGGTGGGATATTTATTGGGTGTTGAAACACACATCATAACTCTCTTTTCACTGCATCTATATCAGTATACATAGTTCCAATATCTTGTTCCAGGCCATGACAGAGACAGAGTCAGAGTATGAGCAGGAGTCGGACAGTGACTCAATCGTTGAGGTTGATGCACTGAGATGGAGCATACCAGTGCACCAGTAGTGGTAACATATCAGAGAAGCCACAGATCTTTGTTTCAACATCACGACGAGTACTATCTTCACCCGGGGTGGAAGGGGTCTCGTTGACTTCATCAGCAACGCGAGTACTATCTCCACATGGCGTGGAAGGGGTCTCGCCTTCTTCATCAGCGCAGGTACATTCACAGGATGATGATGGAGACAAAGACACCAAGGTCCCATTTTTCATTTTCAACAGGTTGAACATACACATTGCTACATCATGACTGACAACAACACATCATACAACCGAGACAATGTTTTCATCACAGGAACTGCATGCACCAGGAGAGCACTAAAATGGCGGAAAAGGCCTGATCCACTCCGGATTTTGGCCGAGGCTTCATTGACTGGGCAGGACACATGATGGAGGACCTCCGCTCCGAATTTGGGAAAATTCGGAGAAAATTTTGTCATTTTCAAATTTTTGGTCTAAAAAACAGGTTTTGCAGCTACGTGGGTCGCGCGCTCATGCGCTCGTTTTTTTTTGAGACACTTGCTGGAGGAGATTTTTACATTTTTTGATTTTTCATGGTTAATTATGCATCCTCTGAAGTCAACTTAGCATTTCAACAAAATCTGGATGGTCAAACAGCTTAAAAACACCATGAAAATCACCTTGCTGCCACCTTTTGCACCAGCAGGAAGTACCTCTGGGAGAATGAGGTTTTGGAGGGTCAAATCAACTCCAAATTCAGAAATTCCACTTGGGTTGGAAAGTATACATCCAGGGCTTTCCAACGAGCTATCATGACCTCAATTTGGATGTCGGGAGCTACCTCAAAATCAGCCTGGAACATGAGCGACCCACACAGTTCAGGAGCGACCCACCTAGAGATTTTTCTGAGTTTTCAGCTGCCAGCTCAGTATTTCGCCTATTATGGACCAGTTTTGCTTATGGATAGAATTCTTGGGTTTTTATGATGTAAATTCATGTTTGATATGTAACTTTGGCTTGTTTTTATCTCTTCTAGAAGATTCACTCTCAAATGAGTAAAAAAATCATGTAATGGATCAGTTTCCACTCTTTTAGAGGCAAGTTGTTAGCTGCCTAGATTGTAGTTCCATGATTAGAATTGGTTGAAACTGATCCCTGAAGAGGGAATTCGACCCCTAGAGGTGGGGAAAGGGGTTAGAGTGATCTATATATTGTAATTTCTGAGGCATTCTACAGGTTGGACTCTTGGGACACTTTTGATACTATTGTACATACTTTTCATATTTTGGCTAAGGAAAGATCAGGGGTTTTGCGGCACTTGTTGGGATCCTTGTGGTGTTCTGTTCTTGATGATGTTTCTCCTTTGTTTACAGTAAGTTTCTTCATGTTTAATGTTGCCATCCTTTCATTATGCTTTTGAACTAAATTGAATGAGTAAAATAAGGTTGAATCCATTGTTTACAGTGCTTAGCCTTTGAATTCAGTTAGTTCTATATGTTTTCAGCTGTTTGGAGAGGATCCAAGTTCTTCTTTGCCCTCTTCAGCTCCTCGTCGGCCTAATCTATCCATAAATCCAATTTAAAGCATCAAGATCATCACCTACCTCGCCCCAGCTTGAACTCTGCAAAGGTCTGACCTTATCCCCGGACCCAAAATTTGTTTTCCCATTACTCCAGCGAAAACCCAAAAAACCAAAAATCAAACATACATATCTCTTTACTAGCCTAAAATCAGTTCTTATTGTAAGTCATCTCGCATCCTATTGCTTATTTTCTCGAGATTGACAGAGAGAGCCCTCTCCTGTCCTCGTAGGGCTAGCTACGAGGCTGAGCGTGGTTTGATGTAGCCTTGAGTTTTACTTCATTTCAGCCTGAGGTAGATTTGAGTGCTAACACCAGGGACTGTCCGAACCCTACGAGGCAGTCCTACCAGTATTGCAGACAGCTAGACCATGCGATTGAAGACTGTCCAATCCTGATAGCAAAGATGCAGGAGAAGCAGCCAACACCTACGCAGAATGTGCAGAGGGTTAAGGCTGAACTGTGAGACAAATATCCAAGCGTGAATGTCGTAACACGCATTGGGATGGCCACCGAGGGGCCTGAGGAGAAGACTGTGGCTAAACATCTGATTCGACAAGCAATTATCAAGAAAGAAAGTTTGGATGTAAAAAGGGAGAAAGAAACATTTGTCGCAACTCACAAAGACTTCGCTGAGGCAGAGGCATCTACTTCTCAGCCGCCAGGAAACGTCAAGGAAGATGAGGAGGTCAAACCCTTTTTACAGGCATGTATGAAGCTGTTGTGCAACCCAAAGACTGTGGAAAATCTTCAGGTACTAATAAATAGTTGCGCAACATGACCTAGCTTACCTCCGGAAATCAAGGACGTGCACAAACTATACAGATTTAAGAAACACACTGGTAGGGAGATGTAGTTGACTGTGTAGAGCAGTGATTACAAGATGGATCGGGTTATTTTGGACCTAGGGTCAGATCCGAATGTACTACCTAAAATAACTTGGCAATGAATGGGTTAACCTAAGCTGGAATGGTCCACTATACAGCTGCGTATGGCCAATCAAAAGAAGATCATACCCTTAGGGAGACTGTTGAAGATCGTGGTAGATATTGTAGGGGTCATGGTCCGGGTTGATTTTGAAGTAATTTAGATTGTAGAAGATGTTTACCCCTACCCTGCGGTCCTAGGCTTGGATTGGGCCATCGATATAGGAGGCATCATTAACCTGAACAAGAGAAACATGGTATTTAAAAATAATGGTACAAGGGTGATAGTACCATTAGATCGTGCGGAAGGCGAACGATATACAGAGCCGGTGCGCGACGAAGAGGATGTAGATCACATTTATAAATTGACTGCATGAGATGAAGATTAGATCAACCCTGTGGTGGATGGTGTACTCTGCTGGGAAAAGGACAGTGACTTCTTCTCCAACTCCGACGGGGAAATGGAGAACTGGAAAAATCATTTACATGATGTCTCTGCAAGGCGATGCCTTCGGGTTACAAAGGACTTCCACTGCATTTCCTCAGAGGTAAGAGACCTACCATAATTTGATGGTTTTGGTAATATTAGGGACTTTTTGCGAGCATTTGAAGCTGAGGTTCCAAGAAGAAGAAGGCTAGGGGCCCTTAATCTCGTCATTCGTAAGACACCTATGGAGTGGTGTCACACACATAAGGAGGCATTCCACGACTAGGAAGAGTGTCGGGATATGATGATCCTGCAATTTTAACTACCCGATCACCTGTGTGTCCAAACATACCTTGGCCCCAAAGACCCGTGCGAGTATTTGTTCGCTTGGATGGGGAATTGGTGCGACAGGACTACAGAAGAGTGGGTTCATATGTTTATTCATGCCTCGGGACCACTTCCCACTTCATGGTATTTAGATGTGGAGCTACATCAGTGCACCTGCCACTAGGAGACATTAAAGGGTGAATTTCTAGGGACATTTGGGTTAGTAGGTACGGAGGCACTTAACGCAGCTCTGCAGGACACTGATACGGTGGTATGGGGTGAATCAGCCTCGTATATCGCACTTGCGGTACCGACATGGGAAGCGTAGATACCGGACATGGACAATGACCGCAGCATATCCTTGTAAGAGTGTTGGGATGATCCACGAGCTATCTCTATCTCAGGTTTGAAGGATATCACACAGTTACCAGACCGCTAAAGTTGCGAATAGGTAGCATTTAGACGCACCCTACATTGGCTCCGATTGGGAATGTGGATACAATAAGCAAGGTTATCATAAATCTGGCAACAAGGAAACAACTGTGTTTAATCCTCAACCACACAGGTTATTACAGGAAGTTCATTCGAAAGTATGTACTGACCACAACACCTCCGAAAAACTTGCTTGCGCAGGATGTCCTATTTTTTGGGGATGGCGAATGTCAGCCAAGCAAGTCTCTAGTTGTGAAGTACCTGGAAAGTAGGCACGTGTTGAGGGAGGCTCTGCAGGAGGAAAAAATGTTTAATCTAAGTGCAGAAGGTGTGCTAGTCACAAAGGAGGTGCAAAAACTAGCTGTTGGAACAGTAAAATCTGGTAAAAAGCAGAAATTACTGTTGAAAGGAGCGGAGGACTAGCAATCTATGTGGCACTTTCCACAGAATTTTTACCGTTTAACTGATGGTAATTTTCACATGAGGCTCGCCCAATCGTTGGTTAACCCTTATGGCTATAAAATAGGTCGAACAGTCTAGACGGGGGTTCCGTATTAGTTGTATAGCTTGTACTTGGCATATCTTACCGTCACGATTTAGTGCTACAAGACGCTCTATGTTTATAGTGTCTCCTTCATGTCCGAGCATCCTAACCCCTTAGATAGTAGCAACCCAGAGTTTTTTTTTCATGCCAGGATGATGGCTACAAACCCTACTGAGCCTTCTAAGCCAGTGACTTCGGGGAACCAAGAAACTAGAAGTTGTGGAAATTGAATCCGAAGCTGAAGAAGTTCTCTCCACACTAGTCACAAGGAAGGGAAAGGAAAAAGTGTAGAGCTTAGGAAAGACCCCAAAACCTGCGAAATGGGTGGGAGGGAATCCCAGGACTTCCACGAGAAATGTCAAATCCCCACAGGCAATGCCCCAGGCTCAAGATCCGTAGGAGGAAGCAGAGCCTGTCGAGCCAATTCACGGGTTACCTCCCTTTTTTTGACCACTCAGGACATAAATGCGCACGCCAAAGAATCTTTATGGCCTGGTCACCTACCCACAGATGCCACTGACCTCAGGCGAGCTCCCTATCATTGACGAACCTTGTGGTAAGCTTCATGAGATCAAGTTTGACAATCACGACCTCACCAACTTCGAAGCATTCCTTGAGCTAGCACCAATGTTATACCTCGACTCGATTCATGATGAAAATGGAGTTACATTCATCCCCCAGTGTTGGGTGCATGGGTCGGCCAAGTCTGGGCTCCTGAACTTGCTCAGGATGCCCCATTTTTGTCGTTACAATTTTACGAACCAACTCGTATGGTAGCTTCTCGCCCTATATCATGAAGGTTTCCTATGGATCCAAGACATGACTCCTATGGATGATGTGCTAATTCATAGGATTACTGGCCTCCCGATGAATGCACCAAGCCCTCTGGAGCGAGTGGGTAAGAAATATGAAGGAGAGACTGCTGAATTTGTACGCCAAAAGTACAAGGTGGAGTGGAATACCCGAGGCTTTATCATCAAATCCATCAATGATCTCACTACACAGTTGGGCATGATGTTGCTGGCATGGAAGTTGATGCAAAAATTTCAATTTGCTACCGTCCTCGCCTATGTGATCTAGCTAGCAGGCCAATGTGGAAAGGGGGTCTATTTTCATTAGGCTCGGTACTTATGTGATGAAATTTCGGCAAACGTCCGATAATCCCAGGACATAGGGCGTGCCTTTTTCTACTCAGGGTTGTTATTTCTCATAGCGTTGGTTGCCTCAAAATATCTTGCGGAGTCAGTCCTCCCTGAGCTTAACTTAGATATGTGTGAAGGAGCCCGCTATGCGCACTTGTAGGACTCCAAGGATACGCAACGTATATAGGAAAATCAAGTCTTATGGTTCCTCTTCCAAAGCAGTGTGGCAACTGCCGTCAATTCTTGACCACGCTTATCACCGACAGTCTATGATAGATACAAATGCCTCGCGACCTTTGAGGTGACCATGCACAACATATAGATTCTGAGCCGAAAGGAGAAAGCATGGACTTCGCTTCCCTATATGGTCGCGGACGAATAAATAGAAAATATTATTGCACTCTGACCCCCTACAGTGGAAGATTGGCTTCAAGACTGGGGCGCACGGCCCTAAAAGTGCCAACACAACACAAGATAAGGATATCGGAGGCTCCAGCAAAAGTACCGTGAATGACACAGAACCAGCTGCGAATAAATATATGCAGCAAAAGAAAAATAATGAGAAGGACATTGAAGAAGCTACATAGTAAGATTCGTAGCCCGACTTAGGGACAAAAGGAGGGGATGCAGGAGGAACTGCATCCACTTGCGAGATGAAGAGCACAGGCGAGCCTGCCAAAGGACCCCGGAAGAAGCAATGCTCTCAGCGGGAAGAATGCGATGAGACCATAACACTAACTGATGGAGACCTCGAACATATTGTGGATGCAGTCACTTTGGCCGCAGAGGAAAAATGGGCTGCCTCGGACGAACAGCAAAAAGCTGTGATTGAGACCATCCAGGTAGAGCACTGCACTTTTCAGACCAATATAATTCAGGTACGTACTCCATTAGCAACCAACAGCGCAATGCAAGCCACAGAGGAAAGCTATCTTTGCTCCTTACCTAGCGAAGCCCTTGTGATCAGCCCACCCGACCTAGGAATGAAACTCCCAGCCAGTGCAAAAGCGTAGTTGAATCTAGCCAAGCTATCCCATGAGGCATTGTAGGGCCTCAACACTGCCGTGTTTCAGGAGATCCACCATTGGGACCAACAAGTGCACCAACAACTCAGTACAGCCAAGCAGACCATTGCAGCATAGAGCACTAAAGTATCTCTCGCTATTGCACAACAAGCAGAGCTCGAAAGCTTCATTCACCAGCTCTGCGCAGAAGTTCCAACAGAGATTTCAGGTACCACTATGCCCCAGGCAAAGGTTGAAGGGTTGGTTTCCGCATTGAAGGCATCGCAAATGGAGGTTGCAAAGGTTAAGTCACAGATGGAGTAGCAGATTTTCGATTTGTAGGCTAAATTGCAGCCCAAAACACCTCCAGAGGTGTGGGCCCAGCGATCTGCGCTAGTCACCGTAACTACGAATGTCATCATAGGGTAGGTCGCGCAGGGTGCTCAACTACTAGAAATTGCCATGCAACTATGAACCAAGGTTCAACGTGATCCTCTCCTACATGAAATAACCTTGGCCTTGTGGCAAAAAGAGGAGACGTTTGAAACATTGGAAGCCACCCTGCCCACGTTGATTCCTGCTCAACGCTTGGCATGACTGCAAACCAGTCAAGACCTCCAAGCTAAGATAGAAGAGCTTCGATAGAAGAAGAAGGCCAAGGGTAGACCAAGAGTCTGCAAACCACGGTTTGCAAACCATTGGATGCGTAGCCTAAAGTAGTATAAATAGTTGAACCTTTTGAGTCGATAGGTAGGAATGAATTGGAATTGATGCTACGTGCGAACTATTAGATCTATAGGGTCAGTTGGGTAAGGACTCCTACTGGTTGTGTGCATGGAGATCCTCTATCCTGCTGTGTGTGGACCCTGCTGCTGTGTGTGTAGGTTGGGTTTTGGGTATTGTAAGTAAATCTGATGGATTAATGAATGCGGAAGGTTGTTGGAATATCTGAATTTATTGGACTTATTGTTGATGTGAATCTGTGGTATCTAATTGAGTATGTATGTATCTATATTATTGATTTAAGCTGTGAAAGTATTTGTGTTACTTGTTTATGCTGCGATCTGGATCTGTTCTGTTATGCTTTATATGATAACTCCAGTAATTTTCTATAAGTATATGATCTGTTAGTTAATGTGATTATATTTGGTATTGTGCACATGGATGCGAAGGATATCAGTAGATCAGGGCTCTGTGATATAAGATCTGGTAACTATAAGGGTGAACACAGCTCCGCTCGACTTACCTACCCTCTCCCAAGGTGCAGAAACCTAGTTCCAGCACCCTCCCTTACTGCTTCAGGTGAGACTGCCGAAAGGGCCAGTAGTATAGGGTTTTTTTGGCAAACCTTAACCTCCGAACCTAGGTCAAGACTCCCTGAGCCAAAAATGTGCTATGGTTAGCAAGCCCAACCACTTCATGAGCTCTACTCAAATGAGGTTCTTTTGGCTCTCACTATCGGCAATGCACTGTAACGAGGAACCCTTTACCAACAACTGGGAGTGGAAGAAACGCTCCTCCTCCTCTGGATCTTCTCATTCCTCCTTTTGGATCTTTGTGGTGGAAACAGTGGTGTGGGATCTGTATCGATAATATGATTCCCTCTGTCATTACCCTTGTTGGGTTCTGATTCAGAGTTGGAGCATGCATCTCATTCAGAAGCCCTCATCTCAGCCACTAGTGACTACTTGAACTGACACTAACTTGTGTTGTGAGTGGAGCTCTTATTGAACTCACACCACTTTCCCATGTCCTTCTTCGGCTTCGCGGTGTTGTTCTTTACTTGTGGATTTGGCAGCTTGTCTTGGGCTGCCATGCCTTGGATTTTTACTTTTTTCTGTGTTTTGGGGCCACCTTTCCCTTTCTTTTGATTCACAGATCCAATGTCTCACTTCTTCTGTTTGAATTTATGCTCAATCTTGGCAACATACCAGTATGTCGTACCAAGAGAGGAGATGTCGAGGAACTCCATTTCCTCCTGGATGTATATGTGCAGACAATTGTGGTACTTTAGCACCAAATTTTTCTCCTAATATTTGATACAAAACTTTGTGCAAAGGGTATGGAACAAATTCATCATCTCAAGCACATCTTGATCCCTTTGTTGCCACAACCTAGTCCATTGTATGTACTTGTCCTCATAGCTCCCAACGGGGTTGTATTGTTCCTTGATGGCATCTCAGAAAAAATTCCAAGTGGGTACGAATGAGAATAGAGAGGGTTACCCCTCATCCTTTTTCTTGCAGTAGGTTTCCCACCAGTCCTTGACATGGGGGACGAATTTGAGGAGTCAAAAAATAATATTCTCCCGGTTGGAAAAGTCATGAACTGAGAAATATCCTTCTATTAGATTCAACCATTTATATACAGCGACTGCATCTATTTTTCCCTCAAATATGGGAATGTCAAAGTTTACTTGTACCATAAAAGGAGTGGCTCCTCAAAAGTGACTGTTGGATGTAGATGCACCACTAGTGGACATTCGTTGAAGGATCTACGAAACGTTATTCATAATTGCGTTCCTTTGTTTCTCAAGGGCCTCCTTGAATAATATTTTTATAGGATCTCCTGATCCCTCATCTTTCTTGTCTTCTCACATGGGCGGCCATCAAATTTTGTGAGGCTTATCTTGCAGATGTTCAACCGGATCAAGCCGTAACTTCTTATACCCAGACCTCATTGGGGACATGCAAATAAGGATAAAAAAAAGCAGACTACTCTAATACCACTGATCTGGATTTATTCAAGAACACAATGAAATATATAAGTACACACAAAATCAGAGATGTAGGAGAAATAAAACTTCATTTCATTAATAAAATAACATAAATATGCTTAGAGACATAATGGAAATAAACTAGCTAGGGCACTAGAAGCTTAGATCCGAGAAGATATGTGGTGGCTACACACCTCTGAACTATGTTGCAATGAGGCTTGAGGGCCTATTTATTATTTATAAATAATGGATAACCCTAAACATCCAAAAACCTAACCATAGGAGATGAAGCGCCAAAAACTATGGGTCCCGTTTGGGTAAATTGGTACATCAATCTTCCCAGGGATGTAACTTTGGCATATGATATCTGTTTGATGTGAAAAATACCTCATTAGAAAGATCTATCCTAGGAATAGAACTTTTGATGTGAGCAACATCAAAATAAATTCCATGGTGCTCCTAGTTTTTCCAAAAAACGTCGTTTAGGGCCTCAAAATGGCTTCAGAAGTTCAGGACCTGAAAAATGCTAAAAATAGTAAATTGTGCTACAATTAAGGAGATTGAAAAACTAAAATAAACAATGGTTGGGCCCCAAGTGGAATAGGCATGTGGCCACCAAAATACAACTAGATCACTAGGCCCTAAACCCATACATACTCTCCAGGATTTACGGTACATCCCATCCCAGGACTACTAGGCCCAAACTAAGAGTACCCACCTCTCTGGATTTACTAAAATCCATCTCAGATCAGTAGGCCCTAAACCGAGGAAAAATACCTCTAGGATTTATCATATATCCCACTATTCAAACGTCGAGGATTCTTAGGCTCACCAAGGCACACACTCCTGGATTTATCACAATCCACATTCGGATTCATGGGTTACTAGGCCAATGGATTTATCGTGATCCACAGACTATTTGAGGGACCACTATGCCATGTCTTTTTCATTTCAGATATCCACCTCACTCGGCTTTGAAGAAATCTAGAAATCTAGCTCAACCAATGTATGAGAGCTCTACAACACCATGGCTATCCACAAATTTCAAGGCTAGGCTGATGACATTGTCACACCTGGAGAAACCCATGCCAAGAGAAAAAATAACCACATGCAATACCATGCATGCCATATCTAGCAAGGAAACCACACATGCAAACCGATACCTACCAATAATCCTATTATGGCTTCTTTATTCCTGCTCCTCCTTTCTTGCTTCCTCCTTCTTCATGTTTTCTTTCCTTTCTTGGTCTAATGCCAAAATTCTCCAAGAAAATCAAAGTATCCAAGAGTGAGAGAAAGAGAGAGATAATAATGAGAGAGCCATAAGTGTGAGCAAAAAATCCTGCCAAATGATCCTGAGAAGCCTTTTTATCAATGAGGGCTCTATTTTCTTCATTTTCCATTATTTTCCTTCGTTTTCCAACTCACATGCAATCTATGACCTTTCATCTCCCTTTTCTCCTATTTTCCATTATTTTCATAAATAAATGTGCCAAAAAAGATATTCTCCCTTCCAAAGCCTTTCCCATTACCTTTTCCAATTTCCTTTACCCATAATAACCAATATGAACACCTACTAGGTTGTTTTTCCCACCATTCAGCTTGGAATAAGTGTCCCATCAACCATGGTTATTATGTTTTCCTTTATTACATTTTACATGAAATTTTCATTAGGGTTGTTACAAAACCCTCCCCCTTGGGGGAACACCATCCTTAGTGTTCAAGGACACGTCACACCAGCAAGCCGCTGAAAATAAAACATACTTCCCATGAAGCTTTATAACACAATTTATTGCAGTATTTACAATGAATAACCTACTCAAAAGAAAAAACCATCATGAAAATCATATCGTGTACGAAAGCTTTATAACACATCTCATTACGGTATTGACAATAATATACACATATAAAAATATGCACATTTTCTCAAGCAAAAAATACAAGGATACGATGACCACATCTGCAACGAGTGAATCCAGAGGCTCATACCTCCACCCTAAAAAGTAATACCAAGATTCATCTCCTTCCCAAGAATTCCAAAATCCACTGCCAAAGACAAAGCTGAATTCAATTTACACTGCTACAATCATGCGTTGTTGTCCTCTTAGTGAACAGTTACTGACTTATTGTTCCAGGGCACACTGCCAATGTGAATTTGATTCTATTTGGCAATGTTAATGACCAAACAAAATCCATCCCCGAAATTCTCTTCTCTGCTACAAATTCCCTCAGGAAATCTAGTTTGCCCCTTTAGTGCAGTCGCACACCTTCCAATTTCTACTGGCACCCCCATCTTGGGTAGTCCATCCCTTGGCAAGGCTTCTGATCTGCTTCTTCGGATTGGAAGATACAAAAACTAAGGCATATACCTGCCTCAACCATCATACCGGGCATATCATACTGATGGAAATCAATGGACACTATTGGGTACTCGTGTCACATAATGGCCCTACTCTTGAAGTGCCTTACGAGCATACTACTGCCTATGTTAATTCATTTTCATTGTTGCTGCTAATTCTGGCAATCAGTTTCAACCACCCAACTGGGAATTTCCATTATTTCCTCTACCAAGCACATAATCCCCATTATACTAAAAAATAATTGAAATAACCTCAAATCATACCTCATTCGTAGCTCTTCAATAAGGTACACTTGCAATCCTCTTCACTTCCTATCACAACAAGTCAAACTAGTTGTTTGATCAATCATTGTGTATAAGCATATCACATCGGATTAGCTCAAAACACAACCATCATAAATTAAAATCATGAATTTCATGAAATCACCATAAACCATAATCATAAATCATGTGTAACCATCATAAGTCAGAATCAAAGATCACATGCATAACAAGACTGAAATAAAATACCAATACTTATGCTTTAATCAATCCTTAGCTTATACATTTGTTCTTTTTGTACCGACACTGGATCAATTTCCACACCTGGAAATCACCCAATTCATTTTCTCCTCTTCAACCACATACACATAAACATAATGTACAACACGTACATCCAAACAAGGCGTACAACACCACAAAATACATACACCCACATGAGCATACGACACATACACCTACACCACAAGGTGTACAACACCACACAATACATACACCCACACGAGCATACGAAACATACACCTACACCCGGTGTACAAAACAACACAATACATACACATGCATCCAACGTACAAAAAAACACATACATCTACACTTGGTGTACAACAAAACAAAATACATACACACACATCCATTGTACAACACAACACATATACCTACTCCTTATGTACAATACAACACAATACATATACATATATAGAGTAGAACACAACAAATACATATGTCACAATTCCACGAAAATACCATGCATATTCATAGTACCGCATGCCCGCAACACAACATGTATGACATGCACACAATACCACATGTATACTAGTACCATATGAAAAACATTTACATAGTACCACCTGTACACAACACTTCCTGCACAACATGTGCACAACATCACATTTACACGACACCACTTGCATAATGTGTACACAATGCCAAATATACATTGTGCCACCTCTACAATATGTACACACTACCACATGTACATAACACCACATGCATGACATGTACACGACACCACATGTACACAACGCCACATGCACGTCATGTATACAACACCACCTGAACACAAGACCATATGTACAACATGTACACAGAACCACATGCACACAACACCACATGTATAGTCATGCACAAAACACCACTTGTACAATCATGCACACAAAACCATATGTAAATAGCGTCGTATGTATGTCACACACACAACACCATATGTAAATCTCACTGGATATTCAACATGTACATAGCACCATATGTAGACAGCACCACATATATAACAACGACACAACAATATATGCACAAAACACCACATATACAACATGTGCATAGTACGTTATCTACACATCACCACATATCCAACATGTTCATAGCACCATATATAGCTAGCATTGGATATGAAATATACACACAACACCATATATACAACATGCATACAACATCATGTGTACACAATAATACATATGGAACATCACACGTCACCATAGTTACAATCAATGAATATAAAACATGCACAAAATATACAAAACAATAGTAATACACATCCATAAACCACACACTGACTCTACCAAGCGACCTTACTTCGAGTGTCTTTCCACTATCCATGCTTGTCCCAGCATGTCGCAGATTACACCACTTTCACTTCTTTGATGATGTATCCCTCAGCGTTACCTACCATAACATAAACATATACATAGTATAATCGCATAATATCAATTCATGTCCACATGATACTGACCTCATAGATCTATTAGAGTACTCTTCCCACTTGATTCCTCATAAGACCAAGAACATATTCATGCCATTCACCTACATAAGAAATCATTCCTCCACAAGAATGATCCTTGACAACCCTGTCAGACAGTGACATAGATACATACATATAATCATTAACATATAAAAATCAAAATCATGCAATACAATGACATAAATACACATATATATACATATAAGCATTAGCATTAAACAATCATGATCCATGACAACCTTGTCAAACACGACATACATACATACATGCATGTATACATATAAAAACATCAACATAATCATCATCACAACACAATTGCTAGATATCATAAGGTCTAGGTTAAGTGAACTTCCTGTGTTCATGCACAACATGCGCAAATTTGAGAACAACAATTCCCAACATATCCAAGGAATCTAACACATGAGATCCATTCACTTACCTTTTCTGTTTCCTTTCTCGTGACTATTCTTCCACCGTCCATTTGCCTCAATGGACCCAACCAATCCAACTAGCTATCATATTCTTATCTTCTGCTCTAATTACTCATGCACCAAGCTTCATCTGGGTCTTAGGTTCCATTCCATCTCTCCCATATGTCTATCAAATTTCCTCTTTCCCTTCCAATTGCCAAGACTCAAAACATAAAAGGAAAGATGAAACAAACAAGAATAAAACCAAGAAAATTAATGACAATATGACACCGCAAACAAAGTGGCATGGCCTTGCACCAGAGATAAATAAAACTACAAATCAAGTGCAAGAAAATCATAAAATACCGAAAGCACAAGACTAGAAACAAATACCATGAATCAATCCCCCATGGGTTCCTAATAGTTCCAAGGGAAAGCTCAACCCGAGCCTTTTTTCAATACTTCATGGCAATATCTTTTCCATGCAATCCTTGCATCATACTTCCATAAACACATAACTCTAATCGCATAATTAAATATAACAATATACCAGTTATCTTACATTGTTGGGCCAAGCACGCTTCCTTGTAACTGAACACGCACATGTGAGCCATATGTATCAACATGAAGACAAGAAATCTATCAATTTGTAATCGAAATTTACCATGGCTAACAACCATGTCATAATCCACAATAAAATCACATTCATCGATCATAATACATAATGCTAAAACTATCACCTACTTACACTGAAGTACATATCAATTGTCTCAACACATAATGCATTAGTACAACCATCTTAAAACAAGACCATTAATTCATGCAATCTTTCAGTCGCATATTCATATCATGCAATTAATCAAACATTTAACAATAAATAGATGACATAATAGATGCCAACACTCAAACACCAAATAGACGACATAATCAAGCATTCAAACACTAGGTAGATGACATAAGCAAACTCATACCTTAATGTGTCTTAGGGGAGGCTATCTTGTCTGCACAATCAATATAGTTAGCACGATAAAACTTCACAACACTTAAACCAAATCATGAATGAGGTCATGATATCCATAATAGTAACTAGCTAACAAGTTCAAATCATAAACTCTAATTATCATTCATGCATACAATCATATAAACACAATTAGTCTAGATATAATACAGCACACTATCATAATTAGGTTGAATCATGCCTGAATTTCATAACCCTAACCATCAAGTCACTAGCACGTAACAACAATAAGTTATACATCATGCTCATCAAAAACATGTAACCTAATCATCAAGCTAACTATCATGAAACAATAACAAGTTAACCCGTAGCATGCTCATCAACAACATCTAAGTGTAGAAATTTATTAATACTGATAGTATTACTAGATTCTCCTGATCTAACAAATCAATCTTATGTTAAATACATAATCCTTCCACTTAATTCTTTGTGGAAATTCAATCGCCAATTGTAAACACATATGAAGAAAATCAATTGCACATAAACACAGTGGTTTAACGGGAAATATTAAAGCTAAAAACCCCAACTATCTTATATTATGTATATCAATGGATCATGTAATAATCTCATACAAATATTAGTACATCAAGCTCTCAGTACAACCAACAATGATTACACACTGTCATGCAGAAATTTGCATATCTATGCACCAATTTCTTGCCTCCTGACAGACTGCCTCCACTGCGCAATCCCTATTGAAGAAGACCTCTAAATGAATTTGAATTGGCCTTGCCTTGACTGCGCAATCCTCATCGACATATCCAATGTGTGTCAAATACATTGAATTCATCACTATAGTCACAATAGATAGTCTGTCTCACCCTTTCACCTATCTATCCACTAGGTCTCCACTAGAACTGACATGCAAGTAGCTAACCATTGTATTTGTTCAATTGCAAGTGAGTCTCTAGTTACGAATTAATTAAATAATTAATTCACTAAACTCTCACTAGTGTACCTTCAATTAGAACTAGATATAACTAGCACAAATGAGTTTAACTCACTTAACTAAGTTAAACTGAATAACAACTCCTGTAACTACTCTTCCAACTCTGTCACAACTCTGCCACTTCAGTTCTAACTGAGTCCTCCATGCATGAGTCACCAACCACCCTAGGAATTGCATAATTCCTTCAGCCCACTAATTTTCCAAATCTGTTCACTAAAATAAAGTGCTCCAAGAGAATTAGTTGATATTTATTGTCAGATTATTATTAAGGGCTAATAATAATTGACATGCATCTATTTTTAGATTGATGATCTATAAATAGAATTCACCCAATATTCTCAAAATATAATCTCATCTATTTTTCACATATAACCAACCATCTACAAATAGCATCTTGCAACTTATAGAATATGCTCACCAACTCTAAAAATAGACATACACCTAAAAATACCCTGCAGGCCCCACTTAGTGAAGGTGATTAATTTTCACTAAGCTCATCATCTTGTTGAATCTCAACACTTCCTCTCAACAAGATAGGGATTATCCTTCACCCCGATCCTGCCTCTATGGTATTCAAATTTTCTCTTGCTGAGCACCTTCGTTAGAACATCTGCATCCTGATCTTCCGTAGGAATGTACTAAAGCAACATGATCTTCCGCTACACACAATCTCTGATATGATGATACCAGATATCAATATGTTTAGATCTATCATGAAACATAGGATTAATCGAGAATTTAATGAAACTCTGATTATCACAATGTATCACTGCAGGATCTAAATGAGAACCGAACAAACTGACCAGGATCTTCCTCATCTAGATAGCCTCACATGCAACTCGACTTGCTGCCATGTATTCTTCTTCTGCTGAAATGAGTGCCACGGATCTTTTTTTCCTGCTATACCAAGAAATTGTTGTATATCCGATACTGAAAATGCCTCCTAATGTGCTATTTATGTCCATTGGGCTGCCTGCCCAATCTGCATCTGTGAAGCCATGCAACTTCACCTCATCCGTATGTTTGTACCATAAGCCATAATCATATGTGCCCCTAAGATACCTCAGGACATGCTTGTCTGCCTTCCAAAAGAGCTTGGTAGGCTTAACCATCACTTGACTAAGCTGGTTCACCACATAGAATACGTATGTTCTTATATTAACTAAGTACATGAGCAAACCCACCAACTGTCGATAAACAGTGGCATCCACTACCTCTACCAATGTAGCATCCTCTTTCCTCCAATTTCCTAGAAGAGGAGTATCCATGGGCTCGTAGTCCTCCATGTGAAGCCTACCAAGTATCTCCCAACCATACTTGCCTTGAGACACAAACATCTCACCTTCTCGCTGACATATTTCCAATCCAAGGAAATAATGAAGGAGGCCCAAATCCTTCATCTCAATCTCCTTTAAAAGATTCCCGCCTTTGCATGAGTGTGTATCAAATTTCTATAACCTGGTTAGTATTAAATCATCAATATAAAGAACAGTGATTAAAAGCTTACCCTCCACCACAATTTCATATAGGTTTGCATCCACCTCACTCCTAGTGAAGCCAAGTCTGGTGAAATAGTTAACATTCGTGTGTACCACATGTTCTTGATTCATCCTATACAATGCCTGAGTTCTGTGATATGCGACTTGTCAAGATCTCAAATCCTTCAGGCTGCTCAATGTACACTTCTTCCTCAATGATCCCATTAAGGAACACAGTCTTCACATCCATCTGATGAATGTGCCAACCCATCTGTGCTGAGAGAGCAAGGATGGTCCTTATGGAAGAATACCATGCAATAGGTGCAAAGGTTTCTTCATAATCAATCCCCTTGATCTATGAGAAGCCCCGGGAAAAAAATCTTTCCTTATACTTCTCGACGCTCCCATCAACAGCTTGCTTTATCTTGTAGATCCATCTTGAACCTACCAATGATTTATTCACTGACCTTGGAACAATATCCCAAGCATTGTTTCTAACAATGGAGTCATACTCCTTCACCATGGAATATACCCATGTGGGCTCCTACGTTGCTTCTTCAAAAGAAGATGGCTTTGTCATGATACACTTGCTCATGAGAGCCATGTATCCAGTAAATCGGTCAGGTGATTGTCTTTTTCTACGCTGTGATGTAGGGACTCCTACATTCTATGTCACATCAAGCTTCAATCTCTCAGCTTCTGTGGTACGCTTTCTGTCTGTTCCGATGTTTGGTTCTACATGAGTGGACTCCTCCACTCCATGAATATCCTCCTGTGGCTGATCCACATCTAGAGGCTCATATTTGGGAACAAGTAGCTCCTCCTTTGCATGCAAGTGTAGCTCCCACTCAAGCGACAACTTCATGGCTTTCAACTCATTTAATTTTATATCCCGTCGCACCACAGTCATCCGACTCTTTGGCAAATACACATGATAATTATGGGGTGTTTTTGTGTACCCCACAAATATACCAACTTCTACAGCCTGCTCCAGCTTCTTCCTGGCATCCTTTGTCACATGAATGTGAACAAATGAGCCAAAAATCGTTAGATGATAAATATCAGGCTTCTTACCAGTAAAAGCTTCTTCAGGTGTACTCATGCCAAGTACTCTATGAGGACAACGGTTTTTCACATAAACCACAGTGGTGCATGCTTCCGCCCATAAGTACATCGATAGGCCCTGGTCATGCAACATAGCTCATTTAGCACCCACGATCGTTCTTTTATTCCTCTCTGTGACCCTGTTCTGATGCGAGTCATGAGGCGCTATGAGTTCTCTTTAAATTTCTTATTTTCTATAGAAGTATTTGAATTCATTCGATATATATTCACCACCATTATCGCTCTGCAAACCCTTCACTTTCTTCTCTGACTCCTTCTCCACCAATTATTTAAACTCACAAAACTTTGAGAATGATTCGCTCTTCTTCTACATGAAGAAGATCCAACATCTACGAGAATATTCATCAACAAATATAACATAATACCTATGTTTTGTTGTTGAAGCAACCGAGAAAGGTCCACACACGTCTGTGTGAATTCTCTCCACGATCACCAAAGCACGGTTCTCATTCTCATGAAATGTGGTCTTCACAAACTTACCCATAGTACATCCCTTGCACTGATCTGACTCTACAAGATAACCCTTGGGAAGTCCAATAGAAATCTCCTACAAAATCTTCAAGGTGTCATGGTGAAGATGGCCCAATCTCCTGTGCCATAATTTTCCCTCATCCCGGCTCACCACTTCTTCTACTTTTCCCATAATTGCAACAAACCCATCTACCTCCAACTTGTAGAGATTATTAACTTGAATCCCTATCCTCTTGGTTTGACCCGTTGTTTTATGTCGCAAGAAAGCCTTTCCCTCGCTGAAAATAATGTCATAACCTCTGTCCTCCAACATAGTGACCGAGCTAAATTTCTTCTTTAGATCTATAACATGCATAAAATATTTCAACACAAATGGTTTACCTAACTCCCTCTCAAAGGTAATGGCTCCAATTCCAGTCGCACTGTATCTACCATCGTCGCCTATCTCTATATGCATTTGGAGATCCTTCTCCTTTAAGTCACTAAACAATTCCTTGTCTCCTGTCATATGGAAGGAAGAACCACTATCAAGATACCACACCGATCCAATTACACTTGAAACCAAGCATGTGATCAAAGAGAAATCAATTTCAAATTATGAGGCTAAGGCCTCACCTGCTGCAGCTCCAACAACCTTCTTTTTCTTCTTTTTCTGTGGGCAGTTAGTGGCGAGATGCCCATGTTCATGACAATGAAAACACTTCACTTTGGACAAATCCAACTTCTTGCCTTTAGCCTCAAATTTTGGATGGGATCTCTTCCCCTTACCTTTCCTTTCTTTTGCATCCAAAGCACAATTTTATTCATCATCATTCTTCGATGAAGATCCATCCCTGGTATTTCACCTTATCTCCTCCTGCACAAGATCCAACCAAAGTTGCTCCCAATCTGGCAATTTCTCATGTCCATTGGCAAAGTCTTCGTAGCTATGCCAACTCTTCGGAAGTCGAAGGAGAGCCAAGCTCACCAAGTCATCATCTACAACTGTAATTCCCACACTCCCTAGCTCATCCCTACATTGGACAAACTTCGTGAGATACTTTGGAATATTGTCGCCCTTCTCCATTTTGATTTTTGTAAGCTTATCTTTCAAAGCCAACTTCCTATGGTCACTGTTGCTTTGGAAAATATCTATCATAGCCTTCCACATTGCAAATGGAGTGGCTTTCCCATGAAGGCTTGACACAACATGGTCTTTCACACCTTCCAACATAATTTTTCTTATCTTCGCTACCTTGTTTTGCCATGTGTCAAGTAATGCAGCATCGCTAGAAGTAGGCTTTGGAACATTGCTATCGATGAACTCCTTCAGTCCATTATCTTCAAGCACCACCTCCATCCTGTACTTCCAGGCTATGTAGTTTGAGCTACCCTCAAGGGCATACTCCAAACACAACCCATTTAAAGCCATTTCAATGAACTAAACTATCGCACCAAGAAATTTCTGTACCAAATTCTAATTTTCCACCAACACAAAACTCAACACCGCTTCACTATTGCAATCTCCAGTGATTAACACTACTCTGATACCATGTAGAAATTTATTAATACTGATAGTATTACTAGATTCTCCTGATCTAACAAATTAATCTTATGTTAAATACATAATCCTTCCACTTAATTCTTTGCAAAAATTCAATCACCAGTTGCAAACACATATGAA
Organism: Pinus albicaulis; assembly: GCA_034641835.2. NCBI lineage: Eukaryota > Viridiplantae > Streptophyta > Pinopsida > Pinales > Pinaceae > Pinus > Pinus albicaulis. Next base: position 1,028,451,717 of record CM076578.1, read on the forward strand.
GCAAATCAATCGCACATAAACAAAGTTGTCTAACGGGAAAGCTTAAAGCTAAAAACCCCAACTATATTATATTATGTATATCAATGGATCATGTAATAATCTCATACAAAGCTTAGTATATCAAGCTCTTAGTACAATCAACAATCATTAGACACTGTCATGCAAAAATTTGCATATCTATGCACCAATTTCTTGCCTCCTAACAACCTGCCTCCACTACGCAATCCCTGTTGAAGAAGACCTCTTAATGAATTTGACTTGGCCTTGCCTTGAACGTGAAATCCTCATCGTCATATCCAATGTGTGCCAGATGCATTGAATGCATCATTATAGTCACAACAAATATTCCATCTCACCCTTTCACCTATCTCTCCACTGGGTCTCCACTGGAACTGATATGCAAATAGTTAACTGTCGTATTTTTTCAGTTGCAAGTGAGTCTCTAGTTATGAATTAATTAAATAATTAATTCACTAAACTCTCACTAGTGTATCTTTAGCTAGAACTAGATACAACTAGCACAACTGAGTTTAACTTACTTAACTAAGTTAAACTAAATAACAACTCCCATAATTACTATTCCAACTTTGTCACAACTCTGCCACTTCAGTTCTAACTGGGTCCTCCATGCATGAGTCACCAACCACCCTAGGAATTGCGTAATTGCTTCAGCCCACTGATTTTCCAAATCTGTTCACTGAAATAAAGTGCTCCAATAGAATAATTTGATATTTATTGTCGGATTATTATTAAGGGCTAATAATAATCTACATGCATCTATTTTTAGATTGACGATCTATAAATAGACTTCGCCCAATATTCTAAAAATATAATCTCATCTGTTTTTCACATTTGAACAACCATCTACAAATAGCATCCTGCAACTTATAGAATATGCTCACAATGTCTAAAAATAGACATACACCTAAAAATAGCATGCAGGCCCCACTTAGTGAAGGTGCTTAATTTTCACTAAGCTTATCATCTTCTTGAATCTCAACAATAAGTTACCTAACATAAAACAATAATAAAAATGCATATCACCGCATGTTGTTGTCATTTATGACTATCCAAACATGTACATATAACTGCACTAGTCAACTAGCATCTATAATCAATGTAACCATAAAATAAATATAATGAAAGGAATAATAATAACCATAATGCATATAAAAATACTTAAACTACATACCTACATGCCCAACATCCAAACCTATATGAAAATATGCTCTTCCCTCAAGGTCCAATGTTGCAATTTCACTTTAATGGTATGCATCTCCTGGTCTAGCTTTTCCCACACATTAGCATCATAGCATACCAATATCATCATGATGACCTAATTGCATACAATTAACTTATGCACAACAACCTTCACCAAACCAATGCAAAATTAACCATGTGCACCTACTTGACATGTATAACCAATCATGAACGACCAATGCATGTCCCACATATAGCATAACATACGCAAGCATACAAGGAAAACACATAATCATGATCAATATGTGACCTAGAATAAACAAGAGATGAATACACAATATGTAGGAACATGTAATAAAGCATGCAAGAACAATACAAAAGAAAGAAAAACACATAACCAGTCATACACTCATGACAACATGTTGACAAAAACACCATCAACAATTCCATGGTGACACCACTACAACCATGATCAACACTATGAAAAAGAGACAAGCACACATAGACCAGAATCATACTAAACACATAGGCAACCAACATAAATGCATGATCAACACACTTCCCATCCAGTCTAAGGGTTGAACCATGCTCTGATGCCAGTATGTAACACCCTCATCCCACATCTACCCAAGTAAATCGCCAAATAGCATAAACATCTGACGAGGGGCCACTATAGTTATATTTAACCTCTTAGGTGACCTTAAGGAAGTGTAACTGACGGAAACACATGAAAAGGACCTTGTACAGTATAAAAAATATCCCTAGGAGGAAACCCAACCCTCCAAGCCTCTTACCCCTGGGTCATAATGATATTTTGACCCTTTTGAGCCATAGATGCAGGCATAATTTTGCATTCCTGCATCCAAGGGGCTATAGATCTAGGCACAACAGTGCATTCCTGCGGCTAGGGCCCCAAATTTCAGTTCTGTGTCCGCAAATCTGGGATTTAAGCCACCTTTTTAGGCCTAGAGCCCCCGTCAATACTCGAAAATTCATGAAAAATTAGGGGATTATAAATAACATTATAACAATGATACAACAGCAATGAAATTGACAAGAACTCATCTGGACCCTCCCATATATGACATGCATTTTTTCAAACATGTCACAAACGTTGAATCTACAGGGGTAAACAACATATTTAAGCATAGGGGTGTCATACTTATCTGAGAATCAATAAGATGCATCACTCCCTTAAATAATTTTAGATGCAATATAATATATTTTACCATAGATACATTATGCATTCGTTTACAAGTAAAAAAATGGATAGAGCCATATATCATCACTGATAAAATACATTCTTATAACTAGCATAATAAAAACATAATTATGATGGATACAAAAACAATAGAATCCACGTAATAACTAGTACATTTTCCTACCCAATATCAAAGCAATGATATCTTCATTACTGAATGGAAAAACCAATCAGAGATGGGACTTTCACATTCCACCAGACCATATATTGACTGAGCCAAATCTTACTTCAACCAATCACCCTCGTGCCATATTCCAAGCATGAATGTGGGACTCATAACCAAACAAGCATGAATTCTACTATAATTCTCCTCCAACACCCTGAGGAATTTTCTTATATCCTAGTCTCTCAGGATTTACTGCAACCCACTATCTAAATGAGGGGTGACAAGGACCTGAACTGAGACATACTCTCGATGTTTTACCGTACCTGCCATCTAGGTACTACTGGCCCAAATGGATAGAACCCACCTCTCAGGCTTTACCGCAATCCATCATGGATCACTATGCTCTAAACTGAGGAAAAACACCTCTAGGATTTATCGTATTACCCTCCATTCACAAGTCGAATATTCCTAGGCTCACCGAGGCACACAATCCTCACTTTACCACAAACCACAGTTTGATTTAGGGGTTACTAGGCCAGTGGATTTATTTTGATCCACAGTCCGGTTCAGGGACCACTAAGCCATGTGTTTTTTATTTCATATATCCACCTCACTCAACTTAAAATCCATCCGCCAAACCATCTCAACCAAAGTATGAGAACTCCACAACAACATGCCCATCCAGAAATGGAAAGGCTAGGTTGATAACACTGTCACACTTGGAAAAATGCATGCCAATATAGAAAAGAACCACATGCAATTCCATGCATGCTAGATATACCAATGAAATTTCACATGCAAATCAATACCTCCCAAGAATCCTATTGTAGCTACTTGATTCCTGCTCCTTGCTTGCTTCCTCCTTCTTCCTACTTTCTTATATTTCTTGGACGAATGTCAAAACGCGCCAAGAAAATCTAAGTGTCCAAGAGTGAGTGAGTGAGTGAGAGAGAGAGATAATAGTAACAGATCCATAAGTGTGAGTAAAACATCATGCCAACTGATCTTCAGAAGCCTTTTTTATCAATGAGGCCTCTATTTTCTTCATTTTCCATTATTTTCCTTTATTTTCCTCCTCATGCAACCTGTGACCTTTCATCTCCCTTTTCTCCAATTTTCCATTATTTTCTTAAATAAATGTGCCAAAAATATTTTTTTCCTTTCCAAAGCCTTTGCCATTGCCTTTGCCAATTTCCTTTAGCCATAATAATGGAAATGAAGCCCCGCTAGGATGTTTTTCCCACCATTCATCATGGAATAAGTGTCCCATCAACTGTGGTTATTATTTTTTCCTTTATTACATTTTACATGGAATTTTCACCAGGGATGTTACATCCATCAAATTTTTGAGACCTTTCAAACTCCAAATACTCGCAGGTGCTTCCATTTCCATAGTCCAACCTAGATAAAAGATTAATTGGAGTCTTCTCAGTGAAGTAAGTTCATATATCTCATGTGGAATCATCTTTAAGAAGTCACATTCACCTAAATTAAGATGATTGAGATTTTTAAGCTCTGTAATCTTATATGGGAGTGATTCGAGAGATTTAAAAAATGAAAGATGCAAAAATTGAAGTCTAGAAAGATGGAAGATCTCTTTAGGAAAAAATTTGATGGGAAGCTCTCCTATTCATAGAAATTATAGGATTCTTAGCCGCCCAATTGACGCATGGATTGAAGTTATTTCGATGTAGCTGGATAAATTAGAACCCTTACAGAGGTTAAGATGAGTAGAAATTATGAGGGAAGCTCGTTCAGATATTGATTTCCTTATAAGTTGAGACTCACAAGCTTTGCGCATCTTAACTCAACAGGTAGATCTTCCATAAAATTATTGGTTACTGATATCTTGCTGCAATTTTCATTGTGAACCTCTGGGAAATTTTGTTGATCTTGATTGCCATGAATAAAACATTCTCCTCTTTTTGCCCAATGTAGATGGCCATGTCATGAATATAATTGTGAAAGCAATGGAAAGAAAAAGAATGAAGAAATGTGGGGGGTATATTAGCAGCACTACATGTAGTGAAGCTAAATAGGATCTATGACAGAGAGTGAGGGAGGTGGATTTGGTGTGGATAATAAGGCAAATAGTAACCACTCAATGAGCATTAATATGCTTGTGAAATATTTATATAAAACAAGTTTATGCGAATCCAAACGTAAATAAAAAAAACAGAGTGACCAGTAATCAAGAAACAAAAAGCTTTATGCAACTGTGAGAGTTAAAAATTCATGTGAATCTAGGATTTAAAGACAAATTTATGGGAGAATAAGCCCACCACATTCATCATCCTTAATTATGATGGTGATAATCTTTGTATTGATAATAGTACAGGTGTTGTGTGATTTGCATATAATTTATGGTAGAATATTATTATATGTTTTGGATGGCGAACTATTATGGTCAAATATTTTATTATTTAAGTGAGTTTTGAATGACTCATGTATAATTCCAAAATTTAAGACTACCACCTGTCCATGAACAAATTTCTTGAGGTGTATTGTAATGGATTTTGGATTTACCAAGACTGAAAGGTATCATCAATATGGATTCACTTTTGTCAATCGTGAAGAGGTTTTGTGTTGGGAATATTTAATGTTGGAAAGTCATATAGGAGAAACACAAAAATAAACACACACAAACTAGAGGAGTTGTTGCTCGTCTCTATTGATTACACAAAACTTGATTGATGGACTAGATATTAACCCAACATAGCTCAACATCCACCACACTGTAAATTCAACTTTTCCCAAAATATAACTTAACTTGAACTCACTCAAATTGACTCAGTTAACCGAGTCTCCAAAATTTAGCCAACTCTCACATGTGGGAGTAATTAAAATTTCTAACACTCCCCCTTAATTATGACCGTATGACTCAACATATCTCAAGCATGACTTAACTTGACTCAAGACTACTTAACGTGAATTAATTATGTCTGCTAGGCTTAAAATAGAAATTGACTCAATTATCACTCAAACATGTTTGTTGGTATATGTCTCAGCTATGCTTACAATGACTCAAAACTTTTACAAACTTGCAATTTTTTTTCTCTTCTTCCAAATTTTGTATCCTTGAAATTGCTTCTTTATATGTTGCATATTCTTGCTATAGGCTCCATATTTCTTTACTTGTTTCTACTGTAATGTTTCTTTGACTTTTATTGAATTTGATCTAAGTTTTTCTTCTACAACTTCCTCTTCAAGGATTCGTTCAGCTATGGACCACTGCCACAACTCTCCATCTTCAAAATATGTTCTTCCTTATGATACTTGTGATTCATATTCCTGTCTTTATTTATGCCATATTTCTTGATATCATAATATTGTCTCTTCTTGACTCCATCGCTAAAAAATAATTTTAATGCATTATTCCATGTTTTCACAAACTTCAATATCATTCTCTTGATTTTCATCATTAGGTACTATTGCTTTTTTCCTGTAATCTGCACACTCAATGTCATTATTCACCATTTCATTCAATTCTTTTATTTCAACTGCTCCTTCAAGACTCACATCAATTTTTTCAATTGGTTTTTGAATCCATTCTTCAATGAAATTAAAATTTGCATCAAACTTATTAACAACCTTGTTTTCAACTTCTTATCCCATGCTATTTTGAAGACCTGCATATTCAAAAACAATGTTAAAAACATATTTATTATTCTCTTCAGTGAGAGCTTCTACCTATTCCTTCTCTGACTTGTTTTCCACTGCATGGAATTCATCTTCCATTTTTATGTTGTTGGTGGATATTCTCATAGAATACTCTTCAATCTCTTTATCATATTCTTGATCATCAACTTTTTTTAGATCACATATTGCTTCATGAATAGTTCAAACTACTTCATATCTTGTTGCTGCAAAGGTAGCTTCAACCTTCAATGGTTCATCAAACATGGTGCTTACCATATTGTCACAATCAATCACCGTTTAAAAAATGAAACCACACATAACATCAAAATAATGTTCATCCACACTATGGTGGCATATTCGAGAATGCATGTGGTCAGTGAAAATTTCAACTTAACCAAAACCATGAATTGCGGCTAGATTCACCAATTCACATCTCACTATTAAGTCATAATCCACACGTGTTTCGTCACAGTGGGATTCACCATTATCTTCGCTATCCATGTTATAGTGGAGTCTTTTATAATTTATATGCTCTTGCTCTATTTCACACACAAAGGCTTCAAATTCTCTCGTTGCAATCTTTGATGCATCTTTATCCATATGCATGCTTGCATAATGGGTTTCAATTTTATGGTATTGATGGCTATCATCCAATTTTCAATGGGATTCTCCAAGCTCTGTTGTATGTTCAAAGTCTTGCTCATCTACTCTCATATCTGCACTTGACTTTTCTTTCTCTGAAATATCGTGTTGTTGAATGTCACTTCCCCTTACACCAAATTCTTCTTCCAAGATCTTCCATGCTTCCTTGGAAGTTGTAGTTTGTTATACCTTGTACATAACCATTTCATTCATTTCTTTCTAAATGAAACTCAAAGCTATGGCATCAGTAAAGATAAGAGGCGGTAGCATATTCAAACTAGTACACCAATCAACCTCGATTTCTTCTTTGTCTTCTACTAGACTTCTCAGTTCCTCGACAGTGGTCTGAACGTATCTAAACATTACAACAATATCTACCTATTATTTTCGATTCCTTTTCTTAGTCTTCTTCAGTCACCCTTTGCAACACATGATTGTCTTTCCGATGTCTTACAGATGCTTCTCTGATTGCATGAGACCATATTCCATATCACCTGTGAAAAAAATATATGATTTTCAATATTCGCCCCCATAAAGTAGACTCTTCACCCAAAAAACTATCATGCTTGAAAAAAAAACCAAATAATTTTGCAGATGAATGAACTTTTGCAAAACCCTAATCTCTCTTTTCAATACATAATTAGAAATAACTAACTTTCGGCAAATTTTCTTTTATAAATAAATTTTTTTTTTCTATACCATGCACTTTGTCTTTTAAAAAACAAAACCTTTCTCTGAAATTATATGTGAAGACACCTTTTCCTTTTGATAATTCCAATTGTCTTTTTTTTTTAAACCCAGACTTACCATAATAAATCTCCTTATAAAACTCTTTATCAAAACATTCTTTATATAATAAAAGAAATCACTTTTCAAAATGCTTGTGACATGTTATTAAATTTTTAATATCACTCTCAAACAAAACGGAAGTGTCTTTTGTTCGAAAAATCGTGGGTTGATGGGACAGCTCCTGGACTGCCCCTCCGGTAACCCCCGCGCTTCACCGGCCTTCAGGTGGACCCTGCCCCTGACGCTAATGTAAAGACCTCATGGCAGACGGTGATGATAGCAACTCCTCTGGTGGACCCCGTGCCCCTGCCTCTGCCACCTCTCTCCCTCTGCGCCACTGCTCTCCCATCCGCCACCCCCACGACGCCACCACTCCCGCATGTGCAAGAAAATTGAAATTTGAACGCTTAGCACTTTCATGTCGGTAATAACATATACTGCCCGTCATTCTGGTTCATTCATGCCTCTAAATGTGCTCAACCCATTGCCCCTTCTACCATAGATAGAACTGGGCAGGTAAAATAAGTATGCTATGATAATATTTTGTGTTGATGAAGTTGTTATATCGATGGTGTTTTTAATTCTTCGTTTCATTGCAGTTTGGCATTGGGCCCGATGGGCAAAGAAGAGAGCCAGAGAGTAATTTTCTTCTTGCATCTATTGAAAATATGCTATATGTTGTAACTGTTGATGTTTTTCATACGGTATGGTGACAAACTGCAAGTTCTATTTTTTGTGTATAAGTCTCTTTCAAGTTTTGAGTTCTATTTGAACTAAATAGTTTGTCTCTTCCATGAAACAATAGGTATTCTCAACATTTGGCATAGTTCAGAAAATTGCAATGTTTGAGAAGAATGCAAGATGGCAGGCTTTAGTTCAGTATTCAGGTATTCATATAAATGAAGTCATTGAATAAATTATGCTTTAACAGAGGAGGCTAATTGATAACCTTCTTTAAACTTTGATTCAATTTATAAGCTATTTTTGTTAGAGAGTACAATATAGTCCTAAATTTGTACGATTTGATTGTTGTTTTATGGGTCATGGTTGTTAAGTAAAAGTAGTGTTCCAAAATGTTCAGATTTCCCCTTATTGCTAAATGTTCAGATGCCAGGATTTTTTAGGGTTGGCTTATGATTGCTGAGTTTAGTTGATTTTGGACTATCTGCTCAGATTTTTTTGATTTCTGGAGTTGATGAACCCAATTGATATTTTGTTTTTTCCTAGTTTTACAACCCCATTACCTATCAATGTTGAAGTTATAGAAAATTTCAAATTCGTTACTGATTAAAATGGGGATGCTGGTACTTAGATATGTTTGTATGTATTTAGATATACCAACTATAGTAGTTTCCAAAGAGGCATTAGAAGGACATTCTATATAAGATGGAGGCTATTGCAAATTACATCTCTCTTATTCACGCCACACAGACCTCAATGTTAAGGTAACTCTCATTATTATGAAATAAAATTGTTTCATTTTTCATGTGATTCTTAATAGTGCCATATGACCTTGTACACATGTTAATAATGATCGGAGCAGAGACTACACACTTCCAAAATTAGGCATTTTACAAAATAAATTGCCACTTATTGTCCAGCAGATCTCTAGTATGTCTGTTGGAGTTGGTGGACAACCTCCATCTGCCCCATATATGTATCCAGGAAATAATTTTGCGTCTGGTGTGCATCCACCACAACGAACTAGTAATGCTCGACCTTTATAACAAACAAAGGGATCACTGATTCAAGGAACTGCACCAAATCAAATTTACATGACCTCCCCTACTTATCTTGCCACACCTTTTGATATGTATTTATGCATGAACGCAACAGAATAAACATATAACCATAAATACAAAGATGCAGTGGAAAAATCACTTCATTTCATTAATATCAAAGAACTAAAATTTGCTTACAGATAGAATAGAAATAAACTAGCTAGGGCGCTGGTAGCTATCTCTAAGAAGAGATGTGGTGGCTACAGGCCTCTGAACTGTGTTACAGTGAGGCTCGAGGGCTTATTTATTATTGAGAAACAATGGAAAAACTGAAAAGTCCAAAACCCTAACTCTATGAGATGAAGCGCCAAAACTGTGGGCCCCCGTTTGGGTAAGTTGGTGTTTCAACTTCCTGGGGACGTAACTTTGGCATCTGATCTCTGTTTGACATGCTTAATAGCTCATTATAAATATCTATCCGAGGAGTACAACTTTTTATGTGAGAAACATCGGTCTATGGACCCATGTTTCTCTCGGTTTTCCCAAAAAACGTCGTTTAGGGCCTCAAAACAGCTTCGAAAGTTTAGGACCCACAAAATTGCTTAAAATAGTAAGTTGTGTTGCAACTTAAAAACTGAACGAACTGATGGTGGGGGTTCAAATGGAATAGGTGGGTGGCCACCAATATCCACCTAGATCATTAAGGCCCCAAAACGGCTCTGGGAGTGTAGGACCCGAAAACCTGCTAAAAATAATAAGTGGTGTTGAATGTGAAAAGTTGCAAGAATTGATGGTGTGGGTCCAAATGGAATAGGTGGGTGGCCATCGATATCCACCTGGATAATTCCTCCCTCCTTAGGAAGCAATGGTCCCCATTGCGTTGAGATCCTCCCTGAGATGAAGCAAATTCTATTGAAATGGGTATTAGATTTGTTGAAGATGTCATGGACCTATGGGCAGACATGCTGGATGCATTTAGTAAATTTGGTTTCTTTATCAACCTCAGACAGTACATGTGTGGATTTTGTATGTGTATTTGCAGGAGGTATGGTAACATCAGGCGGCGGTGCATTGGGGGTCAGATCAATGGAGTACTTGTCCTGACAGTGTAGAGGAACGTCTGTGAGTGAGGAGAAAATGTCCTCGTATTCCTCCATGAATTTTTCCATCTGTTGTAGCAACGTATGAGAGCCCTGTTTCGAGGTTGTGGCGACAATATTCTTCTTTCCCTGTGAGCGAGTTGTAAGGAAAATGAATTTCCTCGTTTGGGAAAAAATCTTACTGCTTTGTTTTGTAGTAGTCAAAGAGATGACAGGAGGCAATACTACCTCTGGTATCCTGTACAAGTTATTTCCCAAAGTAATAATAATGGCACGAGGCCTAGACCCATACACAGCATGTCGCCTCCACAAGTATGGTTGGCCTAATAATACATCAACTACATCAAGAATAGCAACATCACATAATACCTCATCTGTGAATGGCTTGATGTTGTACGAAAGGCGACATTGTTGGTGGATGCGGATATCTCTCCCTGGGTGAAGCCACCGGATGGTATATGGCTGCGGGTGTGCTATGGTCGGTAGGTCGATCTGCTTCATGACCTCTACTGAAACGAGGTTCTTTTGGCTTCTGCTATCGACAAGGAATTGCAACGGAGAACCCTTCACCCACATTTGTGAATGGAAGAGGCGCTCCCCCTCCTCTGGATCCTCTGGGTCCTCCCTCTGGATCTTGGTGGTGGCAACAATGGCACTAGGATCCGCATCAATGATCTGCTTCCCTTTTTCATTTCCTTTGTCTGGTTCTGACTCAAGATCAGAAAATGCATCTGATTCGGATGCCTTTAGTTCGGCCACCAATGACTGTTTGGCTTGACACTCATTTGTGCTGTGAGTGGGGCTGTTATAAAATTCACACCACTTCCTTGTGTCCTTCTTTTGATTTGTGGTGTTTTTCTGAGTAGCACTGCTTTGGCCTTACCCCTTGTTCTTCGGTTCGGGGGCACCTTTAGGATTCATAGATCCAAAATCTCGCTTCTTCTGCTTAAATTTCTGCTCAATCTTGGTGGCATAGTGATATGCCGTGCCAAGCGATGTAATGTCAAGGAACTCCATTTCCTCCTGAATGTTTTTGTGTAGACAGCTGCGGTACTTGAGCACCAAATGTCTCTCTGAATCTTTAATACCCAACTTTATGCGCAGGGTATGCAAAAAATTCTTCAGTTCATGAACATCTTGATCTCTTTGTTGCCGCAACATGGTCCATTGGATGTATTTGTCCTCATAGCTCCCCATGGGGTAATATTGTTCCTTGATGCCATCTCGGAATGAATTCCAAGTGGGTGTGGCTGAGAATAGAGAGGGTTCCCCTTCGTCCTCTTGCTCACGGTAGGTTTCCCACCAGTCTTTGACATGGGGGGCGGCTTTGAGGAGTGAAAAAATAATATTTTCTCGGTCAGAGAAATCATCGACCGAGAAATACCCTTCCAGCAAATTCAACCATCTATCCACGGCATTTTCATCTATTTGGCCTTCAAATTCAGGAATATCAAAGTTTACCTGTACCTTGAAGGGAGTGGTGCCTCTAGAGTGGTTTTTGGATGCAGATGCGCCATAGGTGGGTAGTCATTGAAGGATGTGAGCAAATTTATCCATCATCGCGTTCCTTTGTTTCTCGAGGGCCTCCTCGAGTAATATTTTGATAAGATCTCATGCTCCCTCGTCTTTATTTTCTTTCTCCATGGGAGGTCATCAGGGTTTGCAAGGCTGATCTTGCAAGGGTTCAACCAGTTCGAGCCCTAACTCCTTATACCCTAACCGCGTTGGGGACATGCAAAGAAAAACAAAGAAAGAGAAGACCTCTCTGATAGCACTGATCCGGATTTATGCAGGAATTCAACAGAATAAACATATAACCATAAATACAAAGATGCAGTAGAAAAATCACTTCATTTCATTAATATCAAAGAACTGAAATTTTCTTATAGACAGAATGGAAATAAACTAGCTAGGGCGCGGGTAGCTATCTCTGAGAAGAGATGTGGAAGCTACAGGCCTCTGAACTGTGTTACAATGAGGCTCGAGGGCCTATTTATTATTGAGAAACAATGGAAAAATTGAAAAGTCCAAAACCCTAACTCTAGGAGATGAAGTGCCAAAACTATGGGCCCCCGTTTGGGTAAGTTGGCATTTCAACTTCCCGGGGACGTAACTTTGGCATCCGATCTCCATTTGACGCGCTCAATAGCTCATTAGAAAGATCTATCCGAGGAGTAAAACTTTTGATGTGAGAAACATCGGTCCATGAACCCATGTTGCTCCCATTTTTCCCAAAAAATGCTGTTTAGGGCCTCAAAACAGCTTTGGAAGTCTAGGACCTGAAAAATTGTTGAAAATAGTAAGTTGTGCTGCAGCTTAAAAATTGAACGAACTGATGGTGGGGGTTCAAATGCAATAGGTGGGTGGCCACCAATATCCACCTGGATCATTAAGGCCCCAAAAAGGCTCCGGGAGTGCAGGACCCGAAAACCTGCTAAAAATATTAAGTGGTGCTGAATGTGAAAAGCTGCAAGAATTGATGGTGTGGGTCCAAATGGAATAGGTGGGTGACCACTGATATCCACCTGGATCACCTTTAGGCACGTTTGCAGGATTTCCAGGATAAGCCCACATGTCAGTTCCACCTTACTCTTCTACTACATATCTCTCGAGTCCTACCCCCGTGCAGAATCTAGGATATTATACAAGCCCAATGGGTTCAGGTATGCCACCGCTATCCAGTCAAAGTTCTTATGGCGGCACAACTTTTTCAATGCCTGCATATAGACATCAACCAATGCATATGAAAACACCTGTGGGAAGAGTTCCTACAAATTCTTCTTCTACATACTATATATAAATATCCATGTAGCATTCCTCTGCCTCTCAGAATATATTATTGGTATTGCAGTTTAAACGCCACTACATTTTATGGGGCGTTCAGATGGCCATGAATTTTGGTATCTTTTTGTAAAATACTTTTGAATACTTATTTTCTTTGTGGTATTCCAGAGTTTCATTGTTTTTATTGTAAACAGATCGTACTAATGTCAAGCCAGAGATGAAATTATATAAAAGGAAGCTAGATTTAATGAGTTAAATGGGCATCTTGGTGATTTAATTACATTCAAAGTAGATTGTCAAGGATAAGGTAGAAGTGGCGGAAAAGCTCAAAATTAAGAAGTTCAAGGTTTTTTGTATAACCATGATTTTACGAAGATGAGAATCATCTAGTGTGAGATCTTGATTTAATGATCAATGCCAATACTACCATTATATCGTAAATACTCTGAAATTTTGGTTTTTCATGGCAGAAACAATTATTTTTTTTGAATGGCCATGACTTTGGAATGTATGTTACATTTTTTCACACAATAAAAGAAGTAACTCATACGTCATCTCCAAGGGTGTTTTTTTTGGGTCACAATGTGGATCTATGAAGTCTTTTTAAATTTTTTATGATTTTAGAGCCCAAGGTGAAAATCCTAGGCCATCAATTCTTCAAGAATTTACATTAGAGAGAATTGTCGACATTTCAAACCTACTTATTGTTTCATCATCAAAACATATATATTTAAGGGAAATTCAGAAGCAATTCTTGTCCTCGTCTAGAATCTCAATTACAAAGAACAAATCGGATGGCAAGAAACATGCCACATGAGTACAATTAAGGAACCTATGGTGGTTGAGAGCTTTTGGAACATCCTCCAACAGACGAAGTGAAATTTGATAAAGTATTGAGTTGTATAATGGTGTTATGTACATGTCCGAATCATCAGACACATTTTTCTATAGATTAGAAGAGAATATCTTGAATCTGTTGTTGACATCGTATTTGTAGAAAAAAATTACGGAAACTGTGAAATGTACATAGGAAAAAGTGTTAATAAATCAATTCAATATGTTGTGAGGTAACTGATGATAGGAGATAAGGTCGAGCATGACCTTGAAACCATGATAATAGATTGGTTGGCTAAGGAAATTTAATCATGCTTGATAAGCATGATTAGATGATGGGAATTGATCCGTTGCACAATTGGATAAGTCTCTTTGCTTGGATAAGAGTTATGATTAAGCTTGAGAACATTTTTGGAATTAGTTGCTCCAATTTGTTACTCTTAATACACGGTGAAAACAAGAAGAAAATATTCTAACACGCTGTAACAAATGATTTATGATATAAAAGTTGCACGTGATAAAATATGGTCAGTGCTTTAGTGTATGAAATTAGGTCATCTGGGGCATGCATTGAATTTTTTGGATTATTAGATTTTTAATTAGTTTTTAACGGCTTGTTTTGTTTGATCACCCAATATGTCCCACAACCCCTTGTTGTAGCTTAGTCAACAATGTGAAGAACTGTGAACAAGTGACTACTTGTGACAACTTGAGCATGGTGAGGTAGTGATGTGAGAACTTGATCCAAGTGACCATTGATAATCAACTTTCCCCTGTAGAAGAATGCTAGACAAGTCATCTCCAAAAAGAGGGAAAATTGAAAGTTAGAATGTTGATTTGCGTCAAATTCTTTAGTAAAGAAATATTGCATGTCATGATCTTGCACCACCTCTTGATTTTATTATTGACCATTGTAGCCCAAATACATGATCTCTTTAACAATTATTCTACCACTAAAATTAGTAACCATCCAAACTCAAATCCCTACACTATTACATGAATCAAATTAGGTAATGACCACATCACTCACCAATGCACTTTTCAATCCACTATATCCCTAAAATGATGTAATGATGGGATTGACAAGGCTTGAACCCACAACTACATATCACAGTGAAATTTACTTATGTGGGAGGGAGACCCTCTATGTGAGTGTGAGAGAGGGAGCCCTTATATGGTGGGGTGTTTCGATGGTCCAGTGATGCCTTTTGTACATTGGTAAGGATCTACTTTCCTCATCCAAAGGTCCCCTGTTTATGGATGTAGTTATAGCAAACCATTTATAGTGGTATGTGGATGTATTTATAGCAAACCCTTTATAGTGGTCCCTTGTTTATGGATGCAGTTATAGCAAACCCTTTATAGTGGTGTGGTCTCATCCATCCAATGTATATATGATGGAGAATTGGAAGGAGGTTCCTATGCTTGAGGTAATAAAGAAGATAATTCACCGCCTCTTTTTATTCTATGAATTAAATGTGATGATTTGATAGTATATTTTCTTTAGCCTTGTACAACATTGTATTTATTGAAAAAATATTTATATTTGATTTTATCAAATAAAATACTATGTATAATTTGATTAGATCCTAATGTATATAAATCCTAATACAACATTGTCTTTATTGAATAGATTTCTATCTCTTGTCCATTACTACGCTAGGATTTCCTCTAGAGGCCCTCCAAATTTCAAGAAATTTCGACAATGAGATCTTGAGATTTACCAAGCACTAGGTCAAGGATCATTTAGGCATACAACATTGTCTTTATTGTCTCCATCTCCACTATCAAAACCCCTAAATAGAGGATTCTGTTAACTGGATATTTGAAATGCATATAATTTTTTTTCCTGTAGGTGCTGGAAAATCAACTCCAAAATTAAAAAAATTGCAAAACACTTAAATGGTATAAACTAAAACATAACTCCATCTAATTTTCCATATAAGTTATAGAGGGATTTATGAAATATTCCACTATTTCATTCAATAAATTGTCTAAATTTCAATGGAAGTTTAAGTGACTGATAACATTTTCTATACTTGAAATATGTCGATGTCAATATAATATTCAACATCTTTGCTATTCATTTACTAAACACCCCTACAACCTTAAATTTTTTACAAAAGAAGTCATTTCCAAGATTCTTTATGGAACCATACATTTTCTCATTCAAAATTTATCTGGAAACAATTAATATCAATAGGGAAGTCATGTTTATATTAAAATTTATTGAATCAAATTAATGAAATTCATTTAAATTTACATATAAGTGTGGCAAAAAGCTAACTAAAAGCTCTCATCTTGATTTCAATAATTCTTTTTATTTAATGCCTAGAAGCATGATATAAAATAAATTTTTGAAAGTAATGCTTATCTTATGTCCTTTCTTCATTATTTATGACATTGTATGCTATTATTTAATTCCATTATATTTTGATAATTTCATTATATTATGTCATCATGGGTTTGTTATATTATAATCTATGTTTATGTGTAATTCGCACTGTAACATCAGCATAATTAACCTATTTAAATTTTATACTAGTACATGGAAGTACATGGAAATAACACAGATAAAGAAAGAAGAAAGAATCTTTCAAGGTACCTAGAAAACCCAACAAAACACAAACAAATTTCATTCCCCAATCCATTCTCTAAAGTGAGATTAATGGTTTTTTGTTTCCTACATATCCATTAATTTTTGAATAAATAGAAGTAATCTAACTACGAAAAGGAATTATCCTGAGCATAGACTCATTTGATCTAACAACCTAATCCTCTTCCTTGAACATTGCCTCCTAGATATAGGTTGGGAGCAACGCCAAAAATGTTTCTCTGCATCCCTACATCCTCAGGCAAGAAGAGTGTCTTAGAGAGGTGAGGTGAGGTAGAGAAACCCTCGTGCTCAACTCCATTTTACAAACACCAAGTTATTTAATTGAGCCAGAAGCAACACCTATCACTGCTTGAAACGCGACAGTTTTATGCTTAACTTCCACTTCACACAATTAATTGTTCTGTTTGCTCAGTATAATACATAATTTATGTTCACGTTGCATGCAAACTATTGAATTGGTGAATAGACTCGTCAAGGAGAAGAATATTAGCTGTGTTCTATTTTCTAGTCTC
Source organism: Pinus albicaulis (assembly GCA_034641835.2). NCBI lineage: Eukaryota > Viridiplantae > Streptophyta > Pinopsida > Pinales > Pinaceae > Pinus > Pinus albicaulis. The sequence continues at coordinate 1,028,468,922 of CM076578.1, forward strand.
TCAGTGCTTTTGTATGTCCTTAATTTACATGAGTTTCATATCTTGTGCGGGGCATGAATTGTGTTGGCAATGCACGCTGCAGATGAAGTATGAAAACCACTCACAAACATCACTGCTTCAAAACTCCATGGGTTTGCAAGTACTCTGCCTTAGCAAACGGATAGTTCTCTTCGACACTGATACGAGATTTAATATAGACTTTTCATGCAGGTTTCTGGGATGGTTTTGTTATGTTAGGTAACAAGTATTGAGAAACTTCTTTTCATGCTCAGATATGCTGAAAGAATATGTCGGTATGTGTCCATGTCTCGCATCTTGGAATCAATATTCCTTAATTGTACTCATGTGAATCAATATTCCTTAATTGTACTCATGTGGCATGTTTCTTGCCATCTGATTTGGTCTTTGTAATTGAGATTCCAGACGAGGACAAGAGCTGCTTCTGAATTTCCTTAAATATATATGTTCTGATGATGAAACAATAAGTAGGTTTGAAACGTCGCCAATTCTATGTTAAAGTTCAAGACTAAAATTAATTGTATTCCTTAATTGTAATCATGTGGCATGGTTCTTGCCATCTGATTTGGTCTTTGTAATTGAGATTCCAGACGAGGACAAGAGCTGCTTTTGAATTTCCCTTAAATATATATGTTCTGATGATGAAACAATAAGTAGGTTTGAAACGTTGACAATTCTCTCTAATGTAAATTCTTGAAGAATTTATGGCCTGGGATTTTCACCTTGGGCTCTAAAATCATAAAAACATTAAAAAGACTTCAGAGATCCACATTGTGAAAAAAAAAAAACGCCCTTGGGGATGACGTATGCGTTACTGCTTTTATTGTGTGAACAAATGTAACATTAATAATTAATTCTTGATTATTTTTCAACATTCCAAAGTCATGGCCATTCAGAAAAAATAATTGTTTCTGCCATGAAAAACCAAAATTTATGAGTATTTACGATATAATGGTAGTATTGGCATTGATCATTCAAGCAAGATCTCACACTAGACGATTCTCATCTTCGTAAAATCATGGTTATAAACAAAATCTTGAACTTCTTAATTTTGAGCTTTTCCGCCACTTCTACCTTATCCTTGACAATCTACTTTGAATGTAATTAAATCACCAAGATGCCCATTTAACTCATCAAATCTGGCTTCCTTTTATATAATTTCATCTCTGGCTTGACACTATTACAATCCGTTTACAATAACAACAATGCAACTCTGGAATACCACAAAGAAAATAAGTATTCAAAAGTATTTTACAAAAAGATACCAAAATTCATGGCCATCTGAACGCCCCATAAAATGTAGTGGCGTTTATACTGCAATAGTAATTACGCCGA